>CANTUZ010000001.1:13616003-13986003 GCA_947846985.1 Fratercula arctica | reverse complement strand
GTGAAGTTTTGCACAAAGCTGCACATGTAAAGCTTTATTTGAAGCTCTGGAATATAATTATAATTAAGACTTCAAAACATCTTTTTCATTACATTCAGTGCTTAAATTGTGTATCTTATTTGCATTTGAGATAAAAAGAGGTGCATATTTTGTATGTTGAAATTAGATTTGTAGAAGCATAAGCTCATTCCCAATGGCAAATATTACTAACTCCAATACCAGTTATGAAACACTAAATTGTTTTTTAAGTGGGAGCCAGCTCTTTTAATAGACTTTCAATATTAATCCTCCAATGCTTATTGTTGCTTTACTTTCTAGAGGTTATGTTAGAATGGATGAACCAGGGAAGTCTGAGTTAGATTTAAAATAGATTTTAGTGTTAAGAATTAGAAATACCTGGCATGAGATTTGCAGTTTAGATTTAATAGTGTTAAAATTGTGGCTGTAATTTTAGCCATGTTTTCCAAAAGTCCTAGAGTTTCCTATATTTAGATGAGCGTGAAAGTCTTAGACTGTCTTTAATATTAGACTTCTCAATATCAAACTATTTTTGAAAGTTTTCAGTATGGTTATATTCAGAAGATACCTGTGCTCACACGTTCTTGGCGAATTGAATAATAAGAGGATCTTGTTTCATACAATAAGAACATTTTGCATTTTGGAACCTTACCTTTGACAGGGAAACCAGAATTATAAATAAAACATCAGAAATCTAAATTCTGGCTTTGGTTTATGCTGCAATGGCAGATACAGGAATGTCCGAGTAGTTCAGCAACCATATAATGTAATACAGCAGCGTCGTGCTTGGAGGCAAGAAAAAAATTCCCTTTACTTCACAAATCCTGCAAACCTGTGCTGGTATTAACCAGAGGCTTTAAGGAATGTGAATAATCAATTTTAAGATAAGAAACTAAATACCATTAAACTCAAGAAAGGAGAGATCTTAAGGTCTGAAACCACCCTATTTTGTAATAATAAAAAAAAAAAAAAATCACACATATGGATTTGATTGTTTAAGTTCTCCTGCAGGTGTATATGGCCCAGCAGGGTGTGGATATAGTTCTTTTCTGAGACAAATCTCTGAAATCTCTAAGCTTTCTTGGTTCTTTCTCTGATCCAGAAAAGCTTGTCCTCATACAGATCTTGACTCATAGATAGGGTTAAAATTATAGTGGTTAAAATTAAGCATGTGTCTAAATGCTTTGCTGCACCAGCCTTCTGTAAGAACAAGCTCTCTGTCTCTGGCATCTCTGTTGATAAGTTGTGCCAACAATGATGCTAATTAGGACTACGGCTGCTTCACAAGAGGTAGGAGAGTGTACGGAAAGCTTTCAAAATTTAGTATAACAACATGAACAACTTCATTCACTCAATATTAACAAGTACTTGCCAGTGAAATCATATGAAAAAGGTCAATAAAAATGCAACTCCCAAATTGATTTCCCTTGTGATACTGAGTATCCTGCTATTTTAACGGGCCATATAAATTGTGCCTACAGCAGACAAGCCTGCTCCACTCTGGGATACTCCAGCATTTCCAGGAGCACCTCCAGAAACATGCCTCTGATAAACCTCCATGAGCCATGAAGCATGAGTGTGGAATGACCTTCCTGTGTGTTCCTCCTATTATGGTCATGTACTTACCCAAAAACTTTTCCACCTTTTGCAAAATACTGGTGGGACTTCAGTTACTCATTTTTCATAGATCTCCACACACCAGCTCTGTCCAGAGCAAAGCAGTAAATACACCCTCTTCACTGACTTCCCTTTCCATATCCCATCATCAAATTTTCCAAGAGTACAGATACAAGAGCTAGGCAGTGAACTTTTGCTTTGTCTTTTTTTCCTTCAGTGTCAAGTTGTGTGTGACTATCTGTTTTGGACGGTGCTTCACGTTTAGAGGACACATAAGAGAACAGAGATTGAAACAGGAGCTGGAATCCAGGTTTCTCAAATGCAGGCTACCACTCAACACATAGTGTCTACAAAAACAAGAAAACTAGAAAACACAACACTAAAATACACGTTTTGATCCTCCATCCTCACCTGACTGTCTTTCCTAGGAAAGGGATAGCTTAGAAAGAGCTTTCCACCTCTAGGAGTACTCCTTATTTTTAAGACTGTATTGCGTAAATGCCAGTTTCACTGCCACTTCTCACTTTATTTCTTCTAGACTCTCCAGTAAATATCATCCAGTTCTGTTGGTTTATTGCAACTGAATTTCCAAATTGCTCTATAATTTCTTCTTTATGGACTTCAATCTCTGCAAAGGCTACACATGAGAAAGGCCATTGGAAATTAAAATTTCCAGCCATCCAGGTTAATAAATACCAATACAAAAAAAAAAAAAAGTATCTAAACATCTTTATTGCAACGTCAATTAAATTGCTGCTTTTGTTTACACCTATGAACAAATAAAAGCTAGAATTTCCAGCAGTCCTTATTTCTTACTTTTGTAAATGTACCTTTCCATGAGGGTAAAAAGAGAAGCAAGTCCACATGATTTTGGCATTCTTGAACCACAAAAATCATCATAATAAAATCAAATCCTCTTTGTTTTTGTTGTAATTTTCACAGCTTCAGTTTCAAGAGACTTGAACATTAAATACTGAACATATGTGATTTAAAACAGGGTAAAGGACAATGAATTCACCAGGCAACTTTAGAAGAGCATAGGACTAAAAAGTCAGATGAAGCCATTGAAAGATTACAGTGGAGTAATCTCTGTTGCTTCTTGGAATGATTTGAAACCTGCTTTGATCTGCTGTTACTCCAGCAGCTGTTTGCTGCCAGGACACAAGCTAGCCAGCTGCAAACTATCCTGAATATATTTAAAATAATTTAAAAATTTAATGCAAGTTTTTTTTTTCTCTGTGTCTCCTCTATGGTGCTAAGCTTCTTTCCCTGTTTCTAGAGCAGCACAAGATTTGTAACTTCTATGGATCCTACACCAATGGTGTCATGAGACTGACACATGTAATACACAAAAAAGATACAGTAAATATCTTTAAAAATGACCGGTTAGGCATAAATATACCTAGGAAAGACACCACATTGAACTGGAAATTAAGTAGTAACTCTTTGCTTTGTAACTCCCAAAGAATGGAAAGTTTATTTGAAGTTTGACTGTGTCTTTTGAAGGGGAGTCAATAAAGGCACATGTGGAGAGATTAAAGTATATTCGCATTTGTTTAAGAAAAAGGCATCTGGTTTGTCTGAAGAACAAGAACCCGCCCTATAGGGAAGTCTTTCAGAAGTCCCTGATATTTTGAATGAAAAGGCTAAGCGTAGGCTGGCCTAGACTGAGATTTTACTTCAGGTACGAGCTCTATCATTTTCTACATACATTTCATAGCAAAATTTCTTCTGAGAATATCAGTACTTAGTTTGGTGGTGGGCCCAGGACGGGTACTTAGGTATAGCACTATGAGAAAGCATAGAAAAATGTTATCAGTGCTTTGTCTTTTCCTTTCTCTCTTCCTTCTGTCTTATGTCTTTGACGATAATGTGAAGAGCACAACGTTTTTTGAGGAAATGAAAGGCTGTTTTTCCACCTGGTCCGTGCTTTGCCCACATGTTTTGGAGTGACATACTTCTTGTTTTGCCCCTTGAGTCCTACCCTCTAAAAAGATGTATAGGCCTAATACAGAAGGATGTAGGGAAACATCTGTAACAACAGCATCTTTTCTCCCTGGGGGAGCCTAGGCCTTTCTGTGGCAAAGCAGGCTTTTAAAAGTTTATGTGTCAGGTGATTTTGCAGAGAGATCTTTACACGTACAGGACAGGGGAGGAAAATGGTCAGAACAGTGATGGTCCTGGAAATCAGTAGAGAAAAGAAGGGAGGGAGAGACTAAAACGTTTGAGAAAGTCTGTCCTAGAACTTTCCATTTTCCTCTTCTTGCTCATCTTTTGCTGTATTTCTAAAGGAATGATTGTATATATGCTTTGGGTAGAAACAGATACCAACCAGCATGGGATTAGATGGAGAAAGACGTTCAAAGACTATTTCATAGATTGTCAATTAGAACCAGTGAAATCTGAACTAAGTATCAAAGACTGCCTAATTTGTAAATCTGAACTGTACAAAGTGGTCTTAAGGGGAATGAGTGAAATTCACTTGGTGATTCACTTGACATAGAGACAGTTGAAAAGGTGACAGGACCTTTTTGTATGTCTAACAGATATAATTCACTGATATATAGAAAGCACTCTACACTTGAGTCAAATAAGAAATGCTATCAAGAACAATACCAAACACTATCCTAAACCCAGTCTGAGTTGATATTTTTTTTTTTAATTTCTTGATGATTAGTACAAGATGTAAATAGCATTTAAGATCTTATTTTTGAAGAAAGCAAGTAATTGAAAGTGATACCTGATTAGGAAAAAAGAAATCTAAGATCTAGGTCCTTCCAAGGATCTAGTTTAAAGACCATTCATCTGAGTTTTATATATGTGAAAAACACTGGAAGGATTTATTATTGCAGCAATGGCTGACAAAGTGCTTCCTAGTGGAAAGGATAACAAAGTCAGTGGCAGGAGACAGATGTATCTGTTCTTCTACAGATCACATTAAGCTAATATTTGATGATGTTTAGTATGTTCTGTATGTTCCTTTGTATGACATATGAAGGTTTTTTCCAGTGTTAAAATACTGTTTCAAATATCTTCCATTCTTAGCTGGTCTGTGAGCTGGTTGTTATGATACGATGATTCTACATACTTTCACTGTCATTAGCAAAATCTATGACAATTTTCCCATAGTTTTGAACAACTCTTCTTAGGTGGTAGCTGCTAACGAAGTAGCATGACAAAGTGATGTGCAACGAAAAGCAGACTCATGTACTGAACAAAAAGTTCTGTTGTCAATTAATGAAGACTTGCATCCTATGGATTTGTGTCTAATGGTTGACTGCCTTTATAAATGAATCAAATTAAAGCTGCCACTGGAATCCACATCTTATTAGGCATCAGGGAATGGTGTGTGTGGGGGAGGCAATGGCTTTATAAATGTCAGCAGTATGGAAGGATAGGAGTCCGTGTCTTTTTTTGACAGTAGGAATTACACATGGCAGAAAAACCTGGACTGAGGAATAGACTCTCGTTTCTAACAAGGTGTAAAGTCTACCTGAATCTTTCTCCAAAGCTAGGTAGTTTGTAATAGAGCTTTTCTATATTGATTCTCCAATGTCTTGTATTGTGCTCATGCCAGATCCTTTCTTTCCATATGCACATTCTTACTTGGGTACCCATTTTCATGAGCTGTGTAGGCACACAACATCTTTGAACGCTGACTCAGCTGAAATTTGCAAAGGGTTCAAAAATTGCTAAAAACTTACAGACTTCAGACATACGTACAGAAATAGCATGGTCATACGACCCTTAATCCCACAGGAATCAAAATTACAAATTAATTGTGTTTGTAAATGAAATAACAACTGTCTATGGAAGATACAGGATCACATGTTTTTGGAATGAATATGGATGTAGATTGTGGAAGTACCTATTAACTAATTTTGTTAAAATAGAGATGATATGATTCTGCATTTACTTGTGCCATTCATGCTATTCATGGACTAAATAATACATTTATTTTGGCTACCTCCCTAATAAAGAGTGAGTTGAAAAACAATAAATGTACTTAAGTTTATATATCAGACATCTCAAATTAATTGTCATAATAGTCTGGAAATGTCTGGAAGTCTGGAAAATGATATAAAAATATGAGACAAGTAAACATATTCTTTGGTGGATTTACAACAATTCCCTAGGCACTTTTATTTCTTCATTAGGGCTGAATACAAAAAATCCCTCGGTGTCGTTTCATCAAAACTTCTTTGCACTTTAATGATGATTATTTTTCACAGAGAATTTTAAATCCCCCAGTATGAAGGAAGATCTAGATTATCCTGAGTCAGCTGTATAACCTGTGCCTTTTGGCCTTTTTCTGTTAATAAAAGGCCTCTGGCGTATTTTCTGTACTGAAGAATATAAGAAAGAGAAAATAAATACAGTGAAGAGTAAAGGACAAGCAATTGTTTTGTTCTTTGCAGAACCGTTCTATTTCTAAAACTAAAAGTTATTTTCTTACAAGGTCTTTTCAGTCTCCATTAATCATTTCTTTAGCTAAATCTGCCTGTTAGCATATTTCTAGCTGCTATCGCATGCTCCTAGCAGTTTCTTTAAGCAGCCCATGCATTTGTTTTTGACAGAGGTTGGCCTTAAGACAAAATCATCCATTCAAATCAATAACCATCATGCAACAATTGTTGACTAAGCCAATGCCTTCTCCTTCAGAACAAAAATCCAGTGGGAATACCGTATAATTTTAAATTTACTTTTGTATTAGAACTCATCTATGTAATCCTGCTCTGTCTCTCTCCACCTCGTGGGTGTTTTGTATCATTGCAGTCAATTTCAGGGCACAAAATGAACATTATTGTTTTCCTGTGCATACATCAAATATTTAAGGATGTTATCCTTTTCCATTCAGTTATCTATCTGCTAGCTGACATAACTGAAATTTATATCTGAAAACTTACTTTTAGCAGAATAACTTTTTCTGTCTTGTTCAGAAAAAGACAAACTGTTGATTGCTACATGCTTTGAGCTTGCTATATCATGTCAAATATACTTTCTTTGTGATGCTTTATCTTGAGACCTCAGCTAAGAGCATCTTAAAAACACATGATGTAGGTTCAGCAACCTTCAGTGTATTTCCTGTAAATTGTTTAGTCTTTAAAAATGATGGGGGGGAGGGAGAGGGGAGAGAATGCAATTCTGTAATCAATTCCCTCTCCCATTTTTCCAAAGTCCAAATTGGAGTAGATCAGCAAAAGGCCAGTTCCAATTATTGCTGTGCTTAATTTTAAAGCTAAATTCCTGGTGACAGCACGGATTTAGGTGTTTTAGCTACCTCTGTAGCTTGTGGGTAGCTCACACTGTGAGCTAGTCATTTGACTGTTGGGGAAGCCAACAGGTTCAACATCCAGATTACAGTTGGCACTGGAAACAGCAGTATGTCCTTAATCTCATCTGCAAGTTCAAGTGCTAGCTACATCTTTGCCTGGAAGCAGGACTTTGTCTTCAGTTGACATTCATACTTATTTCTGGACTCTCTCTGGTGTTTAAATCACAATTTTTTTTTTTATTTTTTTTTTATTTTTTTTTGTCCTAGAAAATATATTAAAAATTCAAGATTGCTCATTTTATTCCATCTATGAGTAATTAACTCAAAAGAGTTAGAAGCCCAGCATCTGTCATTCGTGAGACTCTTCAGTTCTAAGGAACCAAGCAGAAATCGTCTAATTCCATGTGGTTAAAGTGTTTTCAGGTTTCAACTTATAAACTGGAACCTTTAACCTCACTCTAGAGCCTAGTGGTTAAAGTCTTTGGGAAGGAAAAGAGAGACCTGGAGGCCCTTCATTAATCTAATCAATACTGAATATTAAAGTATTCACAAAGCGGAGCACCTGGTCATTTTTGTCTCCCAGGTGAATACATCAACCATTATAATCACACTCATTCTGTCTTCTGTTCCAAATGAATGTTCATCGATCCTATGTAAAGTGGAATGATTTTAGCCTAAGAAAAAAAAAAATGCAAAAGCACTTCCTTTCCCTAGACCATCTCAGTGTGGTGATTACGGCACCCTCACAGGAAGCAAATATTCCAAGACCAAAACAGCTAACCACTTTAGCACAGGTGCATGCTTTTTCCATGTGTTCCCAGATAAAAGCAGATCAAGGAAAGGAGAGTGATTGTTCCCGGCTTTACTTTTTGTGGAACTAAACTGTGTTGCGTATGCTCTGAGAAAGCCAACAGAAACTACCCCTGTCAGTGACATAGGCAGAGATTTGGGTTATGAACAGGGACATGAGTAAAGCAGGAACTAGATCTGGAGCTGCTCAGGCTTACCATGGTTCAGCTCAGGTGGGCAACTGGATTTTAGAAGTAAGCATCATCTAAGCATCTGCAGTAACAAATAGCAAACTATTTCAACACTTTTTTTTTGTATGCTATTATGCACAATACTTAATTAGGATGCTTTTTTTCCCTTGATTAGAATTTCCTGTACTTCTTCCTATGCCTGTAGTTTGGGGCTGCTTTTCTTCCCAAATAAAAGCTTCACAAAGCTATCAGTTGTGCAGGGTTTCTAGCAGGTAAGTCATTAATTATTCAATTTGATGAGTGTGACCACTGCTGTGAGACAGCCCCAGGAGGACTTCCAAAGAACCATTTGGTAATAAATATTCAACAATTTGTAATGTTTAGTTCTGATTCACGTCCCAGTACCCGTCAATGGCCGGACGTGTCCACTGTCCATATATAGTATCTCCTTTCACCATCATTTAATGACATCAAAATCATGCATTGCACCATCTTGAAACAGACAATTAACAGATTTTTAAAGTCACCTTGTCGACTCTAAGACTATACTTCAGCCTTGTAAGCCCATAAACTCTCTTTAATGCTTATTAAAACTTATAAATGATACTTCTTCAGTGGAGCTGCTCTCATTTACAGTGTAAGATGATTTGGTTCATTATTTGCAAGTGGAAGTGAGGCAGAATAGAAAGATGCATGGAAAAATGACAGTGACAGCAGGCAGCATACTCTTAAAATAATAAGAACGATAGCTGGGAGGTATTTCCAACCCTAACTGCACTGTAAGTAATCAATTAAGATGAATTTAAAATCTAGTGATTTGTTTTTTGTTTGTCAGGCAAATTTTTGCAATTCTTGTCAAGCTGATTTTGCGTATTTTTTCTAAGTAATAGAAACATGAAAATCATACTTATACCAAAGATATGCAAGGGTATGAATCATCAAAACTTTTTAACAAGTGTTTTGATCTGTCATTTTTATGTGTTCAAATCAACCCATGATTCCTGAGAAAGAGTTGAAAACTGAATGAACATCGACAATGCCCTTCTCATTTTAAACAAACCCACAAAGACAGAGGAATGAAATGTTTGACAGTCAGATGCTTCTTCAACAAATGCTAATGCTGATGACATGGTAACACCAAAGTGCCAGGCTGAACTGAGTTTGGCATTGTGAAGGCATTATTATGGAGAATAATACGAAACTCTGCATGAGGTTGTAGTTACTACAAGTGAGCAAATCTCCGTAAAAATCAGTGAACTTATTTTTTTCCTTCAACCTTCTTTGTTTCTCTTTTCCATGATGTGATAGAAAAAATGTAACTTTCTTCAAATAGATTGTTAAGCATGAAGAGCAGGAAAGAGTGAGGCTAAGGAAATAGGTGTCAAAGTTGACAGTATAAGGAGAAAGAATAAAATTACCTTGGATGTCTCTGATACTGAGATTATGAATAGTTATGCTCTCATTTACACTTTTGGTAGCACCCCTAATATCAATAGCATGATGCACCCTACTGTGAAAACAAGGTGAACTGGAGTAAAAGAGATTCCTTATACTAAGCATTTAAAATTTGTCAAATTTGAAAAGTAATTACTAGATCTCCAAAATCTGAACTGGATAAAACATTCATATTGATAGGTTAAACAAATTAACTAGCTTGACTATTTATATTTTTTAAAGACAAGCCTCTCTGCTATCAAAAATTTCACAATGAAAGAAGTAATCCAGTAAATAAAAAATGTTGGATTGTCAGTCACAGGAACTGAATTGATTTTACTTAACTTTAACCTTCTGAAAGTTAAGCATGTTGTCTAGGCTAGTTGACAAGACTCCATCTGTAGCCCATGCAGGGAGAGACACACCCCGCGAAAGTAATTTATCAACTGCTAAGATTCTGTCTGAGATAGATAGGATGAGATGTCCTCAGGACATACCTGTCTCTTTCCCTTGACAATAGAGAAAGCCTGCACAAATCTCTTAGGTGTGATGCCTAATGCTGGATGGTTAATGTCAGGTAAGCTGCATCCTGCCTTAAATTCCCCAGGTTGTTTTGATTTATAAGGGACTGCGGTGTTTTCACACTGACTTTAAGCAGCGAATTCTGTTGGATTGAAAGGGTGAATCACTCACTATGGATATGTAAAAATAATTAGTATAATTTTAGAAAGAATAGCTATCAATAACAAGACATGAGAACTTCTAAATATTCCTATATTTATAAGACTCTCATTTCAGGCCCTCTCACGCTTCCAGTACCTAATGAATCAGAGCAGTTGTAGAGTTTGGACTCCAGAAATAACAAATCAGTTAGTACTTTCTTTGTAGTGAATCCTCATCACCTATAGGGTTTTGACAGAAAAATTACTTTTCCTCTAGAAGCAAGCTACTGTATTCTGAAAAGGTTTAGTGAGTGGAAGAATAGAATCATAGAATCATCGAGTCCAACCATTAACTTAACACTACCAAGTCCACCACTAAACCATGTCCCTAAGCTCCACATCTACATGTCTTTAAAATATTTCCAGAGACTGTGACTCAAAGATGCCTAATGAAATGCTAAAGAAGATGTCTAAAATGGGATTATAACCTTCTATGGCACCTCATTAACTCTGTCCCATTTGGACTGCACCTCAACAGCATGACCCAGTCAGTGTGTGAGCAGGGAACTGTGCTACACTCTCCTGTACCCATTCTCCCTTCTATACAGGCCTTCACATGGCCCTAAAATTTCTTCATAAAATGTTTCTATTACCTACCCTCCCACTGCCAAACACGCATCAAATAGAACTGAAATAATGGAGGTACATTTTGGCATGTCTCAGAGGACAAGGTGCTGAAGAGACATGCATAGAGTCTGCTTAGTTGACTGTGATGGCTAAAGTTACATACTTTAGATCTGCTCATTAGTGCGCCTTTAGTCTGAGAAACCATATTCTAGTGATAAATAATATTTCTCACAGCTCTGCTCTGACATACTGCTATCTGTATTTATTGTATTCATTTCACATGCTTGAAATCTTTCCATTTATCTAGTAGAGTTACTCAAAATGGAGATTTGGTACCTCCTGAAGCAATATGACTCTTGGTGTGAAATAAATAGGAAGGGAATGAAAAGGTGGTCCACATTGAGTTCTTCAAGGTATTTTAAAGGTCTTAAAACCATTAGCTAACCAAGTAGCTGTGGCAGCCTAGAGATTTATTCAAAAAACAGAATAAACTCTAAATAAATAAAGAAAATTAGGTAGATATTTAGGTAGCTTTAATAAAAAAAAAAAAAAGACAAGTTGTCTTGTATCAAATCTTCCAAATAGTTTTTTAGTTATTGCTGCTCTTTAATATTGACTAACATCACATTAAAGTTATAACAAGTCTTAATTAATAGAACTAATGATGTCCTTGTGGAAAGAAAGTTGATCATGCATCCATCACAGAGCCGGGAATCAAAAAATAAGATCCTGAAGAATTAGTATCCCTAGCATTACATTAATACAAAAATATAAAGTAAAAGTTTTGTGGATACCTGTAATTGAAGGACATCTGGCTTCTAAGAATATCTCACCAACAGGTATTCAACATAAACAAACAAACAAAACCCCCACAAGACAAAGGAAAAATAATAAATTAAATACCTAGATACAGAAACATTAACAAGCGGGAGATAGCAGAGACAATACCGAAGGCCAGAGCTCTCAGGTCATTGAAGGGACCTGTGAAGTGTAGCCTCAGAGAGCTCAGAAACTGATAACAATGAGGAAAGAAGATCATCATGGGTCTCATAAGAAAGATTAAAATTGTGGGGTATTCAAAGGGAATTATGGAAAGGTGAAACCTTTTATGGGAGGCTTAGGGGAGGGGCTGAAGGTGAGGAAAGGGAAAGATCAAAGTTCATAGGAAAATCTACCCAAAGTGCATAGAGGAAAACGGAAAGGAGGGGACAAATGATGCCTGTCCCATGTAAGCAGCCTCTTGGTCCGTGTATCCATCTGGTTGTGGTGGGCTGATCCTGGCTTAACTCCAGGTGCTCATCAAGCTGCTCTGTCACTCCCCTCCTCAGCTGGGCAGGGGGAGAAAAAATATAAGAAAAGGCTCGTGGCTTGAGTTAAGGACAGGGAGAGATCACTCACTAATTACTGTCGTGGGCAAACCAGACTCAACTTGGGGAAATTAATTTAATTTATTGCCAATCAAGTTAGAGTTCAGTAATAAGAAATTAAACCAAATCTTAAAACACCTTCCCCTCACCCCTCTATTCTCAACTTCACTCCTGTTTTCTCTTCCTCCCGCTGAGCGGTGCAGGGGGACAGGAAATGGGGGTTGTGACCAGTTCATCAAACATTGTCTCTGCTACTCCTTCCTCCTCAGGGGGAGGACTCCTCATGCTCTTTCCCTTCTCCAGTGTGGGGTCCCTTCCACGGGGTCACAAGTCCTGCCAGGAGCCTGCTCCAGCACAGGCTCTCAATGGGCTCACAGCCTCCCTCAGGCATCCACCTGCTCTGGTGTCAGGTCCTCCATGGGCTACAGGTGGATATCTGCTCCACCATGGACCTCCATGGGCTGCAGGGGGACAGGCTGCTGTGAAAAATAAGTTCCGGTCAGAATGAAATAGGTTTGGGCAGAATCCTCTGTGAAGCACATTTTTATTCATGTTCTTGCAAGAGTGGGTGACGTAGCAAGTAGGCACACTTTCAGTTCTTGAAACACACCTTTTTATTTCCTAATCCCGGCCAAATTTTTCCCTCCCCTGTTTCCCATTGGTTAGGTACTCCAGGGTTCACAGTCTGTCCGAGGCGCCTAAAATTCTTCCTGGATGTTCTGCCTCTGTTTACTTCTCTTTATGCTACACCTAAAGGGATTATCTGATTAGTTTATTTCTTTCCTTTTTGGTAAAAAATTGCTCAATGTCATTAGCCCTGGTTAAATGTTTGACTACCCTTCTAGACACTAATCCAGTATGAATCAGTTTGTCCTTTTGTCTTTGTGATAAGAGATGTTATACAAGCCTTTGCTGGAGCCTCTTTGTCTTAGTCATTCCCTTATCATGTCACCTCTGATGGAGACAGCTTTTCTTCTCTGCAAAAGTAATACCTGCCTTTCTTACACTGCCTCACCGTGGTCTTCACCATGGGCTGCAGGGCAATCTCTGCTCCGGCACCTGGAGCACCTCCTCCCCTCCTTCTTCACTGACCTTGGTGCCTGCAGAGTTGTTGCTCTCACATATTCTCACTCCTCTCTCCCAACTGCTGTTGCTCAGCTGTTTTTCCCCCTTCTAAACTACGTTATTGCAGAGGCACTACCACCATCACTGATGGGCTGGGCCTTGGCAGGCGGCGGGTCCATCTTGGAGCCGGCTGGCATTGGCTCTATTGGATGTGGGGGAAGCTTCTAGCATCTTCTCACAGAATCATAGAATCATAGAACCATAGGGTTGGAAGGGACCTCTGGAGATCATCTAGTCCAACCCCCCTGCCAGAGCAGGGTCACTTAGAGCAGGTTACACAGGAACACGTCCAGGCGGGTTTTGAATGTCTCCAGAGACGGAGACTCCACCACCTCTCTGGGCAGCCTGTTCCAGTGCTCTGCCACCCTCAGGGTAAAGAAGTTCCTCCTCATGTTTAGGTGGAACTTCTTGTGCTCAAGTTTGTGCCCATTGCCTCTTGTCCTGTCCCCGGGCACTACTGAAAAGAGCCTGGTCCCATCCTCCTGACACCCACCCTTTAAGTATTTATAAGTGTTGATAAGATCCCCCCTCAGCCGTCTTTTTTCCAGACTGAAGAGACCCAAATCCCTCAGCCTTTCCTCATAAGAGAGGTGTTCCAGTCCCCTAATCATCTTGGTAGCCCTCTGCTGCACCCTTTCCAGCAGTTCCCTGTCCTTCTGGAACCGGGGAGCCCAGAACTGGACACAGTACTCCAGGTGTGGCCTCACCAATGCAGAGTAGAGGGGGAGGATGACCTCCCTTGACCTGCTGGCCACACTCTTCTTGATGCACCCCAGGATGCCATTGGCCTTCTTGGCCACAAGGGCACATTGCTGGCTCATGGTCATCCTGTTGTCCACCAGGACTCCCAGGTCTCTTTCCACAGAGCTGCTCTCCAGCAGGTCAGCCCCCAACCTGGACTGGTGCATGGGGTTGTTCCTCCCCAGGTGCAGCACCCTACACTTGCCCTTGTTGAATTTCATGAGGTTTCTCTCTGCCCAGATCTCCAACCTGTCCAGGTCTCTCTGTATGGCAGCACAGCCCTCCGGTGTGTCAGCCGCCCCCCCCAGCTTTGTGTCATCAGCAAACTTGCTGAGGGTGCACTCTATCCCCTCATCCAGGTCATTGATGAATATATTGAAGAGGACTGGACCCAGTACTGACCCCTGGGGAACACCACTCGTCACTGGTCTCCAACTAGTCTCTGTGCCCCTAATCACAACCCTCTGAGCTCTATCTTTCAACCAGTTTTCTATCCACCTTACTGTCCATTCATCTAACCCACACTTCCTAAACTTCCCTATGAGGATGCTGTGGGAGACCGTGTCAAACGCTTTGCTTAAGTCAAGATAGACCACATCTACCGCCCTCCCCTCATCTATCCATCCAGTCATGCCATCATAGAAGGCTATCAGATTAGTCAGACATGATTTCCCCTTGGTGAATCCATGCTGAGTACTTCTGATAGCTTTCTTTTCCTCCACGTGCCTTGAGATGACGCCCAGAACAAGCTGTTCCATCATCTTTCCAGGGATGGAGGTGAGGCTGACCGGCCTGTAGTTCCCTGGCTCCTCCTTCTTGCCTTTTTTGAAGACTGGAGTGACATTGGCTTTCCTCCAGTCCTCAGGCACCTCACCTGTTCTCCAGGACCTTTCAAAGATGATGGTGGAGAAGCCACCCCTGCAGCCCCCCTGCTACCAAATCCTTGACACGCAAACCCAATACAATGGTCAAGCCAAACACTTAGTCACTTCAATCTGTCCTGTCTTGTTAAACTGTTCCTGTTTCTTCTCTGTGGGACTTGCTCTCTATTGTGTGTGATTTGCTAATGAACCTCAAGCAGGACTAACCCGTAGGCAGGAGACTGAATCTTGGCAGACCCAAGGTTGGGGCTGTGTCTAGGTGTTTATAGGACACGCCCACGGGGCCAGGGCTCAAGGGACCTGCAGGTGCCTGTGCCCACATGATGAGAGAGTGAAGGCATCTGAATTTTTGCAAGTGAACTCTAATCCTGATCACCTGAAGAGGAGACACAGGATCAGCCCTGTGCTGTTCACCGTGATGAAAGTGCTGCTGGTGCATTTATGGCTGCCAGTAACGGCACTTCTCTCTCTGTTGATCTGTATGGCCAGATGTATGTCTGCGTGTGTATTTTACAGGTGTTTGTGCATTGTATGTGCATTTGCATCTTCACAATACTTGCTTACCCTTGCTGCTGGCAGCACATACGCTTGGGAGCAGGAGCAAACAGACTAAAGAGGAGAAATCCCCTGGGTCTTCAAGTCCTCTGGACTCGACTTCCCTTAATACTTAGAAAACCAAATGTCATCTAAAGGCAATGTTCGGAGCATTCAATTATTTGTGAAAGATAATATGTGCTCTGGCTGTTAAAGACATACACAGATTTATATGCGGATTTTTAAATCTAAACTCAGATTTTTTTTTAAAATCTTGATTTGGAAATATTAGTTATAGATATACACATACTTAAAACAGTTAATATTAAGGTAAGTTAGATGTACTCATATTATGTTCTCAAAGAAGCAGACAAAATCTAGGAGATATTGGTGATTAAAGAACACATGGAAAACAGGTGAATTCCCTAAAGAATGAGGAAGGACAGACATCATACCTATTTTTAAAAAGGGGTAAGAGGGAAGACCTAGGTCCATCAGCTTAGCCTCAATACCAGAAACATTCTGGAACAGCTTGTTAATTAGTTTGGATGCACCCTGCGGATAAGGTGATGGGGAACAGCTGACATGGATTTGTCAAGAAAAAAAAAGTCACATCAAATCAATCCAAGTTATTTCTGCGGCAGGGTAATTGCCTAGTGGACAAGGGAGAAGCTATAGATTTGATATATCTTGACATTAGTAAGCATTTTCACATGGTCTCATTTGGCACTGTCATAAACAAGCTCCAGAGGAACACATTCTAGCAGTAATTGTCACATGGAGGGTGCACAATGGTTTGAAAAGCTGAACTCAGTCACTACCCAATGGAGACCATCAAATCTGGAGGATTTTCCAGTAAAATTAACCAACATAATTAACAACACTGTAATACCAATTACTAAATGAGTTGCAAAAGCCAGTACCAGTGTAATTAATTGATTGAATAATTAATTAATTGATAGCACAAGGAAGGCTTTCTAGGGAGTCTCTGGAATCTTTGTCATTGGAAGCATTTAAGAGGGAGTTAGACTGCTGTACATTGGGGGGTAGATTTTTGTGAGTTTGATAGATGTGACTAGACAGATGTTTGATGTTCCTTGTGGCTCTATAGTCTCTTCACTACTTTCTTTCTCCTTGGCTCTGTCACAGCTTCTGACATTACTTTGGGGTGGTCACTTGCTTCTTACCTCAAGCCTTACTGCATCTTATAAAATCCTTAACGTCTTTCACAGTATCTAAAACAGAGCCACAGCTTAGCACAGCTTGGAAAGGTTTTGAAATGAAATCACTGTATAAGCACAAAGTTTTCTCATTATGTGTCAAATAAGTTATTTGTGCCATAATTTTCTAGTTATAGCTAGAAGTTAAAGAGTTATCAGGCTGCCTATTGTGTGTGTGCATATATAGATGTATTAAACAGAAAGATTGTATATAATTTCCTTTAATTATATCTTTGCCTGTTAAAAGCCAACTGAATGCATTTTGTACCACATGATCAAGGGTGCTAAATCACTTGCATTTCATTGCTGAAAACTTATTTTTGAGATTCAGTACTTGAGGCTGTAATAGATTTCCTAATTGTAAATCTCAAAATTATGTTCTGCCTAAATTACAGCGTAACTTGCAGCAGAACATGCTTTGTTTCCAAATATAGGGTTTCATGTTTTGTGTGAACTGGAAAAGCATTCTGTTAAAGATGGTTTTGCATGAACTTGCACTTATTTTACTGTATTCAGTGTGTTTATAGAATAATTATATTTATGTAACATCTTTCTTTCCCACTACACACACACACATGAACACACTCAAAGAACTTTGAAGCTGTAAAGTCAAATATTTCAATTCAGAAAACCACGGAGTACTGAAATTCTGTGGGTAGGGTGGATTTTTTGTTTGTTTGTGGGTTTGGTTTTTTTTTTTTTTAAGCCATCTGCTAGGCGAACATCATCAGGCACTGTTTGATTACACAGTCTCATAATATTCTTTGTATTTATAGGCTCTGCTCTTGAGTGTGGTCTTGGAGCTGCTCTTAACTGACAGATAAATGGACTTAGCAAACCACATGCAAACTGTAGAGAAAGATTTGTTTCCTTGTAATGAAAAGGAAAGCAAATGATGTCTGTAGCTATTGGCAGCCAAAATGCTCTCAAGAAAATTTTCATTTCCTCCCTTTACCAACAGACACTAACCTCAAAAAAGAAAACTGCAGCGCGAGAGCTCAGAGGAATCTACTAGGAGTATGGCACCTATTCAGACACATTCCTCATGTTACACGTACTGCAATGGCTGCTTCTAAGCAGCTTCCCACCCAGCGCGCAGGCACCCAGAATCATCTTTCACCTAATGTAAGTGGCGAGGTTCTCCCTATAGTTAGGGAAGACTCTCAGTGTAACCTGCCAAAATAGCTATGTAGAGGCTTTCAGAGGCACCCTGCTTCTTCTGGGCTACCCTATGGCTCTGGGTTTTCTTCTGCAGACCAAGGTAAAAGAGGGAAGGAATGTGAGATAAAGGTATCCTGGACCTTATACCAGCGTTGATTTAGAAATAGGGCATTTTGCCGTAATGGGTAGCTAGCTCATAAAACGTCTCTCAGTACTGTAACTCAGAATGAGTCACTGCTCAAACTTCTCACTAGTGTTAGTTGATGAAAAAGATGAAAATACGCTTTTTAAGGAAACAACTTTCAGCCATTTTAAAATGCTGTCATTTGCCCCACTTGCACTTCCAGAGGTGCAGTCTTTTTTAGTTAAATGAAACCAGTCCTCAAAGTATTCAAATGGCCTTAAAATTAAAGTTATTAAGTAACAGAAGTTTGTAATTAAGTGAAAGCAGTTTTATAGGCAGGAGCATAAACAACACTTGCATCTTTGGACCGTAAACCATCTTAGCACAATTACTCCATTTATGAGTCTAATATGTGTGAGTCTAACATGTGGAGGTGAGAATCCAGGTTAGTAGAATAACCAGTATAAAATCAATATTACATGACAGATATTTGTCCTTCACATAGCTTCAGTCTTCCCAGTCACCTACAAGTTTTGTTCCCTTGTCTTTGAGTTTCCTCTCTTGCCTTCCTAATTAACAGGATTCCTATTTGCCCCCAAACAGTATGACCTTCAGTTGGCTTCTTTATCAGTCTGTGGCTTGCTTCATTCTCTTTGTGGAAGACAGTCTCTGCATGGGCTAGCCACCGCTAACACCTGAGCTTCTGTTGCATGATATGGACTTTGGTTCAAATCCTGTCTGATTTCCTGAACCAAACCCAATGCTTACGCAGATATTTCTGTCTTGCACAAAATCAGAGGCCTGAAAACCTGTGTAAGAGTGAAAATTTGAGACTTATTCCTGTCTGTGTTTTCCCAGTTTGGGTAGCCAAAGGACTGACCCATATAACAAAAATAACCTTAAGCTCAGCATTTTCAGTTCTAATGGATGGACATTCTCTGACAAAAAATAAACCAAACAATCAAACTTTGTTCAAAAATCTCTGTCTAGCTGAAGACTCAGTTTTGCTGAAATACCTAGAAAGCCAGTCTCATGGATGGGTAAATCGAGCTCCGTGAGGACATAGTGAGGAGACCACTGGAAAATTCATATCTCAGATAGGCGTCATCAATAAATTCCATATCAGCTATACATAAAAGAGAAACCACAGTTGTACTGCTGTTATTCTTGCTTTACACAATTATTTCCATTTGATTTGCTACCTCTGCTTAAGCACAGATTCGCCTCACCTATGTTTATGTACCTAACAGAGGTACTTAAGTTGGAAGCATAAGCATACTTACCAGTTAAGAAGAGAGAAAGGCAGCTCCGCAGGACAATTCAGAATTAAGGTGGTCTCAACCCCCAACAGAGATGCTTGTCTCTGTCCTCTGACAACAGCCAGTGCCTACAGCAATCATGCTTCCAAATTAGGTCCTTCAGTTAATTGGGTCAATCGGGATCCATCTGGGGCATTGTCTTAAATTAGAAAAAGCATTGCTGCTCTCTTTCTTTATGCTTTTTTTTACAGTACCTGAACAATAAAATCTTAAACTTCATTAGTTTTTGCTCCGTGATACAATCTAATATAATAACACAGAGTAAGCAAATAGATAGTTGATATTATGCTGTGATCCTGGCAGACTTTCTAAGCCAATTAGGGTCAATGTAGGTCAGTTTTATGCCCGCAGGGAGTAGTCATAGCCATACACTAAATGATTCAGAGAAGCAGCAGAGAGTATGGTAGCAGGAACAATAGGACTGCCTTGGGTCTTTGTATTAATTTAAAAAATACAGTGGAGGAAAATGCATGAATGAGTTGGTAAGACTTTAGCTTCCTGGCCTGTATAGAAATGCTGGTTCCAACTTGTGATATCCCTAGTGGCAATAGATACCCAGAGGGTGTCATCTTATCTGCTGGACAGCTGTATGTCTGCAAATGCTGACTGTACTTAGTATATTGGCAGGGACTGTGGGGATGGAGGCCAGAATTTACACATGTGGTTGTTAAATTCCTAAGCTGAACCCTCCAGCGAATATTGTAAACATCTTCAACACAGCAGGAACAATTCTACATGAGCATTATGTTTCTTTTCCAGGAGGAATGCTGACACTAATTCTTATAAAAAAGGAATGAGCACAGGGAGTCTGTTGACTACAGTGTAGCTGAAATGGGAAAACGAATGAGATCCTATTGCTACAGGAAGGAGAAGGCAGACAGTAATGATGTGACAGTAAGCACCAATCACAAGATATCTGGGAAGACAAAGAACAAGGGTTAAATCACAGATGTGGCAGTTCAGCTTATTCTCTTACACATTACATTTCAGGTGTCATGCTCAAATACCAGAGAGTTGAAAAGCTGTACAAGGAGGCATGCAGGTGACCTCTACATACCCAAATGCTGTATATATGTATTTTTAAAGCATGAACTGAAGTTCTGTTACGCAGAAAATAAAATTGAATGTTGGACTCAAACAAAATATCTGTAAGGCGTTGTCTCCTTAGTTTTTTTTCCTCATCTGTAAAATAGGAATAATAATCTCACCCTGCTGCCCACTATCTACACAGTGAGATTCCCATTCAGAAAGTTTAAGACCAGAGGCTCAAATAGTTCATCATACCTGATATGCTTGGATGCACAAAATGTCATTCATTATTCCTGTATTTAGCCTAATAATTGGCATTTGAATAAACAGTAACCTCTTTTCTAAAGGGTCTGAGCTTTTTAGAAGACTATAAGACGTGGAGTCTATCTTCACTGATAGCTTTTGATTAAAAATATATGTCTCCTTTCCAGCTTGGATCGATCTAGCCTCAGCCACTGTTTCTTGAGATGTGTTTCTTTCCTAGTCTGCAAATCTCACAGGAGTAGCACAGTGGGCCTTGAATTCAATACCATTAGATATCCGTGTAATACGAGCGAGAATAGTTCTTCATTTTATTCAGCCGCAGTAATAATATTTGATGTGGGGAAATGCGGGGGACGGGTTTGATCTACAGGCATTTGAGTTACCAGCAGTTCTCCTCAGCCTGCCTTAAATGTATTAACGTTCCCACTTTCAGTCGGTAAAGGGGGAAATAATGATAAGTGTCACATTACAGGGCAATTTGAGCCTGTTCATTATAAGTCTACAGGAGTATTTTCTCAGCAGCGATAGCACCAGAACACAATGCAAGTCCAAGAGCAACAAATCACTGCAATAACCCAGTGGTCAAAGAAATTAATTCAGATAAAGAATAAGAAAGCCCAACAATTTTAATTCCTTTTTATTCTTTCAGACATAAAAAATGACATTTAAAGGCAGAGTCATTACACTATGCTTTTCACTTGATAAAGAAGCAAGTCTCTACTAATATTTTTTAACTCTTCCTTTGCTATAGTTGAACGAGTTTATGTTCATTCTGCTTCCTGATGGTTTGTTGAGAATCAGATGATAGGGTAGACTTACAGCTCCAGCCCTGTGTATTGAAATAAGGGTATATTGACAAAGGTGGATTATTGTCTGTGCTTGGCATAATACCTCTATGCCATGTGAAGGCACGTGTTTTGAAAGAAAAACAAAACAAAACAAAACAAACCCAACCTAAAATGTTGCAGCTTTTAAAGCATGCTCTTCTGTCAGTTCTGCTAGGCTACTTTGTGAAAGAAGGAACAGGACTGGAATATGGCATTATTCACCTGAGTAAATATCCCTGTAAAGGTAGGAAAACCTGAAATTTATTGACCTCCATCTGGATCTCTCTGGTCCTGTATTGCTGGATGGTAGCTGATGAAAGGAAAGGAGAGGAACTTTTGTACTTCCTTACACAGAAGAACAGAGATAAGTGATGAACCTATAAGTCTAGGGGACATATACCCTTGATATGGAATATATTTAAGGTTTTCGAGTAGTGACAGATTTGTGGACAGAGTCAGAAAAATAAAAAAAAAAAAAACCGAAATACTCTTTAAAGATTTTCCTTTTAGGTTGTCATGAAAGAATAATATCGTTGATTATCACCATGATCATACATGGTTGAATTAGGAGGGCTTATCTCCTACTTCTGTCAATTTATACCACAAATTACAGTGCAATAGCGCTGTACCTGAAAGGTACTACATACTGCAGCACACCACCCTTTCCTGCTTTATATATTTCTGTCTTGAGCAACAAATGCATCCCTGATGAGGACTGAGTCATATCATATGGTTGCAGAAGACGGAGTCCACAGAGCTGACCTTTTCCAAGAATTCCAAGAAGTATATGAGAATTAGATAACAGTGAGTCATTTTAGCTACGGAATTATTTTAATTGACAATTGGTTTTGGAAGCAGGTTATGTGTATTGAGTATTTTTTCTGTTACAATCAAAAAGCATCCTTTTTTACATTTTCTATTTCCCCTTTCAGATGTTTTTGGCATTTCTATATTTTCTTTTGATACAGAAATCTTTTCACAGAAGCTAAAGCTCTCAGTACATGTATAAAGATGTTTATAGACAACTGAATTTGGAGTAATTGCTGTTTTTCAGAAAAGTTTGGATTTTTTTTTTGTATTATTTCAAGCTTTAGTATTAAAAAAAAAGTAATTGCAAGACTGATTAATAATCTTTATTTATTGATCACAGTGTTTGAAAATGTGGAAAGTCAAAGCTAGGGTTTTAGAAAAAAAGAGCTCTCAGCAAACTGCATAACCACAGCTCAGCAGCTTGTACAATATGCTTGCTGACATGCCTAAAATACTAAGGAACTACTTTTTTATGAAAATAAAAAAAAGTCAACAGCCTGTTGGTAAAGGAAAAAAAGTCTAAAAAGTAAAAAATAAATTTGAAATTGAACACTTAAAGGCCTGCTCAATCTAACATATGACTCTTAATAATCCAGATAGTTTCATATTGACCAGTAAAATTCAACTGTTTTAATAGCATTTCGTTTAAGTGCTTACTGACTTGTAACTGTAACCCTTTTTCTTTTTGCTTGTCATTCTTGCAGGTGCAGTGATAAAGCATTGTCTAAGAGTGTGGTTAATCTACTTTCCTGACCATTTGTGGTGCCAGACTTGTATTCCAGAGAGGTGCAAGAGGTACAAAAGTGCCAATGGTTTAGATCTAGCCACTGATTCACACTACACTTTGCAGTAAAGTTTCCATCTATTTCATAAATTATGAGTCTATTCCCCATAAGATCAAAACTATCCCCTTTGAACTTATCAAAAACCTTCTCTCTTTCTTGAGATTAAATTGCCAAGGATTTATTTTGTGAGCTGCTGGAGTGGAGTACTCTAACACTCTGTATACTGTCTGTCAGTTGTCTGTCTTTAACGAACCAAAGATGATCTCTGTTTATAAAAATGAAGTTATGTTTTATGAAGCCCATTATTTAGAACTCTAGTTAGGATTTTTAGAACTGTATTTAATAGTGAAACAGACCTTCAGGATTAACATACCATTAAGACTTTTTCAGGTGTAGGCATGATGTGATAATAACATCTCACAGAAATAAGAGGCTCTTTCCCATTTGACAGTCCATTAAATGTATCAGTATCATTATTAGTAGTATTAAAATTGTGATTTTGGTCACAGTCTTTATTCACTGTACTAGGAGCTGTACAGATATGTGTTAAAAAATCCTATACTACAGTTAGATTATAAACTAAGATAATATCTATTAGGTAATCAGTATCAGTAAGTTAATATCCATCAGTTTAGTAGTTAAACGGTGAATTGCACATATCATAAACCTGACACAGGCACAGACAAAGCTGTGCTAAGTCTTCATAGGATTATTACCCTGTGTATCAAAATAAGATTGATTGGACCTTGAGGCTCTACACACAGAGAAATTCAGGAAGTCAGTTCTGTCATTAAAACATTCACTTGGGGAGTACTAAACTAGGAACCGTGATTACACTAATTGCATAGTGGCCATATAAGGACATAAGACTGGAGTGAATATTTGGAAATTTTAAAATCCAGTCCCTTGTTGCCACATATAACCCATGTAATATTTTACAGCGGTCACCAGTTCAGAAGATCTGACTCTCTGGCTCTATGTTCTACTTTAAGAAAGTAGAGTTAGTCTTGAACTCCTCAGTTACAGACTCTCCACTGGGGGAAAATATCCAGAGAAGGGAGAAATACTTATCCCATTACATCCTTCTCCATAATCCTGGTGCAAGTGACATGAAGGAAAAGGCATATTAGAAATGACGAAGAAGAGTATTCATGAAATAATTGTTCTCATAGTCATTTGATTGTAGAAAGGGCATTTACATCCAATATATATAAAAGACTCCAAGGATTGCCTAAAGTAGGACTGAAATAAGACTTAAAGATCTAATTAGTGACTTCGCAAGTAATTGTCTCTCTTTAAACACTTACTCATGTGCATAATAATGTTCTCATTTTCCCACTGACAATGTTCCAGTTCTCCATTTTGTATGATAATATGAATGCTTATGGCCCTCTTGGAAGAGTTTCAAATATATTCTACCTGTGAGTTAAAAAGAGATTGTGGAGACAGATCTTTCTTACAATTTTTCTGGTCTCAGGAAATCTTTTGCAGCTAGTGATGTCACTCGCATGGACAAGAAAATATTACATTTATCTTACTGGATTCTGCAGCATGTGGGTAAAAGAATCACTGGAATTAAAAACAAAACACATTTTTGAGGATTAATAAATAATGCAAGCTACAGCTGCTCTTAAAATGGGTGATTTTTCGGCAATAATTCCCTATGTTCTCTTTTACATACAAAATTGAGATAAAAACCTGAAATTCAGTAGGCATATAGTAAAGATGATGCATTGAACCCTGTTCACGATCTTTTGAAGGTTTAATCTCCTTTATATTATTGTAGTTTCAATCATCTATGATTCTGCCCCTTAATTTATTTTCTCTTTGTTCTTCAATTTATTTCTTCCCATGAGTATTTCCAAGATGTTTTGTCAATTAGAACGGAATAGGAAAGTAAGACCTGCCTAACTTACATAGATTCATATAAATGTCCTATGCCATGAGTTTAGAAATTGAACAAGCAGTTCTCCTATGTTTAAAGTATAATTGCATTGACTGTACTGTTTACCTCATTAAAGGAATCACACTACTGTTGTATTGAATTCTTGATTCTATACCATCTTCTGATTTATTTTATTTTTCTCCTGGTTTGCTTTCCACTGAGTAATATTAAGTAATTGCTGGTTAAATGCAAAGGTGTTTTTCAAGCTTTTTTTCTTGTAAGGTTGGTCATACACTGGAATAGGTTTCCCAGAGTGGCTGTGGAATCTTCATTCATGGAGCAATTTAAAACCTGATTGGATATGACCGAAGCACCCTTCTGTGGGTGGTCCTGCTTGAGCAGGACTAGATGATCTCCAGAGATGCTTGCCAACCTCAGCCATTCTGTGATTGTGTTGCAAACTGATTAAGTCTGAGAAATTTCCATCAAATCAGTTACTGTTTACTTGGCTTTGCCAAGTGTTGAAATTTTCCTCTGAAAAACATAATCATCTCTAAATTTGATCTCAGTCCAGAAAAGGCTGTGTTTAAGGAACTGTTCCTTGATGTAGAAGCTGCATGTTTAGCTTTCCTCCAGAATGTGGCTAATTTAAAATAACTAAGAGATATTTAGATCTCAGTTGCCTGTTAAGCTTGTTCTTCGAAACCAGTGGCAAATTCTGAATCGTAACTGTAACTATATATTAAAAAAACTACCACAGAGAAAACTTCCCGTCTCTGACCATGATGTATCCAGTGGTCAGAGATTTAGTCAAAACTCCCAGATTTTATCTTCAGCTTTCTCATCAGTTATAATTTTGGGAAACCTTTCTCCTCTTTTTTTTTTTTTTTTTTTTTTTTTCATTTTAAAAATGAATGAATTCTTGCTTTATTCATAAGGATATTGTCAGGCTTAATAACTATGTGTTAAAGGCTTTGTTTGAAAGTGCTTTGTAAAACTAGATCTCTTCATAAAAACTATTATTTTATAAGAATACATGGATTTGTATCCTGCAGGAGCATCCTTGGTAGGTATCATTAGTATGAGCTTCCATTTACAGTCCTAAAACAGTCCAAAAAAACCCAACAAAAACCAAACTAAAACGTTCTCCTCCTCTCCTCCCTCCAAGAAAGTAACTTTTACCCAATAGAAGAAAACCGACAGGACAGCTTCACTATATGGGTTATAGGATTTTTGTTTATATGCTTCAAATACAATGATAGCCTTTTATAAAACTGTTGCTTTTGTTTTCCGTTTTCAGTTACCCAAGAGTCAGCATATGCATAGGCATGGCTCCACCCACAAGAGGCCAGTTTGCAAACCCCTGCTTTTACTTCAGTTTCATAAAAAATGTTTTAATAAAAATTACCTTTTCAATTAAAAGGCTAATTTCTCTTTGAGATGAGAAGCTTCAAAAGGGCAGCTTACAGAGTCAGAGCAGTTTGCCTTTAAACTACAACATTACCTTAGAAAGCCAATACCATAGAAAGCTTTGGATTCTTGCTGGGCTTTAAATCTTGTAGTATATCATTTATTTAACACCACTTGAAAAGAGCAAGGGTTGTAGAAAGAGATATTAATTGTTCCTCCTTCTTTTTAGGTCTTATATGTCAACCAGAGCTAAGTTTGACAATGGGGGGGGGAAGCCTCTCATAAAATAAACAGTAAGTTTTTTCAGAAGATGAGTACAAACACTACCAACTCATGTTAACAGGTAGTAGTATGGATTTGTATGCTCTAAGAGAGTTAAAAGAATGATTAGCCCTAACAGGCGCACTCATTCTTCATACCATAAATGTATTTTATAGTATAAATACAATAGGCAAGCAATTCATATTAATGCAATATAAAGTTGGTTTATTATTGCCAAAACGATCATGTTAGGAAAAACTTTCAATCTGAATGCAAACTAAAACATCCCCCCCCCTCTTCTCCCTCCAAGAGGTTGCTCAGAGCCTGTCTTCATAGGAGAGATGCTCCAACCCTCTGATCATTTTTGTGGCCCTCTTCCAGACCTGCTCCAACAGGTCCAAGTCTTCCCTGTGCTGGATGCAGTACTCCAGGTGGGGTCTCACGAGAGCAGAGTAGAGGGGCAGAATCACCTCCCTTGACCTAGTGGCCACACTTCTTTTAATGCAGCCCAGGAGACGGCTGGCGTTCTGGGCCATTATATTCATAAACTTCTAAGACAGAGATTTCTGTAAGCTACAGTATTTTCAACATAACTCCAAAGGCTGGTCAGGAACTATGTCATTCTTCAGTAAGAAAGTCAGATGTGAAAGTTTTGGGTAGATAGCTTATTACAACTTTCTGCTTAACTCCTCTTTAAGAGCCATCCCAAAACCCATAAACTTCTGATGATTGTTTAACACAATGCAGCTACTAAAAGAATTTTTTTAAAAATTGTTATAATGTTAATTGCTTTTCCTTTTCTTAGTTATCTTTTGCTTTTGAATGTCAAGCCTTATCTCCTTTTGTTATATGACAACTCATCTCCAGTATATTTTAAACAAACCTTTGATCTTGCTCTCTTCCCTATAATTAATCTATCCATGTGTCCATGTAATTTAAATAAGTAATAAACAATGGAGGTTTTTTTGCCTTTCCCCCCCCTACAGCACCTTATTTTGCCAGCATGTTCTCTTTTTAGGACCCATCGTACATTCATATTTTGTTTGCTTCCCAACAGTTTCCCCTGGATTACTGGATTCTTCAAAACCTTTTCTTGTATTCTTGTCATGGCTGATGGACATGAGAAAACCATGCTGCAATCTGTTCAATGCATTTGTACTACAGGCGTCTCTCATAACTGAGCAGGCAGTAATTTAATAACGTCTGGGAGATTTGGGGGTGAGGGAAAAAAAGGTCTTTGGAGTACATCAGTTCAGCTCAAGGGTAATTCATGAAGTTTCAGTAAATACCATTAATTTAGTGATGAACTTCCGGCTCACTTCTGATTACATTCCACACTATTGCACACTCACATTGTTGCAATTTCGGAAATCTCTAATTAAATTGATGGTGCTATTGCAGCAGAACTGTTGATGGAGAAAAAAAACAGTACAGTATTTGAAATTGAGATCTATGTAGTAGAAAAGGCATCCAACATCATCTGTGTTTCTCCAACCAGATATCACTTTGCACATGATGCTGTTCATAGGCTAACATACTTAAATCAAGACCAAACAGCAGAAGGTACATTGATAACTGACTTTCAAATACTCTGCAATACTGCAAATGTCAGACAAAAATTAACATTTAGTTCAGATGGGATAGTATTTGGTAAGTGGCACCTCCAGGTCAGGGGGAAAGGCAAGTGATAGATCAGTGGGCTAAGTGGCTACTATTCATCCACTTTTGCAGTTCCAATCACAATCTTGGTTTCCCCCTCTCAGTTCTTGGTTGCGTTTTTACTAAGACATACTTTGTGGAATCTTACTTTGCTCTGTGGTGCCATTTGTTTCATTGTTGCATACAATAAAACTCATCTTTTTACTAATTTATGCACAAATTAATTATATGCTATTTTTCTCCAATTCCTCTACTGCTTTTATTTTGTCCTCTAGGAAAAAAAAAATATTGACAGGTCTCTAAAATTTTTACCTTGAGAAGATAAAATACAGAAATATATAACTAAGATGAATATCTATGATTTTTTTTTCCTATTTTTTACTGGTAAAATCAACCCCAATTTTCCTACAGTCTTCAGACACCAAATAAAAGCTAGAAAGGTGTCATATGAAATATTGGCACTGACTTGAAAACCACACATTAATGACACTTTCATGACACCCTAAAGAGGGTGTTGGATTGGGTAAGCTAAAGCAATACTGAAATTTGTACCTTTTAAGGAAGCATTGATGTAACAGTGTAAATAAGAGCATGCTAAAAAGCCATAGAAAATTAAAATATAGAGCCTTTAACCTCAACAAGAATTTAACTTCTCTTCTTGAGAGGTACTACTAATCTCAGTTAGTAATGAAGTAGAACAGAACCTTCTATTCATAGGTACAGAAGAGCTGTTCCTTTTTTAAAGATGGGGAAAGAATGGCAGAGAGGAAAAAGGACAATTTTTCATCCAGGAAGTTGAGTAGTTTAAGAGAGCTTGGAAATTGTAGTGCTCAGCTCAGACTGCAAACTACTAGAAATAGATTACAGTGGCCATGTACAGGCACTTGATTATTTTGATCATTAAGCAGCTGGGCAAAAGCTGTCTTCTTTTGCTATCACATTGAATACATCATCAACCCAGAAGCATACACATTTCAGCAAAGTTAATTATCTTTCAGTGACTAAAGTAGCATGACGATTGCTTGTTTATCGAGTTACATATGAGGGACCCAAACTGGGTCCAACCTGAAAAACATGCAGTTTTGAATGCTTTTGATTCCTGTCCATGTTTTCAGACAGTAAAACCTATATATAGGAGGTGCTGCTTGTTTGTTTGGTTTTTTTAAAGTGAAAGGGACTCAATCTTGTCACCTTGTAAATATTCATCTCAAACGTCTATGCCAAAACGGAATCCAATATTCAGAGCCAAGTAAGTTCCATGAAGCACCATTGCTTTCACAGGATGATTAATTCACCACAGTGCATGTAATTTAGACAGAGGGTAAACTGTTTCTCTTCTCCAATAGCACCTTTTCATTCCTGGCAGCATTTTCTTATGTCTTGACCCATCATACATTTACATGCTATTTTCTTCTCATCTGCTTCACATCTGCCTTCTCTGTATTCATAGCTCTCATCCCAGCAGTTCCTTTCTAGTGTTTCTGTGATTGCCAAAGTGCACATGTAAATCCTGCTGTAAAACTCCGTGTTCCAGTAGATGCCGGCTGCCCTCCATAGAAGGATGGCAGCTGTTCACAAACTGAAGGGCTGCCTTTTTTTCTGTCTGAAGCAGAAAGCTACAGTCTTTAAAGACTGGAAGAAGCAAAGCCAGTTTATTACTCTAGACGGAATGATTCGCAAATGCTGCCAGCCTAGTGATGTTCTGCTGCCTTATGTGCCCTGTATCCCCGTGGCATTGCATTTAAATAAATGAATACGACCACTAATGGATCACCTGCTTCAGACAGGTGAGGCTACCAATTGCATTACAGATAAAAATATGTGAAAAGAAAATTTAGATGAAGCTAATGAAAAAATGCAAGTGCATAAGTCTTTTATTGACTGTTACGTTGACTTTACCTGCTTCTAGCTCTGGGAAGATATGCTAGTCTCTTCATGTACTTTTCTGTGCAAAAAAGTGGAAAAGCTAAATTTTGGAAAAATACAGAGACGGTACCAGGAGTGGTATCCTGAAGCTGTTCTCTTTCTGCTGCTGGGGTGTTTAGTAAGTCCTAGGCATTGGAACAGGATGTTCTGTAAGAGACAGCCATCTGACTGGAGAAATGTGGAGAGGGGAGTAATTTTCTGTACCATTAGGGAGCCTTGTGCTCTGGATTCAGCCCATCAAATCACAGCAGGAAAATTGCCTGTCAGACCTTCCAAGCCTTGCTTACCTGTGCCTGCACTGACCTTATTGGTATTCAAGCCCTAGTGCTAGGATATAGGGAGGCAAATTGGCCTCCTTAATGTTGCACAGAACAAGGACCTCTCAGAAAAGGGTCTCTGATTCAATATTCAGCTGCTGTCAGTGCAGGAGCCGTGGCTGGCCCATGTTGTGGTTCACTTTTGTATATTTGCTAAGTGATATCTGGTTGGAGAAAGACCGAAGATGTTGGATGCCTTTTCTACTACATACATTGCTATTCCCTATGGAGTATATTGTGCCCAATTAGTTTTATAGAGTGTGTTGTGTAAGGGTTGATTTATTTGCTAAATAAAAGATCAACCTACATGTAACTCTGTATGCTTTCTACTTTGGGGACATACATGGCTTGTATAGATAGCTTGTGTTTTTTTGACTTTTTAATAAAACTTTCTGGTATAGCTGTCTCTTCGCATTTCCTTACAATTAAGTGGATGGCAATATGGTCAACAAGAAGTGCTTAAGAAACGCAGAACTTTATTAAACTTACATTTATAATGCAAGGAAAAAATTAGGAACAATGAAGTCCGACTGTTCAATACTAAAAAGATGTAAATAAGCCTTTAAACTAAATTTTAAAGTTTAGCTTGCAGAAGTGAAGTAAGTGAAAAAAGGAATAAAAAAGACAACTTAGTTGTGATATTCACGGCCATCAGCGCCTCTTGTGTTTTGTTTTCCCTTTTCACCCTCTCTTAAGCATTTTCTGTCCTGAATGCTGCTCTCTGGCTTGTCCTCCAAAGCTCGTTTGGTTAACTCTCTAAAAGTTCTGTAACTATCACTTGTACAAATAAAACATTTCTTTTTTTATTTCCTTTCAGGACCTCACATTACTAACTTTAGGCTGATACAGGAGCATAAGTAGAAATGCACCCGATTAGTCTGGAAGTTGCCCAGTTAGAGCACCTCGGTATGTTTGAATTGATGGCCCCACCAGTAAAAGACAAATGTTGAATCGCTAGATCAACATAGAATCATAGAATTGTTAGAGTTGGAAGGGACCTTAAAGATCACCTAGTTCCAATCCCCCTGCCATGGGCAGGGACACCTCCTACTAGATCAGGCTGCTCAGAGCCCCATCCAACCTGTCCTTAAAAACTTCCAGGGATGGGGCTTCCGCCACCTTTCTGGGCAACCTGTTGCAAGAGACATTTTTACTGTTACACAATATTTAAATGTATTTTTACTTAAAAGCAAATCCAGTGTTTACCAAAAAATACTTTTTCAGTATTGTAAGTCACAAAAAAAAAAAAAAAAGAAAAGAATGAAATACCTTATTACGTTTAAGTCTGAACGCACAGCCATTTTTATTTTCTTTGTAAGTATTTCAATCCTAACTTAAAATGAACTCTCTTTTTTTTATTTTTATTCAGCAGATGCTTTCTTCTCCTTCTTTCTCTTTCTGGTGCTGCATAAGAGACTGAGTAAAAGCTATGATCTTCGCTATACTAGAACATCCATCCCTTGTCTTTTACTAAGTGGGTTTTTTTTTTTGCAATGGGACATTGCATAGTCCTCCAGGGGTGTACCATGGTACTTCTGAGGCTTGTATTACTTCTTCCTGTCCCTTTTTTCAAGTTCTTTGATTAATTTAGTTCTACTATAAATATTAATTAGCACCTTCCTGGCTCCTGGTTTCTTCTCTTTATTATAGACTTCTGAAGACATAAGAATATAAGAATGGTTGTAACAGGTCAGATTAAAGGTCCACTTAGCCCTGTAGCTGCTTTTCATAACTGGCCAATAACACATAACATGTTCTAGAGAAAAATATGAAAAGGATAAGGAAACAGTGGTGCTCCCTTCTTCTTCCCTTGTCCCCCAAACACCAGACAATATTCTGCTTATAGGCTATCTGAACCAGCAATGACATCTTTATTCGGAATTGCGTTTGATTAATGTTGCTTCCAGGAAGCTGATAAAACCTTATGCATCTTATCCTGAGATCAGTAAATGCATAGCCTTCATATTAGATGCCTCACAATTTTTTCTTTTGGAACATTATGTATAGGCTAAATATTTCAGAAACATAATAAGATATAATACCACAACTAATTAAATTAGGAAGGGGTTGGTTGGAGTTAGCAAAAATCCCTTCTCCCTCTCTCACTGCGTTTCATGTTTTCAGTTTTATGAGGATACTATGTACCTGTCTAGACCAACTTTTCTCGTACAGTATTAGACATCTAAATGCATTAGGAGCCAAGTCACCAGTCCCTGTGAACTTTGTCAGTGTAGCACTGAAACAAAGACAATGAAGTCTGATATATATATTTGAGGCATACTCAACCCATTTAAAATTCGAGTTGTCCTCTAAATTTTGCTGTATTTTCTTCCGGAGCTGTGTGCAGCCAGAATGACTGTGTGACTCAGTAAGATCACTAAATTTACTTATTTTCCAAGCCTGTATCAGAAAAAAAAAGTTTGAATGTTTCCTCCTTGCTGTCTATTTTGTGAATGCATCTCAAGTTTCTTGCTGAAGCAGTTTTCTTGTTAGTTTAAAAAATCAGGAAATTAGTCTTTAGTTAACCTTGTATTTACCTTCCTGTGTTGTTTGGTACATGGTTACAGAGTTCTGAAAAGAAATAGCCTTACCATTCTCAAACTCCTTTCAATCAATGTTAAGCAGATACGTTTGAACAAGCACATGAAAATAATTTCCAGTTAGAATCTGACAAAATATTAAAATAGAGATTATTTATCAATTATATAGTCTTGGTTCCAAAATCTTCATTACTTTTAGGCCATGAAAATGGCATTTTAGAAATATCTGTTTTTCTGTGGCTTCCTTTTTGTGATCCTGTGTGTGTTTTTGGAGAGTTTTAAGAATGAAACACCCGGAATAAAAATGGAAAAGCAAAAAAACTTCAGTTGATTTTTAAGAATGTTTAAATCTACACGAAGGATACTGTGTGGAGTCTTCAGCTGAAGATGGAGGCAGTTCCTCTAGCTCCAGAAAGTGGGAAGACAAAAAAGGCTGTTAGAGAACCCATTTTCCTAATTTGACTGAGAATAAAAGGATAAAAGGATAAAAAAGGAATCGTAGTTGTCCAAAATTTGAATCATCAAGACGTGTTGTCATCCTTTCTCCTTCCAGACTCAAGGCTGATGAGAGGAGAAGCCAATAAACATCTCTCTCTTCCATTTCTACACTTCTTTTCAGTTCTTATCCCATGAGACACTAGCTGCAGCCTTTTAGGAAAATGATTTCTTCATATTTTTTTTGTTCTTGTTGAGAATATTATAATGACATCAATGAGATGACATAAAACACACGTACATTACACGGAACACTACAGGCCCAGGAGAAAATTAGTTTTTTGAGTATTACAGAAAAAATATATACATTTTTAACTAAAGTTTTTCTTTAGATATATTTTAGTAGGAAAAATACTTTTACTCTTTATCCTTTAATTTTTATACTTCCTGTTTAAATCAGAAAAGATTGAGGGGGTTTTTTTCCCCTCCTTGTGATACAAACCTAATTCTTCATTTGGAAGTGCAGAAACTTAGTAAAAGATAATATTTTTTCGTTGCTTGAAATGTCTTGTGAGATGGTTTTTCTTTTTTTCTTCAGCAGTCATGCAGCAGCTGTGCAGTGACAGTAGATTCTGTAAATCAAAGGGTTACAGAAGCTATTAAATAAACTTTAGCATTTCTCACTTTGCAAGTCCTGGTCTCATCTTCCATGCATAGCTCCAGAGTCTGTGAAGGCTTCATACTACACTCTCTGCACTTCTGAGAAAACACTACTTGAACTTCTCTTCAAAAGTACCATATGATCTGAGTCCTCTCTGGTCTCCTCCATCCTCCTTTCTGTGAACAACCCTTAGGCTGAAACTTATTTGGACCTTGGTAAGGAAATTACATCTTATACTATCTGTTTTGGTTTGGGTTTTTTTGTTTGTTTGTTTGGGTTTGGTTTTTTTTCTTTTTTTTTAATTTCTACATAGAATATATAATTCAAAATAATTCAAGAGTGATGAGAGAAGGAGTACTAAAACAACATAATACAAATTTCACACGTTTTTTTGATATAATCATATTGTTAAGAACAACACTGTGGTGATAGCACAGCAGTAAACCAGCTCACCAGTTGTTGAACCTGTCAGAAACAAATGCCTCATTTACTGAAAAACATGTTTCTGATTATCCCAAATCTTTTACAGATTCAACACAAACACATTGGGAAAATATTCATAATTAGGAGAATGGATCACAAATATTTAGTTTCCCAGATGACTGCTCTAATCACTAGAATTGGGATAATCTTTAGTTGGATTACTTGGAATAGTCTTTTCCTCTTTTTCTGCATTACCAGAATGGTGTCCCTCCTAACAACAGACATTTAGAATTTTTTTTTCTAAATTGCATTCCCCCCTTTAAGATTGTATGCGGTTATATTACTTTCAACAATATTTCAACATTTTCACAAATATTTAAGCGTATTTTGGGAGGTAAGGTATATCACTGTCTGCAGCAATGGGTAAGGATCACCTTTATCAGCCTATTGCTACTGCAACAGTCAAGACGTAAAAATTCTGTTTAACATTCTTTCTGGAAAGGGACTGAATAGTTGTCTCTTAATACTGATTAAGTGCCTGAATAACAATAATTTATTATATTTCCTAGCACATCTCATGCTTTTCTATTTGATTTCAAAGAATATTTGTTTGATTAAAATTAATTTTTATTTTGTTACCTATTGAGTTCCACTTCCATAGAAAAACAAATAAACAACAAAAAATAAAAATCATTCCTAGAGTCCTATTTAGGGCATTTCTGCTGTGTGTGTGTATTTGTGTGGGAATGTACACAAATATGAAAACAGATAAACAAACACACCTATTTTTTCCTAAATAACAGGAACTTTAACACATTTGAATTGTAAGGCATTGGATTACTAGGTTGGAGGTAACTAGAATATCTCAGGCAGCCAGCTAGGCTATCAAAGAGAAGTACAAAAAAAGAAAGTAAAATAAATTCTAGTTGCATTAAGCATAAAAAGATAGGAGTTTGGTTTTGAAATTCTTTGTATCTTGTGTGTTCTCTTGCACCCGAACACATCATTAACAAGAAAAAACAAATTATGAGGAAAAGACTGTGTGTAACTAAAAAGGATCTGTACATTTTTCTAAAACATAGAAGCAGAAAAAAAATGTGAAACATTTTATTAGGCTTGAAAGTATTTTAATTAATGAAGATATTTTTTAAAGATCTATTTCTCCACAGCATTTCTCTGATAGGCTATTCTCAGTCTTTTTCTCACCTTTGAATAAAACTCCGTGTTCTCTTTATTGATAACTTGCTCTGAAGCAGGCAATGTGATAATATCCACTGCTTATAGCATCTTCCTGAATTAAGAGGGAGAAAAGATTCCTCCTTCTTATTCTGGACTCCATGGTTAGAAAATCTAACTGTAATCTCACAGATTTTCTTAAAACTGGAACAATCCACTATCCTAAAATTCAAGATGTTAAGCATCTGTTTAACGCATCAAAACTATGAAATGTGGGATTTCGATACATCCTGGGCACTCAGATGGAATTTCATGTTTGTATACAGACTTTGTGCATGGGATTGTATGACCAGTGTGAATCATCTTCCCTATTTAGCTAAAAAATATTTTGATCTGTATTGTCCTGCCTTCATGCAGTGCCAATTAAATAATATCAAGTAAAGGAGAAATTAAATGAAATCAAACACATTGGAAGGATTCTTTTTGTCCCATCCATATCTCCCTTTCTAGTTTGGTCAGTGCTGAGAAATAAGCCCTTCTAGGTCATGATTCATCCTATCCTAAAGTAGACAGCTAAAATAGGTCAGATGAATCATAGTCTGAAAAATGATGCTATTTTTCTATTGATTATAAAGGGAGCCTAGAGGGAAAATCATAGATAAGAATGCTTCTGTGGTAGATTTCTAATGTTACATGAGATGAATCCAACCCATGATATATCTCCTAACAAGCAGCACTGACAGCAAGCATGACTGCAAAAACTTGTCACATTTTCGAAGGAAGGGACATAGAGAACTGAATTTGAAGGAAAATTACTGATCAGTTAATGATTGTAACCAAGATGTAAAGTACCAGTGTTTGTCATGGACCTGTTTCAGCATAAGTCAAGGATAAAGTTATAACTCATTAATTGAATTAGTCGGAAATAAAAAGTAGAACAAGCCAAAATGCTATCTGAGTATTCAACAGTTCAAATCCATATGTTTGGTATTGATTCACAGTCCTTCTCTAGCCACTAGGCATCATAACATCCCATGGGACCTATAGTGTAGGACTAACCGGCACAAACTCTATCAGTTTGTATGAATAAACACAAGTGCTGCTGCTCTCAACTTAGCACTTTGATTTTCATTTTAACTATGAAAAAGAAGAAAATTAATGTCACTTCAGTGGATTTTAAAGAGAGCATTATGGCACTTCAGTAAATCACTTCTATTGAAATTACACACAGAACAGTATAACAGATGCAAAGTGACTGATACTTGCAAAAGTAAAGCTATTGCTAAACATTATCTGAAATAGTTTCACTAAGCCAATGTAGAGGAACTAGTACATTAAACTCCAATAAACTACTGTAGTGGAGCATTACTAATTTGCTGCTTCTGTGCAAATGAGTTGAACAAGTAGCTGTACTTGAAAGATGAATAAGAATCAACAACATCTGCGGCATTAGGATGAAGATGTTAGGTCTGAAGTAGTTGGGAGAAATTACTAATAACAAGGAGCTAGGAAGAATATGAATACAATTGTTGGATCCTTGTAGAAGAAACAGTGACCTCAGCTGTGACCCATTGCTCAATCAGTTAGTTTGCGAAGTGTGGAGTTTAGCAAGAGAATGAACCAAAATCAGAGCTCCAAAGCAGATTTTTTTCTTAGCTAAGCTTGTCCTTGGCACTGATAATTGCCATTTGTATTTTTGTCTTCCATCTTATTTGTGTATGAGTCGTTCTTCTATTACAGCAACAGCCTCCAGAGTATAAAGGCTTACACCAGAAAACAGTCTTTGTGCATTTTTGCTAACAAAATAAGCAAGCAAGTTTTAGCAAAATACTGGTACATAAATAAGTCTTCTGAGAAAAGCACTGGTTTGTAAGGCAAGCTGGTTTGCAATAGCGTAAAGAAAACAGTCCTACTGTATCAAAGACTTTGGAAAGTATGACTTTTGTAAGTGAACAGGAAACGTCCACCGATCACAATGTTTTCAATACCCTGAATATCAGATGACTGCAAATATTGGTGTGTGGAATCATAGAATGGCTGAGGTTGGCAGGCATCTCTGGAGATCGTCTAGTCCAACCACCCTGCTCAAGCAGTGTCATCTACAGCAAGTTGCCTGGGGCTGCATGCAATCAGGTTTTCATTGTCTCTGAGGACGGAGACACCACAGCCTCTCTGGAAAACCTGCTGCGGAACTCAATCACCCTCACAGGAAAAAAAGCTTTTCCTTATTTTAAATGCAGTAACCTTGTTTCAGTTTGTGCCCGTTGCCTCTGATCCTGTCACTGTGCCCCATGGAGGCGTGTCTGATTCTGTTTGCTGTACTCCCTATGGCCATCAAGTATTTATACACGATGCTGAGTTCCCCCCAAGTCGTCTCTTCTCCAGGCTGAACAGCCCCAGCTCTCTCAGCCTCTCCTTGTATGACAGATGTTCCAAGTGCTTAGTCATCTTTGTAGCCCTGTGCTAGACTTGCTTCAGTAAGTCCATTTCTCCCTTGTACCAACCCGGCACTGGACGCAGCACTCCAGATGTTTCTCGCTAGGGCTGAGTAAAGCACTGGGGCAGGGGAAGTTCATCCCCCTCTACCTGCTGGCAACACCCTGCCTAATGTGACCCACAAGGCTGCTGGCTTTTTTTTTGCTGCAAGAGCACATTGCTGGCTCGTGGTCAGTTTGCTGGCAGCCTTGAACCCCAGGTCCTTCCCTGCCAAGCTGCTTTCCAACTGGTTGACCCCAGCATGTCCTGGTGTTTGGAGTTGTTCTTCCTCAGCTGCATTTGCCTTTGTTGAATGATATTCCTGTCTGCCCATTTCTCCAGCCTGTGGAGGTTCCTGTGAATGTCAGCACACTGCTCTGGTACATCAGCCACTCCTCAGTTTTGTATTATCTGCAAACGTGCTGAGGGCGCACTCTGCCCCATCATCGAGGTCATCAATGAAGATGTTAAACAATACTGGCCACAAAATCAACCCCTGGGACAAACCACTAGTGTCTGGCCTCCAGCTGGACTTTGTGTCTCTGATCACAATCCTCTGAGCAACAGTTCAGCCAGTTTTCAACCCTTAGCTGCCCAGCCTACTGTCAATCCTTTACTGTCAAATCAATTCCTGTCCATTTATCTGGTCTGTATTTCATCATTTTGTCTATGAAAATGTTATGGAAGACTAACTAAAGGCATTCCAAAATTATTTGCTCTGTCACCTTCCCAGTGCAATATTATATAGATCTTTTTTTAAAAAATGGTTGTATTGGACAGATGGTAAATCTTCCTATATGAAAAATCTCAATTTTTATATCATACCCATAACAAATCTTTGGGTTATGCCAAATTTTTTTTTAAGATAGAAACTGTCACATCCTACTCTTAGGAAAGAGGGGAGGTAAGTGACTTCAGATTCGTAAATTCTCAATGGCGTGGACTAAGGTGAGATAAATCTCAAGGTCCATATACAAGCATTTATTAGCTTCCCAAAATGGTTAGTAAAGGTCTTAACAAGTCCACGATAATTGGTTAGGTATATAACAAATTATGGCAAATGGTGAGGTATGCATTGTGTTACTTAACAACAGGTATAGGACAACTTATGGCAAGCGGTACTTAAGGTCGTTACTTAACAACTCTAACTGTTACTTAACAATTCTAAGAGAAAAGAGAAACTGAGGGACAGAGAAAGGAAAAGACAGAGAAAAAAGACAGAGATAAAGAGATCACGGGTCCTGGTTCCAGCGTCTTTTTCAAGGAATCTTCCCAGGCATAATCTTCTTCTTTCTTGGGAAAATCTTCCCAGGTATGGTCTTCTTTCTTGGGAAGAATCTTCCCAGGCACAATCTTCTTTCTTGGGAAGAATCTTCCCAGGCACTATCTTCTTCTTTCATTTCTTCTTTGTTCCCTCCAAGGGGCACTTATTTTCCTCTTTTATGTTTGCTGAATTAGCATGGTGCACTGCCCTTGCCGAGGACAGTCTCATCTCAGGTTTATCCCTTCTCCCAGATGACATGTAGCATGATTTGGGTGGAGAGACGAGTGCCATAGTCATACATGCTTAGCATGATCTCTAGAATCTTCATTAGTATATGCAGGGTGTGCACTTTCATATGCATTTCGTGGATAATGAAGCAAAGGTCACTCATCGGATGTGATGGTCTTGAGAACTGAGAACTAGCAAGCTCACCACACGAGTGGCAGAACTATCCTGTCTTCACAAGACAGTTCTCCCACACTTTCAGGCGCCAGAAGTGTTAGCCTTATCAGTTCTTTGAAGGCCAGGCCTGCATTATTTATTTCCTTGCGAGTGTTTGAGGCATTCCATTGAAGGCTTGGAGGGCCTTCTGCCCCTCCTCATGGAATTTATGATCCATCTCTTACAGAAACCTAAAGTTAAAACAATACCTGGATCAACCAAAAAAAGAACCTGCATTCATAAAAATTGTTTAGGAACAAATCAAAACAAAACCACACAGAATTTGAAGGTCAATAATATTTAAGCAGCATTCCAATGAAAGCAAAACTGAAGAAATAGGTAGGCTTTTCACAAAATCATGAATTTCATATTACCCCAGGCAACAAGGCAGAAGGGAGCCAGTTGCAGGTCAAATGCCATCCAGTATAAAATATTTTTAACTTAGCATATAAACTGGAGGTTAAAGAGTAAAAATCTGTCTGACCTAAGGCATAGATACTGAGCATATATTTCTGATAGCAACATCTGAAATCAGATGGAAAAACATCATTAGAAATGCTTAAATGTATCCAGAAACAGGCCAGGAACCAGGAAACTGTGCTGTCCAGGTAAATAAGCTTTTACAGTGCAGAGTATCTGTAGATTTGAAACAATCCCCCTGTACTGGGTTTACCTAGCAAGGTTTTTGTAGTCAGGGGGCTGCAGGGGTGGCTTCTGTGAGAAGACACCAGGGAGTGCTCTACCTGGACACAGCCACTTTCAATCGGCTCCAAAACAGACCCACTGCTGGCCAAAGCTGAGCCCATCAGCAATGCTGGTGGTTCCTCTGTGATAACATAGTTAAGAAAGGGTAAAAATGCTGTGCAGCAGCTGAGAAAGGAGTAAGAAAAAATGTGAGAAACAACACTGCAGATCCCAAGGACAGTGAAGGAGGGGAGGAGGTGCCTCAGGTGCTGGAGCAGAGATTCCCCTGCAGCCTGTGGAGAAGATCCCAGTGATGCGGCTGTCCTCCTGCAGCCCATAGAGGACCATGTCAGAGCAGACGTCCACCTGCAGCCCATGGAGCACTCCACAACAGAGTAGGTGGACATGACCTCCATATTCTCAGTAGCCTTAACTAAATGAGCAAATAGAAGCAGAATGCAATAATAGTGGAGAATCACAAGATCACAGTATCACTGAATGTTTAAGGTTGGAAAGTACCTGTGGAGGTCCTTTAGTCCAACCCCTGTGCTCAAGCAGAGTAACTTACAGCAGGTGGATCAGGACTGTGTCCACACAGAATATCTTCAAGTATGGAGACTTCACAACTTCTCTGAGCAACCTGTTCCAGTGCTCAGCCATGCTCACAGTAAAAGAAAAAAAAAAAAAAAGAAAAGAAAAGAAAAGAAATGAAAAAAAAATAGTTTCCTGATGAAGAAATATAAAGATAGCAAAGAGTGAAAATTCCGATGCTTGTGAGTCACGCCAAACTTTTGCACCAGAAAAAAAGGCATGTCTTGAACCAGAAATACTCAGACAACTTGAACTGTTCTGATATCATACAAATCACACTAGCTTCCGATGTATTCCACATTGGAAAAAGCCATCTGAGCCAATACGGAAACAGCCTTGCAAATGTTCAAGTGTAGAATCACAATACAGACGCATAACATGCTTCTTAGGCTGTACCACAAGTACAGAACACTGTTAATTATCTTACCTTGAGGGACAGGATCTGACCTCTTTATGCCCCTTGTAATTTAGACGTGCATAATTTAAAATGGGAATCATTATTCTCTGCAGTTGAAAATAGATAATTGTGCCTTCAAAGAAATATGTTCTCAGGGAACTTTCTCAGGTCTACATATGCAGGGTCAAGAGATGTGTATTTTCTTCAGATATAAAATAGAAGACCAAAGAAACACATTTGGTTCAGATGCCCTTGTGCTTTTTAACTTCTAGAGTACCTTCAGCCTGGGGAATCAAAGCACTTAGACTGTACAAGTTGCATCCACATTTAAATTGAAACAATAATTTCAGTATTCCCTAGAAAAAGAACGCTATGGCTCTTTATTTACTTTTACGGTCAACATCCCATTATTTGTTTACTTATAAATTTTAGAACTTTTTTTTTTCCTAGAAGCTATTCACTTAATTTTGAATATGTTCTTTGATGAGAAGTTCTGCAACCTGTTTCTTTTCCAGCATTGGTCCCTGAGAACAGTCCTTAAAATATTACTGCAGTGTCCTTAAGTTCTGTGTTAAGATCAGTCACTTCCCTGCTCCCATTATAGATGAAAATGGAGTGTATTTAAGAGCTCAAAGACAAATTGGTTGTTGGGGGAGGGATTGTTTCTGTGAGTGTCTTTTTTTCCTGACTCTTTATCAGTGCCTTAGGAGCTCTGCCTCAACGGCTTTAAGAACAGAACAAACATAAAAGTATTTCTGCTGCAATATTGGAAAGGACAAAATCTCAATGTCCGTATTTCACATACTTAATCAGCGGTATGTAATCTCGCACAAATCATTCATAGGGATTGTCTAGAGCAGCTATTAGACCAATCTCCTGTGGTAGGTGCCATCCAAACTCAAAATGGCCCTGGGCCAGTATATAGATAACTTAGTTAAGATAAGCAAAAGGTACAGAAAGAAATTTCAAAATGGAATTTAATTCCAGTAGAGATTCCAGAATTTGTGAGTAGGTATAGTTCAATTTGAAGAAAATTGCCTCACCACATCACGAATCTCAGCTTTCAGTGCCATCATAAGCACTCTCGCTTATGATAGTGCCAAATGGTAATAAAAACACGGTTTTTCTTTTCTTATATCAATGAACACATTCACCCTTCATGAGTGTAAAGGTCTTCCCAAGGCTCAAGGCCATGCTCTTTGATCAATAACAGGATCCTTGGCAGAGTGTAGGCTACAGAGGCTTTAATCCCACGTGACTATTTTCTGTGCTGAAGAAACATGGACTAAACGTCAAGACTAAGCACAAGAAATTTCTCTTTCTTTGAGTGTGTTCAAATTTGAATGTAGACCCACAGGAAGCTTTGAAAAAAGGAAAGTCTCTGGAAAAATGTAATCTCTAACTTCCTGGGGTTTGTCACTTAACAGTTGGACAATCTAATCTTAATCTACAGTCTGTTTTCACTGGGGCATGGGGAGGGGCAGGGGGGAGGACAAACAAAAAATAAACAAACAAATAAGCAAAAAAACCTTAGAAAATTAATTCATTTTCATGCTAAATTTTTCCCTGAAAAAAAACCCCAAACACCAAAACACAACAATGTTTTTCTATCAGAAAACTTTTCTAATCCCAATCTCTTAAAAACAAGGTCTCCCCACTACTATATAGTTCTCTCTCTGTATTCATTATACAATAATCCTTTGCTATCTGACATCATTTTATATTCCATCTTGAATTAAATCAAGACATCAAGTGTGACATTAAGTTTCATTATTAGGTTCCTTATAAATAGACAGAAATTTTCTACACCGGTTTGCTAGAAAGCCATGATTTTATAGTAAATTCTTAATCGTAAAAAGTGAAGTAAAATCTGAAGGTCTTTCTGATGCCCAAGGGGGGAACGTGGAACAAAAAAAATATGAGAACTTTGCACTGTTTTTTGATCTTCAAAAGGGAAGTTCACAGCTAATGCCTCAGGTTTGGAATTCGGGATAGCAAAGACTCAAGTACAATTTGGCATAGTGAGATACTTGTTTAATTTATTTAAGTATTTATTAAACAGAACAGGGAAAGAAAAATGTTTGTCCTCCAAAATGGATTTTCTTAAAATTGAATATCAACATGACCTCTGAACTAGCTTCTATTTGTTGTGAAAACTGTTTAGATTCCAACATGCTAGGTGCTTGACTGTGGTCCCAATACTCTAAGATACTCACTGAGGGTATAAAAAGATAGTAAAATTCTGAGGAAATCTGGTAGATGTTGATGAACAGCTCCATCCAGAGATCATGGATCAATCTATAGTGCATCAGGGAGAAAAAAGATATAACTGTAAAGAAAAGGTAAAAGAAAACAAAATTTATGTTTAAGAAACCAACAGGTGAAACACTGTTTTTCTGACAACTGTGGAGTTTTTAATACAATTTCTTAAGATAATCACATAGAAAGGATCAAAGGGAAAAGGAGTATACATTAAAAGGCAATGATCAAAGAATTTTTTTAAACTTGTACACTGCCATGCAGGATGAGACTTCATGTATTGAGGCACAGCAGCAGCCCAAAATAAAGGTATCATCTTTCTTTTGTACTGGCTGTCTGGAAACATTTGTTTAAGAAATCTTTTCAGGAATTTCTTCACCTGCTTGGATTGTTTGATCCATTGTGTGACATACTGCATGGAGCTCTTGATTTACAGATCTTTAAGGAAATTTATATTAAATATTCAGTAACAGGATAAGAAGCAATGGGTACGAACTGAAATCCAAGAAATTCCATTTAAACACAAGAAGAAAGATTTACTGTGAGGGTGATTTAACACGGCAACAGGTTGCCCAGAGTGGTTGTGGAGCCTCCATCCTTGGAGATGCTCAAAAACTGAGTTTTGAGTAACCTGCTCTAGGTGACTCTGCTTTGAGCAGGGAGTTGGACTAGGCACTCTGTAGAGGTGCCTTCAGACCTCAACTATTCCGTGACTGTTTGGTTAAGTGATTCTGTGAAATAGCACAACCTTTATAAGACTTCTGGTAAAGTCCCAAAGGATGAAACTTCAATGTTAAAAGAAGTACAGACAAGTTTCCACATAACTCGCCCCTTTTCCCAGGGAATAAGGCATGCATTTGTTTTTAAATTCTAAATCACTTGGAACAAAACAATTATTTAAATTTGTATCCAAAGTCTTCATAAATCCATAGGGAAAAAACCCAACCCTTAGTTCACAGTACTAAGAATGAGGTCATGAAATATTGTAGATAGTGCTTGTTTGTGTGCACCATCTTTTTCCAACTCTCAGTTTAAGTCCACTGTCAAGTCATCAGAGGAAACCAGAAGTATACTTGTCTTTCTGAAAAATTCAACCAAAAATATTGCCAAGAGACAAATTACCACACAATTGTGAAAGGCTGGAAAAGATGCAGATCAAAAAAAACCACCAAAATCCAACCTTCCCCCCACATCTGTGATCCACCTCCAGGACAGAAAAAAGCAGAGAGGTGGATGACAGGAGGGTAATGACAAAACAGGAAGACGGAAATTTTCTCCATATTAATCAGAATTTGGCTTGCTTTTAAGTTTAAAGTTATGCAGCTAAATTTAATCTGATTTTCAGATGTACTAAGTGCTGCAGCTTCATTAACTTCAATATGGATACTCAGCCTCCTACGAGAGTAAGGTCACCTTTCGTTAGGTGCTTAAGTATGCGTTTCATGGACTGACTTATAGAGGTACTACACACCCATAACATCCACCGAACTCTGAGGAATTTCAACACCTGTGAAAAATAGGATGTTAAATGTCTACTTCTAAGCATGGAACTTTGTGATTGATTCTGATTAAAGGAATCACTAACACAGTTGTGGAAGACAGAGTTGATTGTATGCAAGAACAGCATTTCCAGAAAATTTTATATTCTCATTATACCATGAAAACAAGAAACAATAATGTTTAAGATCCTTCTTCATTTCAAGTGACATTAGATTTCTCAGATTAGTCACACTTCTTCCAAGAAACTGGGAATTTTTTATTTTTCTTATATTTTCAACCTAGCATAACATACTGAAGAAATATTGAAATAAAGTGTTACTCAGCTTGAACTTAGAAGAGGACTATTAATACCTGCACAAGTTACCAACATTCCTGAGCTGCACTGAAGAGCTGACAAGGAAGTTTCTGTCACTCAGTGAAGCTGGTGGCAGATTGTAGATATCAGTGATAAAATACGTAGACATATAATGAATATTATATGTTAATAAACTGATATTACTGGTGGTGGCTAAATAAGAAATACATTATCAGTTTTGAAGAGTATTCTGTTTTGAATAGTTTTCAGCTAAAGGCTTCAAACTTTCTTTAATGGGAAGGGCTTTATTTGAGCTGAAGGAGCTCTGTCCTGGTAACCCTGACTGGAAAATAAACTGATAACAAAAGGAGGGAGAGTGATTGTGGAGAGCCATTTTACCATTTGTGATCGTGTATTGCCATGCTGAGGCTCCAAATATAGTTATTAATTTGGACAGGATGAACTCCTTCGTTGTTCTGTGTGTTTCACGTGGACCATTAAAAATACTTGTACCTAAGTCAGCAGAAAAAAACCATAATATAAAAAGTTGAAAATTTATGCCTATCTTATTTATGGACTGTTATAGGAGTTCATTGAGTTTTTGAGTATGCATCATAAAGAACTTATACCTAGAATATTGTAAATTACCACAAAATAGATACTGTTAAGGGGGAAAATAGCAGATCAGTTTTAAATTTCATTTTATTGTTCAGGTGGGACTCGCTTCCAGACTAAGAAACTTATATATCAGTGTCAACATATATGGCTAAGAGTGTAAGTTCCCATTATGTAGGCAGTGGAGATGTAGTTAAACCTGAGCTGGAATGGAATGGAGCTATGGAGTGTTCTCACTTTTGCTAAAGCACATGGTTAGGAATCAATCCATTTGTTAATTTATGTCTTCAGTGTCATTTGAGAGGCTGCAGGGGATTCAAGAACTCTGCAAAGGAATGGTAAATGTGACAAGACATTTGAAAGGTCTGTGCAATTCCAGACCACAAGCTGAAGGCCAGACAGAATATCCCACAGAAATTAAAATGGCTCTAGATGTCAACTGAATCAAGGCTTTTTCCAGGAGAGGATTCAGTTACCTAACAAAAGGTGTCTAACATATAAGGTAAAATTTCTGCCCCATATCTCCTAGTCCTTAGGAGGTGTTTCAAATACCATCAGGGATCTCCCATGGCACCACTCAACCGATTCACAGGTAACTAAATGATATATGGTCAGATGAATAGCCAAGAAGGCACCAGTCACTATACTGACTAGATCTTTTTTGGCTTTGTTCTTTTCATCTGAAAATAAGTCATGCCTCATCTTCTGAAAATCATTCAAATCCACTGACATAGGTGAAAAACAAGAGACATTCTAAGGAAAAAGTTAAACAGAGACTAATCTTTATAAGATTTGTGATGTAACAATACAAGCACACAATTTATCATTAAATGGCTCTTCTTACTGCTAACAAGTAGTATAAATGCAATTCCCAATAGAGGTTCTGCCAAGTTCTAATCATTTTACACAAATAATAAAGACCATTAGCAGTTCCTGTGATACAAAGATGCACACTCTGCCAGTATTGTGTTAAACACAATAATATGTTCAATACCATTTTTTCCCCAAGTGAACTTAGCTTTGCCATACAAATTTATTCCCAAGACTGTTCAGCAAGTCTTGAAAAGGGCGGTTCTTTCTACTTTGCAATGGTAAGTCTGAAGCTGCACCAGCATTTTGCTCTCCAGCCTGCAATGCTGTCTTACTCAGTTATTGACTAGTCATGCATTTAGCATTTGTCACTGATGCTTTCTTTTAAAGAAACAGAATTGTTTTTAGAGAAAAGCTATTCAAGACAATGAAGTTCTGCAGTGATCAATGCCCAGAACACTTAGCTTTCCTAAGCAGAGTAATAAATACATTGTCATCAGCAGAGAGCTTGCATGCAATAGCATTTATTTCATTAGATATGCAATACTTATTGCATGCACTTTCACAAATACATTTTAGCATTGGCATAATTCCGCAGTAATTTATGTGTGACTCTTATCAAGACTGCTTCTTTATGATAGAGTTTCCAAGAAAATACTCTAATGTTTTCTTGTAATTCCTGAAATGGCTTATGGCTTCCTATTCCAGTAGAGTATAGAATTGGGAATCTTTATTTAGACAAATTATTTATCTTTCTTTAATGGCCTTTATAGGAAATGGATGTTGGAAAGCACGTAACTTTAGGAAAGCAATATTCTTCTTGATATATATCATACCAGATAGACAAAGAACAGAAATTCACCAAAAGTTCTTCCTTAATGCACTCTTTCCATTGTTTTTACTTGTTTTGTTTTATTTTATTTTTTTTAATATGTATATAAATTGCGCTAAGGCAGGAACTTAAAAAGGAGGTTCGGAAGAAAATGACTTGTCAAAAATTAATAGTTGGGATGGGGGTCCATATTTTTGTTGTAAAAATAACTTCTTAGTGTAGATATACAAACACCATGATTTTCAGAATCGATAGACAATGAGAGGAAGGTTAAACACTGCCATCTCTTCGTAAATTAGGTGACCTTTAACACTTTTAAACAGCTAGAGTAACAGCTTTATTAGATACCAACTAAAAAGATTTTGTATACCATCTGTCTTCAAAAGGGAAAAGAAAATATCCTCATGATGTATAAGACAATTGTGGATACGCACAGAAAACTTTAATTTACATGGTACCCAGCACCAATGAGATAATTCATATCTATCAGCCTCTCACAGGCACAAATGAGTTCCAGTCATGAATGATCCATGGCTGCTTATATTGCAACCTTACAAGAGACAAGTTCTTATTCCTGCAAACTAGCAGGCTATGAATACAAAAATAAAGAGACGAAACAAAGAAATGCAATGAGGTGAATGGGGATGTATGTGTGGAGGAGGGAAAATGGCATAAATGGTAACAAAATAGATATTAACACCATTTGTTCATAAACTGAGAGAAATAGGCACAGTTTATGAAAGGTCTTGAAGAAAGTTTTTTTTAAAAGCTTGTTTTTCTGGTGTTTCTTTACAGCATCTTTTGAGACGTATCTCCAAACCCCAGTGAGCAGGACAGGAGAAGGTGTTAAAGAACAAGGCTGGACTAATCAATGGTAGAATCTGCCTCCAAGGGCATATGCTGCATGATATTTGTTGACAAAAAGCAGAGCCCTGTAAAAGAAGGCTGTATCTGGTGAATGCTTGGTACTTAGGAAATACACAGCCAGTGCTGGATAAAAAGTAGGATACATGCCAAAGAGATGCTGTTTGTAGCATTAACATTAGGGTTGCTAAATGGTGGGCTTTTAACCACCTCGTGTCCAAATCATCAGCGCTGTTAAGCATCTCGACACTAGTCTTCATGTGCATCATCTTCATGTCCAAAGTGACTTTTTTTTTTTTTTAACACTTCCAATTAAAAAGTATATTTGCTAGAGAATGCTGTGGCATTCTCAAATTTTCCTGTACTACTACTTGTTTCAGATAAGAAAAAGACATGCTAATTTCTTATGTTAATACTACCTCCTTATATTTTCTTCTTATGGAAAGTGGTGAAAGACACCTTTCTATCTTGTGTAGAACTCTCCATTTCCATTGAAACCATATTACTTTCTCCATCAAATGATCTGGGAAAAAAACCCACAAATATAAGCAGTTTTGATTTTAGAAGAGCTTGATCTAAACCTAAACTTTAGACCTTTGATTCATCCATAGTCTGCACATTCCCAGATATTTAAGACCTAACTGAGCTTGACTGGAGCAGGATTTAAAGAATAAACCTTCTGACTGTTGCTGGAGGTTCTCTATCTGAAATTTTAAATCCAAGAGTGAGGCATCCTACTTGCATACAACCAAAAACTGATCTGAGTGGGAAGATATTACTGTGGTTGAATTAAAGGAGGGGAAAAAAAAAAAAATATAGAAAATGAATCTATGAATCACACTCAGATGTAAAATTATTTTTAAGAATACAAAGTTTATTCACTATGTACCTGTCATATTAGAATCTTTTATCTAATATTTTTGTTGCTTGTGCTATTCTATTAAGAACATAATGTTTCAGAATACTCCTTTGATGTTGACAACGCATTGAAAAGTTTTATGGCTACTTTTTAATGATCAATGGGAACATTTAATCATGTTTGCCATAACTACAACGTGTTGTATTTAAAATTTACAGCATATTGTGTTAGTCAAGTTTACTAGTCTTATAGCCTAGACTTGCTTAGGGTAGGAAGTTATTTGTCTTGTTCAAAAAGGGAAAAAGCTGCAATATTCTTCATTAAAAATGTTGGCATCTCTTCTTCAAGGTAGACAGCTTAAATTTATTTTTCAAATCTTCTGTTTATTACAGTAATAATTGTGTGTCTTAGTTCAATTCCATACAGTTTACTGTGAAGTAAAATCCTGTATTTGTGATATATATTTTAAAAAAATCATGGATAATTTTCAGTGAGTTTAAAATCAAATTACTTATTTTTAAGAAAGTATGTCTATCTGGATATTTTCCAGAAATTCCTGACCTTAAATAACCCAAACTTTTGTCTGCCTATTTTGGACAGCAGTTTCATTTCCTTGAACGACAGTTCCATCCATAAAAGAGAAATTGCAATGCCGTCTGAAACTTCAAACGTATCCACTCATACATAGCTAAAAATCTCCCACTCAGAACTTTGAACAAACAGTCCTGTGATGAATTTCACTCCTTGGTTTGTAAGAAACAGGAAAAAATGGGATTAAGTCTATTTAGGAGATATGTTTTGTATATACCAATGACATAGTAAAGTGCCATTAATAATAGAAGACAGAAAGATTTCACACTCTGGCTATTTTTAGTTTAATGTTGCTCATTTATTGCAGAAGTCCTCAGAAAATGTTTTGTATAAATGTTTCAATCCTCTCCATTGAGGAAACTCAGAACCAATGATCAGTTTTTACATGACTTCTCAGGGCTTCTGTTCAATAGCAGTAATCCCAAAGTGAAAAAATAAAAGCAAGAGAAGAAAAAGAGACCAGGTTTGGAAACACCATCGGTCAAGAAATTTACTTTGTTCATGAATTACAATGAAAAATTAAAACACTTTCTCTGTTTGTCTTGTGAATTTAGAACTTTTGCAGCATTTCATTCCCATTTTAAACTGGTTATCAAAATTGATTTATGGAAAAGTTGAGGTTCTGCACACAGTATCTAAAGCTAAAAAAAACCTGTGTTGAAAGGGCACATAAAATTTTTACTGAATTCATCATTCTTCAAAATATCCTAATACTGAATAATCTGCTCCAGTGAATGATTCCAACTTGAATGATATTTGTAGAAAATTCTTGCATTTTAGTTTACCACCATCTGGTTCTACTTATTTTGCTTCCACAGCAAGTAATGGATTTGTTCTATAGGTGAAGGAAATTCAAAATGAAAGTCTGATGACATTATTCTTAGTTTCTACATGATAGAGAGTAAGGGAAGATGTTTCCATACATAAAATTCACTATTTGCCTGAATTCTGGCATCATCATGTCAAATTCAATGGCCTTTTTCTGGCTTTTTAACTATTGAAACAAAATTAAAAATCTAGTTAGTGCTATACATATGTGAATACTAGGAGCAACAACTCTTAGAAGGTTTTTTTCATGGCATAAGAAAAAAATATCTTCTACAATGGGGTCCAAAATGTTATTTGAATTCCATGCTTTTTCTAAGTTCAGTATACTGTTAGCAACAGCACCTTTCTCTATAGAGACATATATTTAATCTCTTCCTTTTTTTTTTTTTTTTTTTTTTTTCTGTATGTACCAGTTTCAATGTATAAGAAAGTGCAGCAGGACAACAACATCTGTGAGGAAGGGGCTGTCAGAAATGCCTAAATTCTTTCTGGTTTCACTGAAGTCCCAGGCTCTAGTTAGGAGTATTTATGACAATGCAAACCTGAAAGTTGGAAGTTTTGAAGACAATGAATCTGTGATTGGATTACCCTGACTCTTCCTTTCAGAAAGAGCATTAAATATACAACAGGAAGTCCAAAACCTGAGTGTGCTGCCTTATGGAGTTGCTCTGTAACTCTCCAAATCTAACTTTTAAAACATAAATAATATTTGACGTTTTTTCATTTTAGTGGAAAGATCTTTAAAATATTCCCCAAAAAATACTTCGTGCAATTCTAGATGAAAAATATACTTGATTACTGAATTCTAACCCCCCTAAGGAAGCCTTAACAAGAATACGAACAGAAAACAAATAGATTTGATTTTTCACACAGTTGTACCACTAGATGAGCACATAAACAGAGGAGAACACAGCTTTTGAGAGTGGTATTGTTGCCTAAGAGAAGTATTTCAGCCACAGAGGAGATGAAGAAAGCAGAGTCATTTTAAATACTATGGTAATGACAGAGAACGTGAATGCTTGATGAACTGTTTGAAAATGGAATCAGTACAAAAGGTAAAGATTATTTCTAAGTAGCCTCCTAAATAAATAACCTAGTTGTCAGAAACATTTAACATCCAGAAAGTCTCATTTATCTTAATAGTTCCTTTCAAAATCCACATGGGGGGAGTAGGGTGGATCTTATTCAAAAATCACCATGACTAGCTGAATTTTTATTTCTTGTATTTCTCTTTTCACCATTTGCTTAATTCAGCTCCCTGTAAGACTCTGCCTTCATTAAGAATATTTGTATGGTAATTTACAAAAACTCTGCAAGATTATTTTAAATGGCTATGTTGTACGGACATAATTATTTGCACTATATACGTCTCTTTATTTGGCATATACAAAGCTGCTGCTTTGAATCTGAGAGTTAGCTAATTTTAGCGCTTTTTTTTTTCTTGTGAAAAGGCAGAATAGCTGATAAAATCAGGTGAAACAGAAGACTGACAAAGATAATGTAAACTATTAACTGCAAAGAAATGGAGTGTTGCTGTTTTCCCAGGAGGCCGGAGCTCTCATTGGGGACTTCACGGCAGTGCTAAGTTTCAAGAGAGAGTGTGTGAGATTCATCTCATCTAACTATAGACACTGAAATAAAATAGATCATATCCAAAAAGTGACGACTTTATTTAGTAATTTTAAGGGAATCTAAGATGTATTGCTCAAATGCCTATGCTTGCATGAATCATACCAATCTTGCAGACATTGTTTTATTTCAGTATTTCTTTCCAGTTGCTATATTCTAGTAGTGAAATAAGTACAGTTTAGAAAAAAAAAAAAAAAAAAAATCATCATAGGTTTTGCTTTCCTTCACAGTTTCCAGGAGTTCCAAACACAGCTTAAATGGCTGAAGAAACTTCATTTTTAGAGAGATGTTGTAAATATAAGCCACTTTCTGCAAGTGGGATGGAACATGTGATACCATTCAAAGACGTGCAGGTGCCAGCCATGTTACTTGGAAGGATACTCACAAAGACACAGACAGAAGCTGAAGATATCACTAGTCCTGGAACCATGTCATTTTCTTTGAGAATGCTTCTTCTATTTTTTTGCCGCCCAGATTGCACCTTTTCTTCAATAGGAAATACGATTATTGGCTGCCTTCCCAAGTTCCCTCAGTGCCCTTCCTAGTCATTTTAATGTTAGCAAGTGCTATTCTTAATAATATATTCCCTTTGTCAGGAATGAATCAGCTTAATCTCCCTCCTGATGTCCCTCTGCATATTACATTGAGGTTAAGCATGGACATGAAAACTCACAAGTATCATACCTGACCAAGATATCATATATATTAAGTATTGCATGAAGTCACTGAAATTCCAAAGACTAGTGAACAGTATTATTTCCATGCAGTATTAAATGAAATCTAAGCATGATTCTCTCTGCTATGTCTTTGTCATATTCAGCTATAAACACAACATTTGCATTTGCAATGCCAACTTTGAAGACACTCCCATCTGAGGGCAAAACTTTGCCTGATGTAAGTTTTAGTGAAGATACGGCTGTACTTTTTTATCGATCTGGTCTGTGACATCAAAAGGATCCTTACACAGCTTTAACCACTGAAGTTTTGAAATGCCTTACAGTCACTAATGTAGTTTTAAATTTTCATATATCCTCTAAGATAGAAAATGGTTTTTTCTACAATTCACATTTATTTAGAAGGTTGTCAAAACAGAACATAAATAGGTTAGAAAATTTGCATTAGATCTGTAAAGTCTCAGTTTGAACTGACTCCCAAGATAATGTTCAGCTGCTTAAATATAAACACTTGCTGCCATTGAAATTATGTGATTGTAGCAGAGATGTCTGCAAGGGCGTAGAAGATATGACAGAAGACCTGCTGGAGACTTGCAACCTTCTGAACTGGCTGCAGAAAGTAAAGAAGATGACCAGATGTAGCTGAAAATGCACTAAGCTGCTCAGGTTTAGGCAACTGAATCAGTTGGGAACCTATTCTTTTTGCTCAAGCTTAAAGTTTTTGTACTTAGAAAACTGAATCAAACACATAGTGCCTTAAGTTACTAATGAGGCCTGTATTTCCCAGATATTCTTTGCAACTGTAACTCTTATGTGGTACAAAGAAGGGAAAAAATATGTTCCAAAATTATGCAGCACTAGAATTTCTCTAAGATGTGACCTTGAAAAACAAGGGCGACTGGGCAGCCTTGGATGTTAGATACTGCCACAATATATCTGGAATCAATGAACAACCTGAGAAAGATTGTTTTTTTTCCACAAAACTTGAAAATGATCACTAGCTGAGAACTAGTGCCAAAACAGGATTCTATAGGAATTTTTGTAATGAGGCAAATTCAAGAAGTGTGTATGTCAGTTTGGGCTATCTTGTGATGTTGGATAAAAATGACAAGCCTGGCAATGTCACAACACAAATTGTTGAAAAACAAATGTCGCTAATTTAAACTATTGACACCTTAAATCAACTAAGTTTTCTAAGAATTAGTTGAAGGAAAGGCTAATAATCAGATCTCTTAGTTTTTAAGAACTTTAGCAATGTGACAGATGCAAACATAACAGCGGTTTTCTTATCCGGTTTTGGTGTTAGATGTCCCAGAGAGCTGAAATCAACCCACACTGGCAGCATTTTTCTTCTAATAGAAAATTTTTGAAGAGACAAGTTTTACTGCACTAATCCAAACTCAAATTACAGAATTTTCTATACTTTTTGTTTTGGTGGTTTAAATACTTAAAACCATACGCGACTGACCTTATTCTTGTGCTGAGAAGCGGCCTGGCGATGATACTGTATGGTTTTCTGATTGCCTACTGGCAACAGTAAGACGAAAGCCTTAGTATTTTGTTTCTTCTCTCCAAATGTTTGAATGTGTAAAGCCAGCGTAGAGAAAGATATCCTAAGGATGATAGCAACTACTTTTAGTCACTGCAGATCATTGGAAAACCCTAGAATTGCATCATGTACACACACCTGATTTGTGATGCAGTGTTTTTATTTCCCTGGAGCAAAAATTACTGGAATCAAACTGCAATAGGAGAAAAAGCCTTGGACTGAGGAAAAGTCACTGAGCAAAAATGGTAAGTGTTCTTACAGAGATAAAAGGCTTATGATTTTTATGGTGTAAGCACTGCCTTCTCTCTTAATTTCCTAATGTTATATTTTGTATCTTTTTTTCTTCCTTTTTTTCTTTAATTGCAATCCCATGTTTAGGAAGGCTGATGGTTTAGAAAGTATGCCAGGCCCCATGAGAGGGATGAAAAAAGCTGTGAAATATGAGACTGAGGTCCTCAAAACAAATAAAACCCATCAAATAAAACCCACTTTGCTTCAGCAAAGTGACCTAATCCAAGTGACCCTTCTTTTAAGAGTAGACTTTATGAAAGCAATCCCCTTCTTTGGAAACTTTAGAGTGTGTTACTGAAATACAATATACATCAACGAACACATCATATTTTTTAGTCGGTGCCCAATACAGCTTTGTGCTACCTTAGTGGAATTTAAGGATGAAGTATAGATTTCACCCATGATCTTGTTACATGGTAGGCTTCAGTTTTGTGTTCTGTTGCAAATCCAGGTGCTGATTTTACTTTTAAATACTTTTTGTTCTAATATAAGTATTTGTCTGGTTTTGTCTTTGTACTTTAACAAAGGAGTTAGCTGAGATGCTAAGACTGTCAGTCCCTAAATTTTCATAAGGAGATTTGTTTATTTCTTTATGGTCTACATCACAGAAGAATTTAGGTTGAGGTAGTGGTAAAAATAGAACCACTTCACTGATTGGCATAAATTTTAGATTTTTGTTTACTGAACAGTATGTGCACAGCAGGTGGATAACTTTCTGTTTCAAGGTTTCTATACTTCTGACACACTCATTCACTCTGTACAGAATACACTCACACCAGTGGAGGTCCCTGCCCCTTTGGTCCAGCTGTGATCAGCACCATAGACTCACAAGTACAAGATGCTTTATTTGAACTGGTCAATGTGCCTGAGTACTGGAAGGTTTACATACGTAGTGGTTCCACCTTGGATTCAGCCTTTCGCATGGTGTTGGGTGCTATGGATTTGTTCCATGGAGGGGCTAATATTTTCACTATTTATCATTTTCTGACTTAGATGGTTGGTAAAACCTGACAATGGTCTCACCAGCCACATCACCCAATCCAATTGCTTTGCCTTTCTCCATAACTAAAGCTGTTTTCACCTAGTTTACTAACCCGGTTTGGTCTCCTGCCCCAAATGTGTTATAAGTTAAAGTTATTTAGAGTTCACTTGTGCTTGTGTCTTTCCCAACATACACCTAAACAAGTAGCACGGCAGACGCAGACTAAGTATTTGGAAAAACTTCACTCATACATTCTTTACTCTGAGAGTGGTGAGACACTGGCACAGGTTGCCCAGAGAAGTTGTGGATGCCCCATCCCTGGAAGTGTTCAAGGCCAGGCTTTGAGCAACCTGGTCTAGTGAAAGGTGTCCCTGCCCATGGCAGGGGGGGTTGGAACTAGATGATCTTTAAGGTCCCTTACAACTCTAACTGTTCTATGATTCTACAGCAATTACCTGTGCTTAGTTAGTTTTTCTAATACTGCTAGATCTAGAGGTAGAGTTGGGCAGAAGTGGATGGAGTCTCCCTCACCTGAGCAATACTTTCAGTCAGGCTTTACTCCATGGCATGGTAACATATAGAGTAAAACTTGGTTGAAGCTGGAGGTTTCCCTCCACATCATCCAAGAGGGAACTCCATACCAGCTCATCATTTATTAGATCAGAATATCTGATATATTTGGTGTATTTGGATGTCTAACATCAGATTTTTTTAGTTTAAATGTCAAATTTGTGTTTCAGGTACTAAAAGGAAATCACAAGAATCACATCCCAAGTGAAAAACACACCACCATTTCAGTGAAGGATGTGGACTTCTGACTAGCTGACCAGAAGCCTTCCAATAGGAAATAATAACATCTTGAGATTTTAGTGCAAAATATTTGACACGTGGTCAATATTTTTGTATTTTCATGCATCTAACATCCATTCCTAGGGACTGCTCAAAAAAACAGGCAACCCTGTCAACATGGCATCACTGGAAGGTTAATCTTTACTTATGGATGAGAAATTTCTCCAATGTAATATGCAGAACCATATTTGCTCTCATTCTTAGGAATGCTTTTATCTTTGTTCTTTCCACAACAAAGCTCTTAATCATTTGCCAGTGCAAGGGGAATTCTGTGTTTTAATTACACCTTGTTTTCCCTGTGCTGTTTTTAGCATTATATAGCTTACTACATTTCGTTCATATAAGTTGATTATTTCACTTTCTCACTAGCACTGGGGAAAATAAGTAACAGCATGAAAAGAACAGAGCATGTATTAGGACCAGAAAGCAGAGGCACTGAAAGAGAACTGAAATTTGTAAATACAGTGGCTCCCGCATGATCTTGTGACCATTGTATTAGTTGAACTATTGAAACTAAAAGCCATAGCATATGTATCAGTATTATTAAAGTTAATATTGAAACGCACCTAAAAATATTTCAGGAAATGCAATAATGACCTAATGCTTTCTCAAAACCTCTATGTATTCAAAGCTGATCTTTATGTACATAGTAGATTTCATATGTTCTAGAAACATGGGGATCTTTGTGCATGCAAAGTGGGTAATTGTAAGTAATATACAAGTATATGTGTGATGATCACATTTTTTCTTGGAGTCATGGATTATACTTGGTTTTATGACGTTCAGAATTCATAAACAGAAGTTGTACTCAGCCTGATAATTCACTGATGGGGTGATGGGGTAGCAGATTGTTGAAAAAGGCAGAATTGAAAATCTTTCCGTATAGTTACCTGAAAAAACATGGATGTCACACTGTGTGTAATCACATGGTAACTATTAAGATAGAACTGCTATTTAATAACAACTGTCTTATCACTTCCGTTATTGTTTCTTTGAGGGCAATTCTTAATATATTGCTTTTAATGAGTCAGGCTTGATGCAGGTGTTTTTGAAAATCCAGAAGTTTCTGTACTACTTGGGGAAGGTGAAGAGGCATATATAAAAAGTGAAGAACCCATTTTGGAGTCTTATTTGATATTTAGTATAACAGGCCTCTTGGGATGCTAATAGGGATACAAGATTCCATCCTCTGTTTTTAGGCTCTGAAGATCTTCACATGAATATCTACGGACAAAGAGATGCCTTTCATTTACTTATTAGTGTCCCCTCAATTTCTAAATAAATTTAGACTAGCATCCAGTTTATCCACCAGGTCAATCTATTCTAATCAGTTTTTTCCATAAAACTTTATTGTAATGTGAGCTTTCTGTATTACCAGCATCATAAACATCATCAGTATCATGTCGTTTCCTTGTTTACACATTTATAAAGTATTGCATTGAGATCTCTTAAGAGCTACTGATTACTGGTATTACATTTGGCAGTGAGTTGCAATACAGAAATTATTAGAGGGTGTTCATGTGAGCACCTTGCTACTATGTTATTCCCTCTTCAGTCCTATAAGAGTACCTCTGAAGTACTCCAGGATCAATGAAGTGCTCCAGAACAGGCCTTCAAACCTGTTTGTAAATATACTTTTCAAAATATCGCCTTCTGTAAATAAACAGAGGAATGTGCAGCCTGATTCTAGCCTTGCAACAGGAACTTGCATGTGAGGGAAAATAAGATAAGGACCATATACAGAACTACCTATTTTGTGGCATGCCACAAATAATTAGTTGAACTAATTGGCTTGGAAGCTGGCTTATTTCTTTTGATTTTCCTGTTCAAATAAATTTATTTTATGCAGGAGAAGGTGCCATTACCCTATGTGCTGCAAAAAAAAAAAAAAAAAAAAGAAATCATTGTGGTTGGAAGGGACCCTGATAATCCCTAGTCCAACCTGCCTGCCGAAAACTGTGTCAGGTCAAGCTGTTTGCTCAGGGCCATGTCCAGTGAGGTCTGAATATCACTAGGGATGGAAACTTCACAAAATCTCTGGGTAACCTGTTCCAGTCTTTGACTACTCTCACAATCAAAAAGTCTTTGCTTATGTTTAAGTGCAATTTCCAATGTTAATATATTATACTTTATTACTATACCTATTACTGTATATATTTCTTGTATTGCTGTTTTGCTATACATATTACTTTTGCTATACATATTATTCTAACTATGCTGATGTGTACCACTTAACCACTATGGAAAACAGAAGTGATGAGTTGTTATTCCAGCAGTTTCGGTGGCAAGATTTTAAGCCTGATGAAAGCATAAGATATACACTGATACTATTGCGTATTAGTTAAATAAGATAAAAGCTGTGAAAACTCTCTCTCTGTATATGCAATTAGCCCTTCCATGGGGTGCAGGCCTTCAGGAACTACTGCTCCAGCATGGGTCCTTATGCTGGGTCATAAGTTCTGCCAGCAAAACTGCTCCAGTGTGGGCTCCTCTCTCTCCACAAGGTCACAAGTCCTTCCAGGAGGCTGCTCCAGCTGGGGTCTCCTTCGGGTCACAGCCTCCTTCAGGCATCCACCCACCCTGGCATGGGGTCCTCCATGGGCTGCAGGGGACAGCCTGCCTCACCATGGTCTTACCATGGGCTGCAGGGGAATATCTGCTCCTACACCTGGAGCACCTTTTCCCCCTCCTTCTTCACTGACCTTGGTGTCTGCAGAGTTGTTGCTCTCACATATTCTCACTCCTATCCTCCAGTTGCTGTTGCACAACAGGATTTTTTTCCTCTTCTTAACCATGTTATCCCAGAGGCACTACCACTGTCGCTGATGTGCTCAGCCTTGGCCAGCAGTGGGTCAAGCTTGGAGACAGCTGGCATTGACTCTATTGGGCATGGGGGAAGCTTCCAGTAGCTTCTCACAGAAGGCACCGCTGTAGCCCCCCACTACCAAATCCTTGCCACACAAACCCAATACAATTGGAAACATCCAGAAGGGCTTATTTGAATGCCTGAATTTGGATTCTCAGTGAATAGCATAAAGCTGGCTCTTCTTTAAAGTGCATACATTAAATGTATAAATCTGAAGATATATCTCTAGAGGCAGCACAAAGAATATTGATTACCATGGAATAATAAAGAACTGTTTGAATTTTGTAGTAAAATCTCATAACAGACATGAAAACACACATCAAAATTGAGTTTGATTTCCTGATAAGTCCTATTGCCCGACAAATTCCCTCCAAAAAAAATAGACTGTCTTCCATCCCTTCAGTAGTAGTAGGTCCGTATTTTATTCTTCTAAAGTGTAGCTCAAGTTTAACTTTATGTTTCTATTAAGTAATAGTTTACAGATGCTAAATTACAATTGTATGCTGAGAAAATACATGTGACGTCCTTATAAACGTCAAGTGAATTCTTTGTGATCAGTACTATTGTAATGAATACCAAACAATTCCATTATAATTAGTGCTATTACAATGAATACCAAAGGAATTCATGATAATGAGCAGCACTAGCCTGAATAAGAAATGAGCTGAAAATGAGATACTGGAGAAGTCTCTTGAAAAGAAGATCTAAACTTCTGTGATTTAGTACAATTTTATGGTTATTTAACAGTGAAAGGACAACAACATTGCAAATGCTGTCTTCAAAGCAATAAGGTCTGTTTTACCCAGGCAATCTCAAGAGATGTGACTTTGCATTTGTCAGATTTTTAGTGATTCTTCTGGGAGAGGACATAGAGAGATGACAAGAGGGATTCTTCAGGTGCCTCCATGGCCTCACTCTGTCCCACACTATACTCAAGTAGAAAGGAAACTAGTATGCATATGTGTTAATCTTTATAGCTGCTTGGAGGAATAGGGAAACAGGGAAATATGTGTTATCATGCTCTGTTTAAAGTGTGTTGCCTCTAGGTAGTGCAAATCACGAGTCCTTTAATTAGACTTGTATAAGAGGGTAACACGTAGCACTCAAAGGTACTAAAGTCGGTATGTTGTCAATCCTATATAATGCATGGAGTTCCTTGAAAACTGAGGTAATGGCTGCCAGTCTGACCAAGTAGATGAAGCTTATAATTTTCAATTTTAATCCAGCAATTGTAGGAGGATCTGTCATGTAAAATGCAGTGTCTTAGTGTTTAGGGTTTTTTAATGGTAACAGAAATGAATTTCTTTAAGTAAAACTCTCCCGTGGTTTGGATAATAATGCATTTTTTTCTAAGGGAAAAGACCACAGGGATAAAGGATGTGTAGGATCACTGACAAACTTATCAGTTTTTGACAAAGAAACTTAATAAGATTTCTAAAAGAATTGCCCTCCACAGTGTTTTATCTTTCTATTTCGATGAAGCTTCATGTTCTCCTTTGCTTCCGTGGATTTCATTTTCCTAACGAGAACTGAAAATACTTTCCATGTTGCCATTAGTTTAGCTACAGCAGAGAAAATAATTGTCAGATTGTTCTGTATAGATATGGCTGCTATTCATTAGCTGCAGTTATTATTTGTAAAATGATTGACTTCCATGATACCTGTGGCTAAAATCGCACATTCTTGTAGATCCTGGAGATAATTAAACTCCCATATAAACTAGTGCTTGTTCATCCAGTGCTTGTTTGTTCCACATGTTCCTATTACGGTTCTTCAGAGTCTATGCAACTGCTATGCTGTGTTCAACCAACAGTAACAAAAGTTTTAAAAGAAACAACTTAGTGTGTCTTTCATTTTATGAAACGAGAAGAGATTTCATAAACCAGAATGGAGAATGCAAAGACAAATAGATTACAGTTGGATTGTTTTTTTTTAAAGAAAACCCTTGTATCTGCATTTACATTTGTATCTTCATTATCACAGCTGGCTTTTCCAAGAATTAATGTACAAATAAAACTTAGAAAATATACTCAGAATTTTCCTTCCTCCCTCATACTTTTATTTGAAATCTTCAATTCTTAAAGGAATTCAGTTAAATACAAAATACCACAAAACACGCGCCCTATAAGTGGCCCCCTTGATTAAGATCTTAATTGAGGTAGCATTAACTCATCCCTCCTGGCAGTATAAAATGAGGGAAAACATCATGTGCAAAATGAACTGAGCAGACAAGACCTTTAGATTGACTTTTATCAAACAGAAGGCTTAATCTGCACTGTGACATGTCTTAACAATTCCCACGAGTTTCATCACATGAGTCCAAAGGCCTAATTTTCCCTCTGAAGGAGAATATGTCATCTCTGCCAAAAGAGAAAAACAAAAGACACTGAAATATTGGTAGGACAAGAAATCTTTGTGTAAAGGTCAGTTACCACAGCCCTTGTACTTTTAGCTTGTGCCAGAGTAGGAGCAGAGCACAATCTAACTAGTAAAAAATGAAATGAAACCAAAAACCACAAAAAAATCAAAAATCTCAATCTAAAAAGCAAAACAAGAACTATGAGGCATTTGACTAACCTGAAATGTAGTTACAACATTGTTTGAGGAAATAATGGGTTGATAATCGCTTTTGATAAAATTGATGTCTGAAATTGTATCCTAAGCTTTTATGAAGTTTTTAAGAAAATCTTAGGATTTTTGGAAGCTTGAATTAAAACTAGAATTAAACATCACTTCATGATTGCCTCTTTGTAAGGTATCTTAAAGGAAAATTTGAAGCCAATGTTGAAGGAAGCTGAAGTAACTTACACATTTTGGTGTAGAAGTATTTTGCTGCACAGGGAGGATAACATACTGCAAACTTCTAACTAATAGGATAAGAGTAGCTGTATGTGGGAGGTGAAATATTCTAAAATGAAAATGACTGGAAATGTTCTTGTATCTTGGGAAAATTGTGATTGTGAAATGTACATAATAACAAAATCGCTAAATGCCGGTAGCTATGAAGCAAGGGAATGGCTTCAATACTTAGACCTGTGCCTCGTGTGTTCTGGTTAACTTCTGAATTCCTGTTGCTCTTGCCAAATCTAAAAGCACAGTACATGGCCTTTATTGTTCCTGCCACTTTCCTTGGTAAGTGAAAAGGAGCTTAGAGGTACATGATATTTCTTTCCTCTTTCCGCAGAAAAGGAATTTCTCTCATACGTATCAAAACATGTGGGATCAGTATGGGTCTGGGTTCCCAGGAAGGGATTGTTTAATGATTAGTTTATCCTACACTCTGTCCATCTTTATATGAAAACTTTCACCATGGGATAACAGCTACCCAGTGCAGTCTCAGTCTGAGGAAGAAAGAATCACCTGCCCTCATAGACCCCCCTGAAACTGTACCATAGTTCATGACGCTTTTTTCAAGATAGTACCATGCATTACTCAAATAATATTACCCGGACTTTACAATCTTCTCTATCAGCCACTATCTGCCATCCCAGCAGAAATAAGATAGCTTTACTTCCAGTACTGCTTAGGAAAACAAAACAAAACAAAACAAAACAAAACAAAACAAAACAAAACAAAACAAAACAACAAAAACCAAACCACCCAAAACAACAAAACCCCAACCCCCCCCAAAAGCCAGAAAATTTGTACTGGCATAACTCTATTGGATCATGAATTAGCTGATTCAAAATTTCAATATAAATAATATATTGATCAAGAATAATCCTGATATTGTACTGTTCCACTTCCTAAGCTCTGTGGGGCTCACAGACTGTACACTGCATACAATGCCATCTAGCCTTATTTCTAATATTTTTTAAAACTTTCTAGTAAGTATCCTGATGGTCAAAACCTCATCTTCTCCTTAGTAGGACATTTATTTTCTGAAGAGAATTCCTGTCGGAGGCAACAATTATTATTTATTCATTAAGACAATTCCCAAGCAGAAACAGTGAAAATGCCTATCAACACTAAAACCCAATAAGCTCAACCTTCACAAAAAAGAAATTCCTCCTTCAAATTTTGAAGAAGGGCTGAGTTGGGAACAAACAATTTATTTTTCCTCTTGAATCAAATCACATTCATAAAAGTGATGTTTTACAGTATCTGCTCTTTTAAGTATGTCAAAATCCTAGTAGATTGTTCCTTTATCCATGTGTAGACAGCTCACGACAAAAAGATTGGAAAGAATTTATCCAGTAATTACAACTCTCATTTGCACAAAATCTTCAGTCTGATAAGGATATTTCCCGGTTCCAGTGCAGTGGTTTCATTATCTGCTGTTTACTCAAAAAGTCTTTCACTTAGGTGAATAGTTTCATCTGGAAAGGGAAAAAAAGGGGGTGGGGGGAATTTGAAGGATCAAGGTTAAAATAAAGCATTATAGTTTTCTCTTTCAAAATCTATTTCATTTTAGCTAAATTAGTTCTTGTTGAGTAAAGAGAGCTTTGAGCAAAGTTGAATGAAACGTTCATTCAGGCCAATGCAACTGTGAGTTTTCTTATTATATGAAGCTGAAGAATATGCTTCATATACATCCAGACTGTTAGTGATAGGTGTGTTTGAATACTTTGAAAGGATGCTTGAGAAAAGAGAGTAATAAGAATAAAAAGTAAACAAACAAGGAGGTGAGTCACAGTCTGTGTTAATTTGTGTGGTTTTAGGCTGTCAGACATAAAGCACTCACCAATGAATACAGCTGCCTTTACAGAAATCTCAGTACAGCAAAACACTAAAAATAAAAAATAATACTGTGTTTAAGTAAAGTTGCGATTTTAAAAAAATGTTAATCCCCCTATCTGCTTGTGTACCATGAGGTACTCATGCCTCCTTGCTTTGCATTAGAGCTTCAGAGTCTATTTTGTCCATGTTATAGATAAACTAGTTTGATTCTGGACTCCAAATAAGTTAACTGCGTGACCTCCCAATTACAGAACAGAAAGATGAAGTTGTTTCAGGTCTGTGCAAACTGAATGGAACTGATCTGGTTTAAGGTGGAAATATAGATGAGGTGCAGCTCCCTACAAAGTGCAGGATGCCTCAGAAACTCGGCTTTTGGAGCAGAGAGAGGCACAGGGGAGACACAGCTGTCTGCCCAATGAGATACACCATTCAAGGTAAGATAAACTGGTTTTCTACAATATGAGAGATTAAGGTTAAAGTTTTATATCTGGATTTCAAGGTAGGAAAGGGAAAGACTTCTTTGTAGTTGTTCTTTCTTGTGTGGACAGAACTTATCCATTATTTTGGCAGTATATGTAATACTTAGAATCATAAAATCGTTTAGGTTGGAAAGGACGTTTAAGATCATCAAGCGCAACTAACACTGCCAAGTCCACCACTAAACCGTGTCCCTAAGCACCACGTCTACATGTCTTTTAAATACCTCCAGGGATGGTGACTCAACCACTTCCCTGGGCAGCCTGTTCCAATGCTTTACAACCCTCAAGCACTCATCAAGACAGATGCATTTCTGCCCATATAAAATTTAATGTATTTTATTATTATGTTTTTCTCTGTAGGATGGGTATTACCTTTAGAGTCCATGTATGTATAGCAGTGCAGGAATCCTAGGACTGGCTGAGATTCCCACATAATTCTTGGTTGTTCGTGGAAGGGCAACAATAGGCCCAAGTAAACTGAGAAGGAAAAAAACCTTGTCATGAATATCATAGGTCTCTTAGGAAAGGACTGAGGATGCTGGCGGCACTTCATAATCCCAGTCCCTATTCTTCTTGACAAAAACTCTCTATTGACCTTAGGAGCTAGAAAATATTAGGAGGAATATTAGAAAAATTAGAAAAAGGATAGACATTAAGACATTTTATCTGTAACAGTTTTAACTGTATTATTAATGAAACTTTTCTGTAATAATTAAATAATTTTGAATAGTACTGTTAGTATCACTGTGATTGGACTAATGGTAACTAGTTGTTGCATTTTGATTAGACTGTAAAACTTTTGCTAGATTAGCAATAAATTCTCGCCTTCATAGAATCATGGAACAACAGAAATGCAGAAGTTAGAGATGACCTCTGTAAATTGTCTAGTGCAGCCCCTGTGAACATGAGATTTCTTCCAGTTGTCTGAAGAAGATGTCATTTAGCTCTTCTTTCTGATCATGTGGGCTGTAGCAGAAACTCACTATGATGTTGCCATGTTACACTAGTCTTGACCCATAAAATCTGTTTTGACTCCACATCCATTTCTAGGCGGAGCTTCATGCATCATTCCATGCATGCCAACGTTTAATTCCTCCTGATTGTCCCCACACACTGTGCATTAGCTCACAGACACTTCAGAGAGCTACTCAGTCATGTACATTTCCCAGAAAAGGACCATGAGAGCCAGCACCATTATGCTCATCACCTTTTGGCATTTCCATATTTGTGCATACATTTGAGATTGGTTTCCTTCTGCCTTGTTTCACTGATCGTAAGTTCTCTCTTATACGCATTACCCAACAAATTGCTGTCCAGCTCAGCTTCCTCTCTTGATCGTGGATCACAGTCTCCCTCTTCTGCTTCTCCTAGTTTAAAGCTCTCTTCACCAGTTTGGCCTCCCTGTTTGCAAAGTGACTTTTGCGCCACCTAACAGTGGATCTTGTCGCCACGTAGCAGTCCTCAGTCCTCAAAGAAGGTCCTATGGTTGTAAGAACTGGTTGTAAGAACCAAACCCTTGTTTCTGACACCAGATGCACCACAAGTGTTGACCCTCAGGATCCATCTACTCCACCTCAAGCCCTTTCCCCTCATCAGCATGACAGCTCTGTATGTCAAATCTGCCAGCCTGCTCCAGATATTTCAGACACACCAGAATGCCAGAAATGGCATTCCAGTTATGAATGTTTAGGAAATGAATCAGTCCCCAGGCCACCGAATAGCTCTCTTGTCTCCACTGATGGTAAGGACTAGATTTAGTTGCTTAAATATGGCATCTAGTGACATTCGGGATGTTCCATGCTGACCTCCATCTGCCAGCCATAAAGGACACAGGTCCCATATGTTCTGGGTCACATCTGCCAGTCCCAGTAGGGCATTTCAGATACATGCAGTCATCTCAGATGATATTAGGCAAATTAATAGATCCCTAGATCTCCACTGCCTATATTGGGAATCAAGACACTCAGCACATAAACATGTTTTAATCTACATTTCTGAACCTAGGTCTGAATCCCATCCCCTTGGGGTGTGTGAGATGGATATGGTGTTCACATCCGTGGTGTAAGGAACTGCATATTTTTCATGTCAAAGTGGACATAGTATGAATGCATACGATCTGTTTGAGGTAGCATTTGCTTTGAACAGTGTAGATGTTGTCCAAGACATACTCATCAGCTTACTAAGCAGTGCTCAAGTCCTAATGCAAAGATAATGCAGACATATATACTAAACAGAGTGGAAATTGCATCAGAATTTCACCTCAGAGGGAATGTACCAATCTTCTGAAAAAGTGCTTTTTTCGGAGTGCAGCCAAAATAATAGAACTGAGCTTGTAATGTGTGACAGAGTTTTCCATGGTTACACCTGTCAGAACTGTATGTAATAGAGCGATTAGTTTGCTAATATCACAAGGGGAATTTAAGTAAAGCAGAAGAGTGCATTTTTTTTTTTTTTTTCATGTAATACTAAATAAATATTTATACATCTGAGTACTGGGTCTGGCTGGGATGAAGTTAACTTATTTCATAGCAGCCTGAATGATGCTGTGCTTTGGATTTGTGACTGAAACAGTGTGGAGAACTCACCAGTGTTTTGGCTATTGCACATCATCAAGGCCTTTTTTTTTTTCCTCACTCTGCCCTGCCTCTCCCTTCCCCTTGAAGAGCAGGCTGGGGATGGGTAAAAAACTGCAAGGAGACACAGCCAGGACAGCTGACCTGAACTGACCGAAGACATATCCCATATCATGTGACATTGAGCTCAGCAAGAAAAGCTCTGGGAAAGGAAGATGCATGGGGGACATTTGTGGTTATGGCATTTGCCTTCCCAAACAACTATCACACATGCCGAGGCCTTGCTTGCCAAGAAATGGTTGGACACCTGCCTGCTGATGGGAAGTAGTAAATTAATTCCTTATTTTGCGTTGCTTGTGCACGCGGCTTTTGCTTCACCTATTAAACTGTCTTTATCTCGTTCCATGAGTTTTCTAGCCTTTGTTCCATTTTCTCCCTGTCCCTCAGGTGAGGGAAGCAAGTAAACATCTGTGTGGGTGCTTGGCTGCTGGCTGGGGTCAACCCACTACAGTCTGAGATTCCTTGCGAAAATCCTATCCTTGGTTTGACTTCTATCATGAACGGCAATTTTAGTTTATTTTAGTCTGTTCTCAACAGAAAGCAAGCTATTTTACAGAAAAAGCATACACTAACTTGACTTTAGCTGAGCAGCTGGCAAGAAATATTTAATACTGTTCTGTATTTTTCTCAGCCTAATTATAATTTCACAGCCAGCTTTTATTTCACCAGTCTTAAACTCAGCAAAGTAACTGTCACCTTTGTAAGAGCAAACATACAGTTCCTCCTAGTAGCTATTTCTCTCCATGCAAACATTTTCCCCATGACATCTCTTGGAATTGTGAAACTTGCTCACATGGTCTCTTTGCACCTCTGTAGTCATAACACGAAGGGTGACACTCTCAGAAATCAGTAACTGAATCAGTTTGAGAAGTGTGGGATCAGCTGCAGAAGCGTGTAGGGAAAATAGTCCAATTCTCCTTTCATTGCCTTCAGTCCCTCATCTTCTCAGGATGGATTCCAAATGTGACATTGAGAGCTGCTGAATTCTTGCCAGCTGGAGCACAGCAGAAGACAATATTTGCAAAGTGTGAAAGGAAACCAGTGAAAGGCAGTCCAGATATCGGTGGGAGTGGGGATGGAAGGATGGGGGGGGGGGCAGAAAAAAAAAAATTGTCACTTCAGGCACGGATATGGCACTGCAAAGTCTTTTTCTGAGCTGAGCTAAATACACTTTTAAAGATGAGGTGTTGCTGTGAAAACAATTCGTAGGTCACGAAGTGTTTCGTGTTGGAATGAGTTTTGAAATGAGCCTAGTTCAATTCATTAGCCTCATGTCACATTTAAGCTGTCACAAATCCTTCCATTAGGTAGGAAATTAGTTTACCCACTGGTGAACCAGAGAGATGAAACATAGGAATTGTATAACTGGAAGGTGGACTCTGCAGAAAAACTGACAGGATTGCTTGATAAAGTAGATGAACTTCTCTGGGGATTTGTAAATCCTTCATTCAAGCCGTGCCCCTAAGCAGGAGCAGATGCACTGTTCTCACATGAAACAAAATTTCAAAGGTTTAGTGCCTGAACGGGAGATCAGGCCTCAGTACATTTCAAGCCCAATGAAGCTCCATCACAAATCATCTCCCTTCTAGAATACTTTGACATTGGAAATGACTGAAAAGAAAGATATTCCCCAAAGTCTGATTAGCATAACAAGCAATTGATGCAGTGGAGGGCCACCCAGAAAAAAAATTAGTAAGTTACCATGATGAAATTTTGCAACAAAATCAGTATATAGTAGAAAGGTAAAAAAATTTGTTACTTAAATGTTGACTTTGCATCATAATTACCACACAGTGATAGATACTAAAGGCATGAACATGTTGAAGATACTGTTTTCCAAAGAAAATTGCAATTTCAATTAAAAACTGTTCAATTGCTAGAGCTAAAAACACAGTTAAGGCCCTTAAACATAAACCAGTTGCTGGCGAGCAGAAAGCTGACATACATCTGCTGATCTGTGGTAACTTGTTATGTAGATGCAACTTGGCCCGCAGCAAATACAAGGTAATCCAAGTTAACATAGTGACTAATAGGAAAGGAATACTCTAAATTCAATTATTTTGTATTTGCCATGAGCTAGGAGCACAAACATGGATATTTATTGCAGATCACTTAATGTGTGCTTTTACTTGGGATAACTTGTTCGTGTTCCCCAGCCTTAAGTTACAGTTGTGGCAGAGTATCTAGACCTTATTTATAGGTCTATATATTTAAAGGTTCAAGATGATAACCTTAGTATTTAATTTCTGAGTTTATCAGAAACGGCTGCTTTATCTTCTTTCTGTTTATAGAACCATCTTGAAAGATTGAGGAGTTTTTTGGTGAAAATCAAAATAACAGTTTAAATTATTTGACATGACTGCCAGAATGGTTTTCTGCTGAGAACAATAAAATTGTCAATAATACAAGCAAAATATTTTTAATATGCCCAGCCTAATGTAGTCTAATGTGCTTTATGCTCACAACCATTAGAAATGGTCCTTCCTCATTATAACAGAAGATCAGGTTTGAGATCACCTGAGGAACTTGAACATACAGAATTCCATGGGACCAAATGGGATGCATCCCAGGGTCCTGAGGGAATTGGTTGATGCAGTTGCCAACGCACTTTCCATCATATTTCAAAAGCTACAGCAGTTAGATGAAGTCCCCCGTGACTGGTGAAAAGGTAATACTGCACCCATTTTTAAAAAGGGTAAAAAGGAAGACCCTGGGAACTATCGACCAGTGAGCCTTACCTCTGTGCCTGGCACGATCATGGAACAAATCCTCCTGGAAGACATGTCAAAACATGTGGAAGACAGAGAGGTTGTTAGAGACAGCCAACACGGCGGTTGTTCAGTCTGGAGAAGAGAAGGCTCTGAGGAGACCTTATTGTGGCCTTTCAATACTTAAAGGGGATTTATAAGAAAGATAGAAAGAACCTTTTTACCAGGGCCTGTAGTGACAGGACAAGGGCAAAGTTTTTTGATTGAAAGAGAGTAGATTTAGGTTGGATATAAAGAAGAAATTTTTTACAATGAGGGTGATGAGATACTGGAACAGGTTACCCAGAGAACTTGTGGATATCCCATCAGTGGAAGTGTTCAAGGTGAGTTTGGACAGGACTTTGAGCAACCTGTTGTGGTGAAAGGTGTTCCTGCCCATGGCAGGGGGGTTGGGCTAGATAATCTCTAAAGGTGTATGATTCTATGAATCTACCATTGTATGGTTCTATCATTCTATGAAATTGTCACAAACTGCTGCTTTTTGCTTTCTTATAAAGTTTTGGCAAACTAGAAATATTTTAAGAAACACAACTTTGACTGATAAATCTCACCAGTCTACAAGGCTATTTTCAAGATTGGCAGCGCTCTGAAAAAGTCAAGGCAGTATGTAAGGATGTAAAATTTTAAAAACAAATGAGATGGGTTTTTTTGGTGTTTGGTGGTGGATTAACAGATGGCTGGTGAAAGAATGCAGATACTTAGTAAGAGTGAATGTGTTTGTATTTCAGGAAAGAGAAATTAGAGAAATTTAGAAAGTGGAGGAAGGGTAGTGCTACAATAAAAGTAACACCTACAACAGATGTTCTGGAATTGAATTGTCCAGGATTTTTGCTTTTCTTCTAAAAATTATTTTTATTATTTATCATGTGAGGCTTTGAAAGAGAATAAGAGACATACATTGGAAATGTAGAAAAGGAAAAGAATTTGTGAAATGAAAGATAGAAAAGGATATAAAGTATTTTTTTTAGCTGTCTTGAAATAGTAAGTTTCTCATTTACACATATCTAAAGGAAATTTTGAGATGAGTGAATGAGTTTGTATAAAGCCAATGTGGCTTTGTATAGATACAAAATGAAACCAAATCACAGACAGTAAGGTAAATTAGAATGTGATTTCTTGTTTAATGGATCATTTTGAAACGTGTTAGGTGAAAACCTTTTCAGTTCTTCCAGAGTTTATATAGATACTTTAGTAAAGTATATCACCCTACAAAAATGTCTTCACTTTTAACTTTAAAGATAACTGTAACTACACTCTATTGCTTGTATTTCAGAAATTCAAAGTGAAAAAAGAAAAATGCTCCAATACCATGAGAATGAGTACCAAAAAAAATCCTCAAATATGATGAAATTGAGTACAATATAAAAAAAAAACTGTGTTAAACAGGAAGAAAACATATTCTATGATGCATAGACAATATTCATATATAAAAGCATGCTTTTGCAGAATCAGTGCATGTTAAAAGAATACACATTCAATAGAGCAGGCCTTTACGACATCATCTTTGGAGACAAAATAGTCCCCAGTAGGCAGAATAATGGATTTTACCCCCAGAGGTTCAGAGGTTTTATTTAACTCTGACATTATCTGCTGAATTATCCTGATTAAGACAGAAATCTTCTGCAAAGTAATCACGTTAACTTGCTTTTTAAAAAAAATTATTCGTATTTGTACAATGATATAATGCATAATAAATGCAAATGACTAATCTTTGTTCAACAGTGTAGTTTACTTACAAGTCCAACACTTGAAAAACTTGAAAGACTTAAGCAAATTTATAATGTTCTAGTCTCTAAGGGATTACCATTTCTGGGAATCGAGTATGATGATAATGTACAGGATGACGTCTGGAGATCATGAGAAATTGAAATTGTTTCTAGAATGAGAAAACTAAATGACTACACACAGATTGTCAAAGTTTATTTTTATAGTTGGGAAAATGTAATGAAGGACAGGTTTTGAGGCTAGTCAGTTCTCCAATATAGTGTATGAGATCAGACTTCTCTGATTTAAATCCTGTCAGAAGTTCAAACCCTTTGGTTCATTTACCTTAAAAAAATTCCTTTCCTGATTTACAAAAATGGAGAATCACCACAACTCATGATAAAGTATTTAAATAGTCAATTATCTCAACTTTTTAAAGAAATGGTCATCTTATTTCACTGTGATGTTAGCTGTAATTTCTTGCAATTTGACTGTAATGTATTGTTAGGTTCTAAATTTAAGAGCTTTTTATTAACAAGTGTCTGTTTCATTCTCTATTAGCAAGTAAAGGCACTCATTTACCATAACATTCATAACCATTTCTTTGATAATGTAATAGACTGAACTACTTGAGTATTTCATTGGAATGCATATTTTATAATCTTTCATGTATTTTGGTTCTACTCTGAGCCTTCTTCAATTTTTCAGTAACCTTTCAAAATGGGTGCCAGAAGTGACTACATATTTCAGGATTGTCACAGTAGGACCAAATAAAGAAAAAATATAATGTCTAAAGATACTCAGTATTTACCTCTTTGCATATCCACATGCCGTATTAGTCCTGTTGTTCAAAATATCCACTTGGAATATAATGTCCAATTATTTACAAACTGTCATACTTTAGAGCCCTCCCCATACCTCCTCCATTCCCTAGGCATCTGTTCCTCAAAATCTTATATCTTTGGCCTACATACTTTGTTGTGCATATCTATATTTATCTGTAAAAAACCAGGCATCTTTTCGTTTACAAGCCAACTACCACCTTATGAACTGACTTTTCTGTTACTCGCTTTTCCTCCTATCTTGATGCTACCTGAAAACTTCATTGGTGCCTATTTAATGTTGCCTTTAGAGTCATTGATAAAAATATTAACCCTTAAGTAACCAAGAAGGTATTCTTTTCAGGACTTTCCTACAGATTACTTATCATTGATTCCCAGTTACAATTTTCATTTCAGAAAAAAATACCAACAGGAAATATCATACTTTAAAAAGCCCTTCTTGTTATCTAATGCAACGCTGACAAGTTTCAACTCTGAGCTTTAGCCTTTTTTGTCTTCTCCCTGTATATGCAAACCACCACTATATAAAGAATATATATAGAAATACAGAAATTGATCATGAGGTTAAGGTATCCTGGAACAGTACTATTTAGGCAAGCTTTATTTTGCAGACAGGCTTACAACGTTTCTGTAAAGGAGAACTGTACGTATGTTGCTTAATAACTTAAGTAGCTAATAAAGCAAGAGATTAAATACCTGTTTTCTTTACATTTGATGAAATCCTGTCTCAAAGACTGTGGACGTAAACAGGCATAGCACAACAGACAAAGTTCTGTCACTTTAAATTTCCTGGCTATGTATGTGAAAAAATCCTTAATCCTATATGCACTATTTTAAATGTGTATACTTTTTCTTTTATTGTCCATAGATTGCTTAGGAATCACAATGTCTCCCAATGTTCTCACGAAGTTCTGCAACCCTTTGCAACTGACTCTTCTCTTCGCCATCCAGCAAACTTTCCCATGGCTCTATTCACTCTGTTTCCAACTGCTGACATTGATCTGAAAGAGAAAAGACATCATGTAGTACAGTTCTCCAGTGTGATTGCCTGTCCTTTGACCTTCCTTTTTCCCGTGGAAACAAACTGAAAAACATTGGGTTTTTTTATTACTTATTCCAGGTCAAAGAGGAATAAAATGGAAATAAAACCACATCTTTATCTGCAACTCCTTCCTGTCCCCGTACATGCGCACTCCCTATAATCCCAGTGATTTCTGCATGCCAGGATATTTCTCCAAACATATCCTTCTGAAAATGTGAGAGTTTGTTAAAATATGGATGTGATTCAGCTCAGGAATACTTTTTGCAATAAGTGAAATTTGTCCTGTGACTATCAGCTCCCACACATCTCTTTCCAGTAAGCCATGTTTAGACTTCACCAGTAATAGCTACATTTTGCTTAAAGCAAAATTAATGTCAGCTGCCTTAAACCTCTTAATTCTTTCACATTTTTAAGAAACCATCAGAAAAGGTATTATTACATTATATATACTCACTAGCCCACTTAGTCCCAAAGTAGTGAAATTATTTGATTATCTCTGTTCAGTACTCCTGTTTATAACAAACAAAAAGTTTAACTAGAAAGAGGAAAGTGATCTTTCAGAGTTCCAAGTTAGGAGCCAAGGCTCTTTTACAAGATTAATGAGAAAAGATAAGCAATTCCAGCATTCTGAAGTTAAGAAAGGAAAATATTTCTCCTTAGGGATTAAAAAAAAAAAAAAAAAAAAAAAAAAAATCTTTGAATTTAAAAAAAGGGAAAAGTGATACTTCCAAACCAAATTATTTGACTCAATAGCTGATAAAACTTGGTTTCAAATTTCCCCTTTACTTGTACGTAGCAGAACTTATTTCTCCAGAGAAACCTAACTGTCATGGTAGTCAGAGCTCGTGATAGTCTTCAGTCTCTCTTCAACATGGATGGAATGTCATTTTGCATTTGATGGTAGTGTAATTTTCTTCTGAGCTGGTGAGGGAGGGAAGATTTACTCTTTGGCTGCTCCAAATGGAAGGTCTTAAGTGATGGCTTCTCCTAGTCTCTCAGAAGTATGTATTCTGTAACTTTTTATGTGAAATGGATTGACTGCTTCAGGAGATATCTCACCAGTCCCCGCTAGAATGCCATACAAAGTGGCAATTTAAGTTTAATTGTTAGAAGGAAGTACAGTCTGAGGCAGACAATGATTGAGCCTTTTCTCCCCTCATACTGATCATAAACCCTTCTTGTTCTGAATAGGCTGGAGTAGTCTGAATGCACACTGACTGCATTAGGCACAGTAAGTGACAGAAAGGAAAATAAGTACTTCAAGCGTATCCCACTCTTAGCACTAAAGCAAAATCTTAGCTAAATCAAAACTTTAGGTAAAAAAAAAAAAAAAAAAAAAGAAAAAAAGTCTAATTTCAAGGAATTAGGCTTTTTCTATTTACTCAAAATATAGAAATTCTGGACAAATTAATTTCAGCCTATAATTTATTAAATATTTTCCCACTAGTTTGACAATTATCTGTGGGCAAACAGCAAACAGGTCTGTGACTAATTTGATGTAAGTTGTTTATATGAAGATCTGCAAATATGTGAAAAGCACATGACCTAATTGCCATAACGATTATGATTAGTCAACTTGTGGTTGATCAGTTAAGAGATATGTCTTATTTCTAAATAGTTTATGGACTAAATGCAGTATATATCCTATTGCAGTATCTTGGAATGCTTACACATTGCTATGTACACAAGTTCCAAGTCACACTCTTGGGATTAGAAGACTGTTCCTCATGTTAGATAACTTGTAATTCTATCTACAGGAGTCTGAAGCTACATATGATGTGAACATTCACTGTCACATTTAGTCAAGGAATGACATTGGCCCAAGAGGATTGAATTCTCCTTAAACTTCCCATTTTACAATGGACCCCAACAAATTATGTTAAAAGGATAGCCCCATGTCTCTGCCATGCATGGACTATGATACTGAGTTTCTTTGTCTTCTACTGCTGAAAACAATGCAAAAGTACAAAGAGTTTTGTTACTCCTAGTATCCCAATTAATGCAATACAATTAATTTACTGAAACCTACTATCTGCTGTCAGGACTTCACACAAAAATAAAGTGAGACAATTGAGCTTTGTGCAGCAATTAGCAGGTTTTCAGAATAGCAATGTGAGAACTAGTTGCTACTTTTCACATTCAGCTTGTTTTTGCTATTTCTTGCTGCCTGAGAGACTTGTGAATGGAAATAGAATTGGGCTGAACTGCTTTTGTACTCCTCACGACTGTGGAAAACAAAACGAACAAAAAATCACCAAATGACTTCATATCCCTTTAGGATGAATTACTAGCAATGCCAAAGACATTTCTGTATCAGTTTTTAGGGTAAATGAGAGATGAATTGGGTTTACAGGTGACAAGTGACTCAAAGGGGGAGGGGAGGGTGGTTATTAATTCAGTAGTGCTGGAATTTCTCCTGCAGACTGTAAGACTTTTCAAGTGTATCAGTTCATAGTAACATTAAGATATAGAAATGTAGTTTCTCTTGCTATAAAGTTTACTAGTTCAGATACAGAATGTGTTTTCTCTTGCTATAAAGTTGTACTAGTTCTCGTCTACAACAACTTATGTTTGTATCTTTGAATCACAGATATTTTAACTTGTCATTTTATGAAAATGGTGATTTTCACCATGGATGAACCATGAATGGGTTGCTTTGCAATGTTTAGGAGGTTTTGTGTCTGTATGAGATGGTATTGCTTCATATCATCCCCTTCCATCTGATGTCACTGGCTGACATCAGAAATTTACAATGTGGGGATTATCCACAGAGAGACTATCACTGAAAGGAGTAACATGGGAGAAGAACTCTCCCATTCTCTATTGGCTGCAAATGTTTTATCTATTGTTTATCTATTGTTTTTGTCCTTATTTTATTTTACTACCAGAAATCCCAGTAAAATAGCAGGGGGTCATTCACAGCTGAGTTAATTAACATGCTGCCAGTGCTGATGAACGAATTCTGATAGAAAGCACACACAATCCTAGAAGAAGCACTGCAGGAGTCCCTGTTAGCTCATGGCAATTCAATACGAAAATAATAAAAAAAAGGAATTTAAATGGAGGACTTAGTAGAAAATTAAATATCTCAATTAATAATAATTAATAATTAAAAGAATAGTCAAAAAAAGTATTGGAGTATTTGCATATTTTAGGTTTATAAACTCTAACTAATTTTGTTGTGGCTTCTTTGGTATGCAATAAATTGTAAACAACAACTATCTGGAAACTGAAACACATGTAGATATAACCAGTCAAAATATGTTTCTCCTTGGAAAAATCATTTTGTTAGAGTTCCATAGTGAGGTGACTTTATGTTTTCTGCATAAAATATGTGCCAATCTAAAATTTTATTATTTTATTTTCAAAGTAGAAGTTTTTTTCTCCCAGCATAGGCCTTGATTTAGGAATCAGATTCTCTCTCTTTTTTTTTTTGCATGATCACCTAATATGTAGGTTCTGCAGGCAAAACATGGTCTTCTGGGAGCAACCAGACAACTTTATTGCCTGCTGTTTACACACTGCATGAGACTGGAAACACAGCTCTGCTGAGGGAGTATACTCCAGCTCACTAATCCTAGAAATGCTGACTCTGAGTGCTGCTCTGAAAAAGACGGCAATAAAAGATTCATTTTTCTCGCTTGAGGACGCTGAGAACAGAAGGGACCAGCATTCCCTTTTGAAAGGACCATCTGGCCCTGTGCTCTGCCTGTACAGGCTGCAGAATTTTTTCCAGAAACTGGATTAAAATATTTTTCTCAGAGAACTATCTAATCTGTTTTTAAAGACTTCGAACAATATCAAGTCCATGGATTCTTCTGGCAGTTTGTTCCAACGGTTATTTAGTTTCACCAATGCATCTTAACACATCTTATTTCAAGGCTGAATAAGTCTAACTTCAATTCCCAGGCACTGGATCTTCTTAGGTCTTCATCTGCAAGATTAAGACACCTCTACTATAAAATAACATTTCTATGGTCAAGTATCTATGCAGCATGATCAAGTAACTTCATTTTCTCTTCAATAAAATAGTAGATTGAATTCCATAAGCATTCCACTCAAGGACTGGTTTCTAGCACATCTAGGTCATTTTTGGAGTCCTCTGAATTCTCTTCATTAAATTCATATCTTCCATGAAGTGCAGATCTCAAACAGGATGAAGAATTCTTCAAATTCTTACAAACACTGTGTACAGAGGTTATCTAGTTCCCTCCTTGATATTCCTTTATCCAGTGACAACATTCACCAGGCATTATACTGAGCTTCCACATAGATACTGCTCTCTCTGATATAAAGTTTTTTCTCTGGTTGCTGCTTTCCAGGAAGAAATCTCTCATTCTGCTTCTCAAGTCTGCACCGCTTCCCATGTGTAAAAACTTGCACTGTCAATGCTGCACTGAAACACATTTTGCTGAATTATGACCTTGCACCTGGGAGATTTGGAACATTGTGTAACAACACCCTCTTCTCCCTGTTGTTTAGTGCTTCCATTGATCTATACAATATAATAGCAAAGATCTTACACAATCATCTAAATACACAAAATATTATTGATGAAAACATTGACCAGTATCAGATCCTGAAGAATTCTCAGTGCTCCCAGCTACCATAAACCCCAGCACTGATTTCTTCCCCTTAACATTCTATTTGCTACCTTTAAATATAAATATACCAGGATTTGCCTAGCTAAAGCATATGACCAATTGATTATATACATTGCATGCCGTCTCAGAATAAGGTATTATATAATGCCGTGTCAAAAACTTTGAAATATTTGAAGTGTGTAATTGCTTTTATCAAGTTGTTTCATCATCTGATCAAAGACTATCACAGCTTTTTCGTGCTCTGGTTATATTTTCTAACAAAACATGGCAACTGCATTTTTGTACTAATTTCTGTTGGCACATTGCATGTGCTCTGAATATACATATTTAATGAAGAAAGAGAAACAATGAAATTTCCAATATGATGTTAAGGGTTCCAGTTTATATAAGGTTTTTAGGACCCAGATCCTTCTATGCAGGATATAATAAGAACAGGAGAATGATGAAATTACTCTCCTCTCTTCAGGATGAAATAGATGGAGACCTTTAAAGATTAAAAAGTCAGAAAGGATCAGTGATGTAATTATCCCAGCAAACAGCACCATATTTGATGAAACACAGTATTCTCTTTCTGTAATGATTCTATTGCTAGTGTATGAATAGCAGTCTATAAGCTGTATTTTCTAGGAAAAAAAAGTCTTTTGTTTCAACATCTGTAAATGATGCTGAGCATTTTCATTGTCTTTTGCTATGTGGTCTGCATTTTCTCATTCACATGACATTGGCTCACCAGATCTTCATTTTTATCCTCACCCATTGTACTGTTTTTTACTGGGAAAGTGTTAATTGTCTTCATAGTAACCTGCATGAGGCTATATTTTGGATTTCTGACCAAAATACTGCTGGTAACACAGGGACGTTTTAAGTATTGCTGAGCAGCGCTTACAGTGTCAAGGCCTTCTTTGCTCCTCACACCACCCCACCAGTGAGTAGGCTGGGGGTACACAAGAAGTTGAGAGGGGACACAGCTGAGACAGCTGACTCCAACTGACCAAAGGGATGTCCCATACCATATGACATCATACTCAGCAATAAAACTGAGGGGAAGAAGGACAAAAAGGAGGATCTTTGGAGCGATGGTTCTTGTCTTCCCAAGTAGCCGTTATGCGTGGTGGAGCCCTGCTTTCCTAGAGATGGCTGAACACCTGTCTACTGATGGGAAGTAGTGAATGAATCCCTTGTTTTGCTTTGCTTGTGTATGCAGCTTTTACTTTACCTATTAAGCTGTCTTTATCTCAATTCATAAGCTCTCTCACTTTCACCCTTCCAATTCTCTCCCCCGTCCCATGGCAGGGGGATGAGTGAGCAGCTGCGGGGTGCTTAGCCAGGGTTAAACCATGACACTCATACCAGTGGATTGCTACAGCAGCTCTGGCTTTCTGGTTAAAGTATTTCAAAACATTTTTTAGAAAGTTTTTTTGTTTTCCTGACATTATTTTACCTCTTTTAAAGTTCCAGTTTCTATTGCTGTATTCTTGAGAAGCATGTATGTCTTCTCCTCTGGTGTCTGGAAGTACTGACAAGACAATGAATATGAGCAGCTGAGATTTCTTTTACATAGTTTGTTCTCAGGTCCTTTGTGGTCCTTGCTTTGAAAACTGAACATAACTGAGTTGACTGAGGGTTTTTCATTCTATGCTACCATCAGGTTGAGGATCTCTTTCTTGTGCAGTTGTCATTTTTATGCTATAATGTTTTGACAACAAGTCCAGTATGTTTATCTCTATCCCTTTCTTGCTATACACATCAAAACTGTAGCAGTGCAAATTCAATGAGGGCATTTTGGAACTGTATATAGCATATTTCTAAAAACACTCTCCTCCAAAACAGCTCTGTGACTTTAAACATACTGATAAAACTTTATACATGCAAGTACTATTGCAAACACTTGCTTTCTGTATGGACATATTCATTCTAATGGCAACAATGACCATGATTTAAATTATTTCTTGTTTTCCTTTCTGAGGAAGGTGCACAAGCCTTCTCACTCCCATTATTTTGTATGAACCTTTCTTCATTCGTAACTAACTATTTGAAGGTGACAGGTGATGAAAATAACATGCTCAAGCAATTACGGTAATTTCTCTCTTTCTCCAAGGCTTTTCACGCCTTGGAAATGCACCAGCAGAATTGAACAGAGACTTCATAAGGCTTTTTATTTTCTAAAACACGTAGATCTATGCATGGTATATACAGTTTTACATTCTGAGAGTCAGACTATAGCTTTTGGGTGACCTGCCAGCACAACCTGTCTGATCCTGTGCCAGTCATCTTTTCATAGAATTTTATCTTTATCTCCTGGCTCCATATTAACAGAGAGGTGAGTTGTGTTCGTGATCTCCCACAGCACTGACAATGCTGTGTCTGCATCCATACATCAGAATGACATTGAAATCTGCAAACTCCATTAGTGTGCTTTGCCACTGATTTTTCTGCTGCAGGTTTATTCCCCACTAGCATTTTCAAACTGTACCTACCTGCTGGCATGCCAGATGTGGTGAGGTACTTTCTTTGTCTTTTCCCATAGCATGTGCCAGTATAAATTTTTGGCATCAAATACAATTTCTCTCTTATGAAATCAGTTAATTTTTCTTCATCTGACATTTTCTTAGTAAGTAGTATTTTTCTTTTCTTACACAGCATTAGGAGAATTGGCACTATGCGCTTGAGGAGATTTTCATGCATTTCACCTGCAATTAACATGATTATTCAATCAATGAGTTCAGTAAATTAACTAGCAATGACTTCACTTCTCATTTACTATCTTCTTGTTATTTTTTCTATAAATGCAGTAAGAATGCTATCTGTGAGTAATGATTTCAGCACACGAGAGGAACTGTGTGCTCTCATGGTTTTAGGAGTTAAGCTAGGAGATTGCTGGATCTCACAGGTTAGAGAATTTGAAGAACAGTGACCATGTGGCATCTTACAAATGACTATTCTGTAACATCCTCCCTGTAACATAAACACAAAAGTAAGCATTATTTTAAAAACTCTCAAATTCTGGAAAAATACATATGGTCATATGATAAAATAGTCAAATTTGTGGAAAATAGACCAGAAATACGGAATGGTTTGAGCACTTAATAACTGAGAATAAGACGACACCTTTAATCATTCTGTTGTGAAAAATAGAATAAAGCCAAAAGTATAACCCAGCATCTGGCAAAACACAATTGCCAAAGGCAATTTTTCTTTCACTTGATAGAAAACATGCATTCAGGCAGAAGTATTACTATTCTGGGAGCATTTTTAAAGAGGATTACTGCAGGATACCTAACAATCTAATAATAGATAAAGAATGAAAATGCTTTGGCCACAAAATATTAATTTAAAAACTCCATAGCAATACTGAGCTGGAAAAAAAAGAAAACAAAACTGGTTTGATTAAACTAATTGTCAAAGTCGCAACTGGTTTGTGAAACAACTGCAGCAATCCTACTGTCCCCACTCTGCTCTCCACCCTTGCTACCTCCGTTCCTGAATTGCTTTTTACAAGGGTTTCCTCTTCTCCTTTCCCACCATGTTCTTTCCTCTCTTTCTCCCAGTCATCAGGTAGCCTTTTATTCTGTATTCTCTGCTCTGCTGTCATGATTTCTTTCCTACACACTTCCACCCGCCTTTCTTCCCCAGATTGTATGACATTAGATGGACAGGCATTACAGCACCATATTTTACAGTGCGTCCTGTAAAATTACAGTATGTAATTTTCAGCAACATGAACCATCTGAAGATGCAAATTTTGAACACATTTAGGAGACAAACCCAAAGCAACAAAGCATGAGGTATTGTAATGGCAAATTAGTAAAGAATGGATGATTAACTTAGATGTTCTACAAAATTGTTTCATTCATATGAAGTATTAAAATAACACAACAAAATGAGGAAATAACATGGTCTATTTTGGAAAAAAGGAAATGTAATGGGCATGACAATGTGGTATCTCCTTCCTTATTACAGCCTATTAAATGTAACATTCAATATATATACATTCCGATTTATGAAGAGAGTATAGTGAGAGAAAATCAGTTTTCTTTGGGAAAAAATAGTCAGTTATATAATACGTATATAATACAGTTATAGTGGAATAAGCTTCATCTATACCTTTATTTTTTACAGATTTTAAGAAAGCACATGCATAGCCTGTATGTGCTATAGGGTATGGGATAACCTCTATACTATAATGCCAGAATGTGAAGTATCTCTTGAAATTGTTATGCTGGTGCAGTGTTGCATTTGCATTCAGAAAGTCTAACATGAACACAAAGTAAAACTTCTGCTGATTGTGACTTCAGTGTAGGATTAAAGCCAGAAAATTAATTATCCACATGACTTACTGATGTGAGTAAGAAGAAATATGAACATGAAACACCTTGATGTAGTGTTGATTTGACTTATTACTGAAAGAATTGAACATAGAGTTATAAAGACGGTCAGAGAAATGGAAAAAATAACAGGAAAGATTGCACTCAAAACTCATAATGATAAACCCAGATATATGGTAAATATATTTGGTCAGCAAGCAGATCTGAATGTGTTTCTATACTCAGGCTGAATACCTAGCAGCAATCTCTCACCAACTTCAAGGAGGAATTGGAGACTTGGGTGGAGAGAGAACAAAGTGACATTAAGGGTACGGAGAGTGACCATTTATCTTAGACAGTAGCTTGGTGTGTCTACAAACAAATTCACAGTAGTGAACAATGGCATCTGGTGAAAATTGAGACAGTGGGAAAAAAGACTTTCTTGTTATTCAGAAGAAGTCAAGAAATTAGTATTAAAAAGTTATATCATTTACTTCTGCCTAATGGAAAAACAGGCTGGCAGTATATAAAAATGCTGTCTTTTCTTCTGTAGGGATCCTCAGCGAGAAGGATGAGTTTTAGGTCTACATTTCAGGTCATTATAGTTCTTATTTTTGATATAGATGTGAGCTCTGGGATCTTATTACTGAAAAGTAAGACAGACAACTAAATACTTCTGATAATAAAGTACTATGACAGATTATAGGACCAGGAAAAGGAAAATAAGGTCTAATAAGGAATCGTGAGAAGTCTACAGACATCCAAATAAAATAAACACAGTGATATCTCAACAATATCAGTAGGTAGAACGTATGACGATAGTGAAAAGGGTAGACTAATTATTTGTCTTTTGAAGGAAAAAGAAGAAAAAAGAAAGAAGGATAATAATAAAACTAAAAATACTCAATGTGAAATCTTAACAAGAGAGACAACAATCTTGCCAGGATGGGTTGAATAAAACAGTGAGACTAGCTAAGGGTTTAAAGAAGCAAGGGAGTAATAATTGCAGTACTTCATGAGGCAGGTGCTGTACAGGGTGAATTGTTTTATTTATTCACCCATGTAATATGAGGAAAGAATCCAGATCCTTGGGTATGCAAGGGATCTTAAGAACTTTCTGCAGGCTTTCACAGGGGTGTATCATCTGTTCTAGATATTGTTGCCTTGCTTGTGTGACTAACTGTTTGAATTATTTGTTCCAGGTAATAGATCCCACATTCTTGCACTCACTAATTTTAGTCAAAAGTAGAGGGTTTTGGGTTTTACACACTTCCTGCTTGCCTGTTCCATTCACTGCTCCCTGGAATTTGGGTTGTAAATTACACCATTCTAGTGGTGTTAAGATGAATCCATCATACTAAGTTGCCATTTGTCTTTTTCCTCTGTAAAATTCCAAGGCAGGCTGTCGGCAGTTCACTGCTTCCCCCTCAATGTCAATTTGGTGCTCAGTTTTTTGCTTCTGGGCTGCTGCTTAGTCTTTACATCTGGTAATAGCGTGAGATACACAAACCATTATTTTAGTAATTTTCATTGAATTAAAGTGATGTATGAAAAACCTTAGCCTCTGAATCACAGTTTGCTGCCTTCCCTTGCCTTCCCCTCCCTTTTCTTCCCTTCCTCTTTTTTTCTCATTTGCTATCTTCAGCATAATACATTTCTTCCCATAATTATTGCATAATAGTCTATGAAAACGGTATTCTCAGTTGTCAAGGTGCTCTTCCCAATGCCTGTAGATCATACTTGGTATTTTGTCTCATCTGCTTGTGATTTTCCTTTTTTTTTTGTCCCTTCACATATAGCATTTACATATTGAAATGATGCAATCATACACCATAGTGTCTATTTAATATACTTTCAGACTTTTCATATGTGGGCCTTCCCCTTCTTAATTCTTTCAATTCAGGAACTTGAAAGTCTTCCCCCCTGCGAAGAAATGCTACTGGCAAGTTATGTTTCATTTATGGATTAATGTTATAGTTTTTGGCCTAAGCAATATCTAAGAGTGAAATACTCACATAAAGAACAGAAAGGAAAGTCTTGAGTTGTAAGGCTTTTTTTTTTAATCCCTTTCACCGGGTTAAAAAGAGTAGTGTTAATTCCTTCCTTTACCTGAAATGGAAATCAACTGCTAGAAGTCTCCTAACCAGAGGTTTGCAGGACAGTTAGCAGAAGAAGGAGAAATGGGAATTTTAAACTTTTCCCATTACTGCAGTTTAACTCTTCATCACTATGTAACATGGTACCAGGGAAAAAGTGGACTCAGAATAGCTTTCCTGTAGATCCAGATGTTTTCCTTTATTTTACAAGATTATCAGGCTTTTACTGACGTGGGTGGAAGTGGCACTGCCTTTTGTTTTCCTCTTCCTTTCTTTACTTTCAGAATCAGGTTGATGGCAGCCCATCAATAACATGTGGCCACTATGGTTTGTCCTTTTGCTTCTTCCCCATAGCATGCTTCTGCATGTGACCAATATCCCAGTATTATTTAATCAAATAAAACTTGTTATCAGTTAAACATATTGGTGATTTTTACTGCCACTTTACAAGATGATACATCATCTTTGTCTTGAACCGAACCCTACCCCATTATTAGAATTCCCTTAACTAAAATTCATTTTAGGGACAATGGAGTATTCTATCTAGTCTTTGGCTGTATCTCCAGCCTTCCATTGAAAACTCAACGTGAAATTTCACATTACAATGAACTTGACATTTATGGTCTTCCTAAAACATACCTTCAAAAAAAAGACCCTATCTCATATTGGTCTCAAGACCCCAAGAGGCAGAGAATACAGTACATTCACTGCAAATGGTTTTAAGTGTCATATGTATAATTCAGGCATCTTTGATTCTTAAAATGTTTAAATTTGTTTGGCTTAGCCTTTAGCTTACTTTAAAAATATTATTTACTAATATGATTTTAATAGCATAAGATTTATGTATACTTAACTAAGCATGTACAAATCACCTGTTTTGAGATTTGTATTATAGCTTTATTTCTAAATCTTCGTAATTTTTGAAGTATTAACGATCACTAAAAGTGAAGACAGAAGACTGAAGATGTTGTTAGGATTATTCAGCATTGATAAGTATACTTTCAATTAAGATAAACACTGACCTGCCACAAAAGCTACAGGGCAAATTCTGAAAGTTACATAGAGCTTGGAGGAAGGAGACAACTTATTTACATGGAATAGATCAAGGGCTCAGGTCACTGATTACATCTTGCTTTATTCTACAGATCTTTTCTTTAAAGTTAATGGTACGACTTCTGGAGGCAGCATACACTGGAATTCTTGTATAATCATACATGAAATTGTGTTTTGTATTAAAAATCATTCATATTTAACAAATTTCTATTTGAAATATGCATTATAGATCTGCAAAGCGATCTGCTAAACATTATGTAAACCTTAATTGTTCTGATTATTTCTTTTATCACTAATCACGTACGTTTCTGTATAAGAAGATTCCCTTACAGCCCTTTAACATGCCATTAACCTGCCATTAAAACAGCATACACCTGATTTTTCTTGTCATTCTTATAAATAATGTAGCCACTTGTGGTTTTCTTTTTTTAGTGATTATATAAAGAATGGTTTGCATGATACAGAAATTGTTTTTGTGTGTGACTTTGCAGATATAGAGCATTGGCAGACACCAGGAAGGCTATAAACCCAATGAAGAATATTGTCTTTTCCTTCATCTGTTATCATAAGCTCGTATGTTATATTGCTGAAATGTCTCATAACAAAAAATGGGGACAAAACATACCATATGTTTATTCCTTTTTAATTAAAAGAAGGGAACACTGTCAATTTATACAATATGATCCTCATTAGCCCTGAAAGTCTACATTTATCTGGCCAAGCTTATTACCCTTAAGCATTTTCTCTCCTAATTGGCAAGATGAGGTCACAAGTTATGTGACTTCTGCTTATTGAACTTTGAAAACTCTCTTTAACTAACGTGGCACTGGGAATAAAAACTGTCATTCAATTCTAAGGTCCCGCAATCTTCTGCTCCTAGCTTGCCATCTGGTCCCATGTACAATGTCAGCCTAACGAGGCTTCCTCTCTGGCGGAGAGGGTGGGGGGCACTCTGGTTGGCATTTTCTGCGTGCATGTCATTCTGAGGCAGAGGGACAGCGCAAAGCCCTTATACCACTGAAGTTCCCCACTTCTATTAGTACCATTTCATTAAAAAAAGAACAGAAGATGAAGCAGAAAATAAGCTTTAACTGCCACTTAATCATGAGGATCTCAATTACTTATTTTTCGGTCAAGCCCAGTCATTTTCCATTCAATACTTCAGGCAAATTACAACCACAGTAACTTCCAGGGACCCTGTTCAGGAACCAGAGCTGCATTTTACCAGGCAGTAAGAAGACAACTAACTACAAAGACAGTTCTTTCAACAGAGTACTGGGACTCTATAAAGATTTTTTATGTGGCACAGTGTTGTGCCATGTAAGAAATTCTCAATGTGCCTTTGAGCTAGCTGAGATAGATAGCTACGTGGGACATAGCAACACTGATCTGTGGTTTCTATAATCACAGTAGTAGTGTTAACGCAGGCATTCAGAGGCTAACTATTGAGCCTCTAAGCAGAATTAGTTAGGCAAGGTGCAGCTCTGTAGAAGGTTGCTTGTTCCAGAGCTGGTTTCTCTTGTTCAGTTCCTGCTAGGGTAGCTCCATTTACACCTTACATAAACAGACACAAAATGACACAGATGCAACCTTGGCTTTTTTTAACTATGTAAACCTGACAGACTATGAGCTTTGTTATGCATTTTAGGATTTATGTTAGCAAGAAATCATAGTACTTTAATATTTTTCAAGAAAAACTACAGGGAAAGTCTTGAAAGTTGAAACCAGTGGTGAGTAGGAGAGAGGCTGACACAATGCATTTTTGACACTTTTCTAAACTCAATTACTCAATTTTCAAGTGCTCTTTTTGGCAAGAAGTTTGAGAAGAACTTGTGTATCCTTAGTCTTGAACCTTACTGTACCAAAACGAGGCACAATTTTGTTTTCAAATCCACATGTGCAGAAGTTAGAGTGCTTTGTGTTTATCCAAAGAGCTGGCTGTTCTTGTTAGGTTCATATTTTCAGTAAAGGTTTTTGCAATTTTCTCAAAATAAAATAACTTACGACAGAGGAAATTCCTATTCTTAAAATTTCCCCCTATGGTCAATAGAAAAAAACATTAAATTTGTATTATCTGTAAAATTTATCACATCAATATTTACCTCCTTTTGCAGATCATTCACTGAGGATTCTATGACCTCTGTTAAATGACCTATGTCTCAGAGTCTGTGGTATCCTACCAGAAGCCTTTGCCTGCTGTGAAAATTGGACAGAGGCTTCTATTCTTTATTTCTGAATTTTTTAGCTACTCACCGACCTACAAAACACCTTTCTTCATAGTCATTCATAGTTTCTTTAGGAGCCTCTGGTGAAGGTCTGAAAGAATGTCTTGTTAAAAGCTACCAAATAATCCAAGCACACTGTTTTGTCTATCTACATGCTCATGATCTGTTTCAAAATCTGTTAACACTACTTCTCCCCAGAAAAAAACATCCTATCAATTTCATGTCAGACTTGCTTGCTGTTCTTGTCTATACTATTTTGATGAGAGTATTAGCAAGCCAGTACATGAGTCAAAACACAGAAGAAAGAAGCCAAAATTAAAGCACCAACCAAAATGGCATTTATAAGTTCACTAACCTGCTTATGGTAGCCTGTTCTCACAGATCTTGTTGTGCCTAGTTTATCCATTATTTCCACTTGTCTTTCTTCTTAAAGGAGGTCCTAATTTTTGAAAACATGGCTGAGAGGCTGTAAGACCTCCGGGTAGAGGGAAGTGGCATAAAATTACTACAGAGTAAGAAGCGTGTGAAGAAATTGACCTGCGAGCAAAGAATCAATATTGAACAGGGATGTAGCAGGAGACAGAGTGGAAGTGAATAGAGGCAATTTGTCAAATTGACTTTCTTCCATACACAGTTCGCCCTTTATGGATAAACACGATCATCCAATATAAGTACCAGGTAAGTTTAATCACAGTGTGTGAGTTAATATGATTTATCCGTTAGAAGCTCAAATCAAGATTTAAGGAAAACCTTGGGCACAAACCTGCGTAGCATGAAAGAGAGAAAGACATTATTTGGTTAGGCTAAAAGGCAGCAAGGAATCAGAGGGCAGGAATAGCGACAAATTGCTGAAGTCTCCAAGATGGGAGAGAATAAAGATGAAATGGAAACTTTGGGAGCGGTTGAAAGAACTGGAAAAGTGGGTGAGTCCTGGAAAATGATAATGAAGATTGCAATTTGATGGAGAAAACTTGAGGCTGGTATGCCTAATCAGAAGGGAACTGAATGCCAAGAAGAGGACAACAAAGAAGAGGGACAAATTTCAGACAAAATGAAAGAAATTGTGTCTGACAAAGATGTGAGATCACCTAAGACCATAGGAAACCTGGAACAGATTTAGATGCTCTAGATGCTCCTCATTTCCAAGTTTATACTTTACCAGTTAGATCACTATACAACCTCACTTTAACTAGTGTCCACAAAAAAAAATACCTTCCAAACAGAACAGATCTCAAGGAGTAGTAGATGGGATAGAACCTGTCCTGAGGCTACATGTAAAATTGGCTGACACAATATCTCTGACACATGCACACATCTAAGTCTTAACTCAGCCGTTGTAGCCTAGTAGGTTACAACCCACACAGGAAACCAAAGCCAAATGAAACAACCTCTCTTCAGCTGCTGCATATTTTCCACCCCTTTCATTAGAGATAAGCCTGTGTCTTAACATAACAATAAACAAAGGAAAACAGCTCATGTGCAGAAATGGACAATTTCAATAGATTATTAGCCTCATTTGGTAGTGAACTATCATGTTCCTCCTCTTACAATCTTCACACCTCTTTTAATTGAGTAGCTTTTTGTTAGCTGTGGAACAGAAAGCATGTCCCACTACTTCTTTGTATTGTATAAAGAAGTGTATTTTTAAAAAAATCTGCACTTTCCAGTATGTGAATAAAATTTGGGATAGGATGTCTTATTATATAGTATTTGTCTCACATCTCTCATTAGAATCTTTATGGTGACTCTTCAGGTCCATTAAATGCAAAATCAAATTATTAATTGGGATATATTCAGAGGAATTAGTAGGCCCACCATTCTTTCAGGGCCATCCTGTATCCTTCAACGTACCATTACAGTATGCTTATTATTGTAGCATTGATTAGGTGACAACACTTCCCAAGAAAGCACTGCTATTTCTATATCAGACTTTGGGAGTTTCTGGTTAGTTCTTTATTTCCTCTAGAAATAAAGTTTTCTTCCATATCAGTTGTAGACTATGGGCAACAGCAACTGCATTCTGTTTTATAGTCATGAGAGTGACTTTTGCTTCAGACTGGATGCTAGAGTTGAGGGCATAAAGTCTAAATGTACTACAATACAAAACACTTAATTGCTAAGGCACAGGAAAGTAATTTTATGTTGACTGAGACATCACACATTATTAACCCAAACACCAGAGAAAAAATGGGAAATGTTACAGAGTCTTCACTTGGTACAACAAAGTAAAAGAGACCAAACATCTATAAAATGTGGGAAAATCACAACGTAAATATTTTGTCCTATAATAGTTACTCTGTAATTCCGCCGAAATAACCACTAATAGCAGAATATTGATACCCTGGTGCTTCAGGAGAGAGAGAGAGGGAGAGAGACAGGGAGAGAAAGAGAAGCAGAGAAAGAGAGGACGGGAGGGAGTAAATGAGAGAGGAAGGGAGAAAACAAAGAAGGATGGGAAAAGAAGAAACCAGCTTGATTCCAGAATTACCCAGAATGAAATAGTTTTCCAAAAATGGTAAAATCTTTTGCTGTTATTCTTTTAAGTGAAATCATTTGGAAATCTCTAGCTCTGTGTAAGGAGAATCTGCCAGTAAGATATACTTAGTTTAAATGTATATAGTAATTACTTATTGGCTGATGCACACAGAAGATAGTAGTGATTTAATGAGCTGTTAGGCTCCATGTTCTCACCACCCTGAAGGCTTTGGCTGGCCAGCAAGCTCCTCTTGGAAAGAGCAGTTCACCTCCATAGCTTTCTATACTGAATTCTCAGACATCTTTCACAGCCTCTGTCAACACTGAAGCACCAACTCAACCTGGGAGTCTGACTACTCATTAGACTCCATTATTTTTTTCTTTTAGGATTTTAAACCTTTTCATGTTGATGTTTCCCATCTTGAACTGGAGTAGAAAACCTAATTCAACAATGTGTAACTTTCTACCTTCAATAGTTTGCCATCAGTGTGAGAATATCTCCACAAGGTGTTAGCTCAGGTGATTAATCTGCATATCCATGACATGGTTTTTGCAAGAAATTAAAAAAAAACATAAACCCTCAAAAACCCCAACCAAATCAAAGATTATTTAACAATAAAAATTAATTAATCAAGAGGAAGTTATCAATCCTGATAATGCAGAACTGTATACCTGGATTGCTTTCCAGTGGTCATGAAACTTAGCAAATATAAGGTACCTCTGTATAATTCTCTGCAGTATGTCAGCTTGGTCTGCTCTGTCGGTAGAATGCTTTAGTTCAGTCTGCTGCAGTTTAGTGGCATGAACAAGATAAACTACTGAGGTATTTAGAAAATGTAGCTTCTTTACATTATGAATTGTCACTTGCATTTCACAACTCCAGAGATGGAAATTAAAGAGTCTTAATTTGGGGAGTGATTTTTATGGTGTTCATAGATTTCAATGTAACTCTCTGTAGATGTAATATAAGTGCAGCAATTTTCAGGATTGGGACATAACTGATTCTTAAATCATAATGCACTCAAACTCAAAGGAATGTTAAAAGCTAATAGTGTCTCTACCTTGTTGCAAATTCTGCCTATGGTAGATGATGATATAATATAGAGCATGCAGTAATTGTCTTCTCCAGATGGGAAGTCCTATGAAAAATAGTTTTATTTGTATTCATCAGTAATACATCTACTTCCAGACACATTCGTTTCAAAGACTTTAATGCTCACATCATTAATTTCAATCCATGGTGGAATGCCTAAATGAAAATAAAAAGACTCTCATCAAAATTGTAACTATAAAAATTATTATATACAATCATATGTCAAAGTTTGGTGGATTTTATATTTGGTCCCCAACTTTGCAACACAGCAGATGGAATTAGGACATCTGTCTTCTAGAAGAAGCTGTGACATAAATAGATGTGTGATACTCGGTGGCTTTCTGGAGATAGATTCTCAGACAACAGGCAGAAAAAGAATAAAAAACCATTTTGCTTCATTTGTAAAATGGAAGAATCATGTTTGACCAATCTTAGAATACTTGCTGGTATCCTCTGTAAGTAAAAACATTTATTGCTCTTCATGATTGTTTTCACAATTGTAAAAACACGGATGTAAAATTTCCCTTAAATTTCACTCATTCTTTGGGAATATATTGTTTTATGACATTTCATTGAGAATTTTCACCTGTCAAGCTTGTGGTCTTTTTTTCCAAAAATTCCAAAATTGCTGGAATAAGAAGTTATTGGGAAAATATAAGAGTGTTGGAGACACAGGTTCTAGTCTCTCCTCCTGTGCAGATGAGTGTTGCAGCAGTAATGATGAATCCAGATGTTTAACAGACCTATTCTGGAGTCAGTCATATGACATCTTTTATGTAAGATCTAATCAAGGAAAAAAAAAAAAAGAAACGTACAAGCCTAATATTTTTCTCAAAATTGATTTTGTTTTTTTGAGGCAGACACTGAAATTGTTACTTTGCACTTGTGAAAATAAGAATAAAAGGAAATAAATGGTTGTATGCAAGACAATTATGCTGCTGGATTTTCTGAATAGCTGTGCAAAGCACTAGATACTTTTGGGCCTGTACAAATTAATGAATTAATAACAAGTACTGTACCCAGCATGTAAGGATGTAGAGTCATGCTTTGATGCAAAGGCATAATCTGGGCAAATTTCTGTTACAGTGCTGAACAATGGGCCATATGCCATCATTAATATCTTCCAGATTACTATGAATATAGGATGAATAAACTCGTATGTTGTGTTGGGAGCCTGAATCAGCAGCATAGCTTTGAGACAGAAGTTTCTAGACCTTCTCTTTATTCCCCAAAAAGGCAAAAAGGTTTTTTAAATACACTCACCTCAAAAAAATACCAAACCAGATTTTATTTGAGCATAAACCACAAATACTTGAAAATAAGTGAATGAAAATTCACCCTTTGCCACCATGTCGTTGAATGCAAGTTCTTTCTTCTGGCCTTTTTCTGTAATCGACCAAGAGTACCTAGTATCAGAAACATCTCAGTTACCTCTGGTCCTCAGGAAGTGCTGCCTGTACCCTTTGTGGTCTGGCTGTCTACTGTCCCATCTTCAGGCAGTCTCTAGGTCTCCCTGCATGAAATTCAGGCTCCTGCCTGTATCCTGTGCCTTTCTTTTCATCTTTGTCTATAATGTCCTGTAGGCTCTAGGAAATGTCCTTTCTAATTTCTTCTGAGGCTCACTATGTGAACCATAGTCTATCTCTCCTCTTTTAGAGTTTTATTTGGTTAGTTCTTGAAGAAAAGTAACAGGTAAGTATCCAGAATAAATAATGCAAATATCCTTCCTAAATACAAAAATAAAAATAAAAATTTTTTCAGGTTTGACAATACTTTGTTCTATCTGTGCTTATGTGCAGGCTGCAAGCATTTGTTCTCCATGTACCCTGACACATTATTTTTGTTTCAGAGCTCTCCAGACTGAATGGCTGGAGGGACGACAGGGAAACTGCAGGGAGTCCTTTGTATACTAACCTGGTGTGCAGCTTTGGTTATTATGGCACATATACACCTTAATTACAAGAATTTCAATAGACTTTTTTTTGTTTCCAAATATCAAATTAAATAATTGAAATTATTTCCTTCATGAATTTATGAAAGGTGTTCTTTCTCTTAGACTCTTACTCCCAACATTTAAGAGAGACTTAAGATGCCTGGTTCTAGCCTCATGTGTCTGACATTCTCAGTTGATGATCCTTGAGTAGATAAAATCTTTCTCCTGGTCTCTGGCAGAGCCTGAGCAAGATAGAGGTTGTCTTTGGTAACCTTGTGAGTAGTGAGGCTGGTACAAGTCTGAAACTGGATTTCTCTGTGGAAACAATAGATGAGTTTGAGTAAATGGCTAATGCTCTAACAGATTTATTCTGGTGAATTTTCTGCAGGCAAAGATAGCTCCCTTATATTAATGGTAGCAGAAGGCAATACATTTAATCACTAATTAGGGTGGACACATTCCTCTTGTTGTGGCTCCACTTCAGGACAGTGGCTGTATTTGGTAGAGGTAAAAGGAGGACAACTAAGGAAAGTAACATTTTAAACTGCCATGACAAGACTAACTCAAATATGTCTATCAATGCACAGTGCCACAACATTTGCACCAGTTCACATTGATTATTTGGAGCTTTACGTTGGATTTGATTATTTTGACTGTCTAGGTTCCTAGAGGCCAAACGACGAGTGTTATAAAAATGGCAATTTAACAAGAGGGAAATTATGCCGGGATAGGAAAAATGAATCTATCGACCAAAATTAATACTTATGGACTAGAAAGTACTATCTCTAAATAATTGTACTTCTTGAAATGAAATATTAGTGCCAGTGCATAAGTATTTGTAGTCTTGATGTACTTATTTTAGGTGCATTTCTTGCAGAAGTGGAAGTGTCCTGTTTAATGCTTCCTAACAGAATTAGTGTTTGAGAAGGGAAACGTTGGATGTTCAGTTCTGGTATTGGTAACACAGCTTATTTCCTCATAATGTTTAAGCATTTACCCTTAGCTGTGCAGTACAGATTTTTAAATCATCACGTGTCAGCAAATGATATAAATGTAATTGGATCTTTGAGGGTTATACATGAAATTGTTCTTTACCAGTATGTAATTACTACCTGTACATGAAGATGTGTGGAAGGCAATTTTCACGACCATTTGGAAATCCCTGTCTTCTCTACTCAAAATCTGGAACTTAAATATGGTGTCTTAAGTAGACCCAAATGACAGAGTTGCTTAACTTAAGGAACACTGTGCCTGAAAACAACCAGACCCATACCTTTTAATACCTTTGCTGCTAAACAAAACAAAACAAAAAAAAGATCCTGTTGAAATTTTTTTTTACATGATAAGCAGCAGAACAAGCTGAGGGCTCTGTGTTCAGTGTCTCACAAGATCACAACAGTTTCAAAGAGATATTGTGAGATTAAATATGGCAGGAGACAAACATGGCTATGTCCTAAAACATTACTGTTAACAAAGACCTGTGTTAAAACTCTTCATTTTTGCAAGATAAAAGGCAAATAATCATGCTGAAATGTCAATGAGCACTGCATTAGAGTGGCATATTTTCAGGTCTAAACATAAAGCATTCTCATTATTTCTACTATTCTGCTGTTTCCAGTGAAGATTTTGCTCACCTTGATTTTAATGCATTTTCAAATTAAACAAATGTTATTTTTACCAAAACAGAGTAGTCAGTGGGCCTCAATTCTAGCTCCTACACTGCTCCTAGTGTATATCCCAACTTCGGTCTGAGAGAAGCACTCCTAAGGACAAACCCAGAGTTTTCTTCCCGTGGTCAATCTGTTCTCAGACCAGAAGCTCAGGCAGCAATTGTCATGATGAGTGAATATAATGTTTTCCTATGAACCTCATGAAAAAACATAATTTCCTACTTCCTGTAAAATAATATGCATCTTTGTGTGTCTTACCAGCCTCACTTTGGATCCTGGATAGAAAGAAATACTTCTGGTTTAAAAAAATGATAAGACCTGAAAAAATAAGTAGAGACATTTAATTTTATCTTACTGATACAACCTGGGAGCTGAAAGGGACACAGCGCTGTAAGCACCAAAAAATTATCAAGTTTATATTTATGTCCCTTGTTACTTTTATTTGCAATATTGTTGATGTTGATGGTTGTTAATATGGGGCATTTCGGCTTTTAGGAGTAGATGATCTAAAAATAAATTGTCTCAAAGCCAAATCTAAAGCCCCAAGGAGCTTTTCTTGGGCAACAGTTCTGCCCTTGGGTTCATTTACTCTTTTTACCCTTCTCCACTGCCATTTTTCTTTTAATGCTTGTCGTGTTTCCTTCCCCTTACTCCTTTCCATTTATCAGACTTCTGTGAGAAGAATATGTTCAGTTCAGTGACTCTTTTGTCCTATTTCACAGAATCACAGAATCATTACGTTGGAAGGGACCTCTTGAGACTGTTTACACCAGGGTCACCTACAGCAGGTTTACCAGGACCAGTCAAGTTTTAAGTATTTCATGAATGGAGACTTCACAATCTCCCTGGGCGACCCTCACATGAAAAAAAAAAAAAAGTGTTTTCTTGTGTTCAGATGGAATTTCTTGTTTTTTTAATGTGCACCCATTGACTCTTGTCCTATGAGTGGCAGCTGCTGAAAGAGTCTATCTTCTTTACACCCCCCATCAGATATTTGTACACATGGCTGAAATCCTCCCTGAACCTTCTTTTCTCAAGACTGAACATTCTCAGCTCTCTTAGCTCTCTTATCTGTCATAACATGAGAGATTCTCCAGTTCCTTAATAACGTCTCTCTTGTACTGGGCAGCCCAGCCCCAGACACAGCACTCCAGAATTGTCTCACCAGGGCTGAGCAGAGAGGACAGATCTCCTCCCTAGACTTGCTGACAATGCTCTGCCCAATGCAGCCCAGAAGGCTGCTGGCCTTTTTTGCAACAAGAGGACAGCTTCAGGTCAGCTTGTTATCCACCAGGACTCCCAGGTCCTTCTCTGCCAACCTGTTTTCCAGCCTGTCCTGTTGCTTGGAGGTTGGACTATATGACCTTTAAGGATCCCTTCCAACCCAAACTACTCGATGATTATATGATTTATTCCTCCCCAGGGGCAGGACTTGCCATTTCCCCTCACTGAACTTCATGAGATTCCTCTCTGCCCATTTCTCCAGCCTTTCCACCCATCTAGTCTATAAATCAGGCCTCCTGGTTTTGTATCATCTGTGAACTTGACGAGGGTGCACTCCATCCTGTCATACAGGTCATTAAGGAAGATTTTAAATAGTATTGGCTACAGGTACACCACTAGTGACTGGCTTCTAACTGGACTTTGTGCCACTGATACAGGATTTTGTGTCAAAGATTTCATTTGTCTATGTCAATTTTCTGGTGTGCTTTATAACATTACAATAACTATTTCTTCGTTGATAGTATGTGTTCTAGTCTTTAATGCCTGTTTAACTAGCTAGCATTTGATCTTTCTCCTATAATGCATGACGTCTTCTATTATAATGGTTTCAATTAAAGAATAGCAGGGTACTATTTTCCCAGATGTTTGCCAAATATCATGAAAATCCCCCATGAGATGAGTTATTTTTTAGGTTGCCTCAAGACAGATATGGACCAGTTAGCGAAAATATGGAGCTTAACAAGGATATTAAGAGGTTTAGAAGACATGGTAAGGTTGAAAATTTTAGGGCCACTTAATCTAGATGGAAAATACTCAAGAAAGACATAGTTGCAGTCTTTAATGCTCAAAAACTTCTGCAAACATGAAAGGAATGAGTTATTCTTCATTTCTGTTCTTTCTGGTGTGAGTACCATGTGAAGTCATATATTAAAAGAAATTAATACTGGACTTAAGGGACAACTTTCTAATGGTTATAATAAGGGAGAAATGGAGCAGAGATTGTAGTCTTTAGTATTTAAAACTTCCAAAACTACAGAACAGGTTAGGAAAATATTTTAGGGGAATGGCCTAGATATCTGGGGCAGAGGTACTCTCCTGAGGACTGATTTGACTTAAATTCTTATGATTATGACTGTTTCTACGCCGTTTGTTGCTCATGGGTTATCACCTCTTTCAATTAAGTATAAAATGACTGGAAAGTTAGAGCAAAAACCAGCTGTGCCATTTTCAGGCTAAATCAGCAGTTATGACAGACTTTGCTTAATATCTCCAGCATCAATATTATTCAGCCTAGCAGCTGAACATTTGCCATAAACAGATAGATTTATGTCCATCTCCCAATCAGGACAGGACAAAAAGACTAAAAAGTATAGTTCACAAATTTACCTGAGCTGCTGCTTTTTTACTGCTAAGCATAATTCTGCCTCAGGTAATCACCTTTTAACATTCTGAATAAAACAGTCTGAACAGAGACCTCAGCTTTTAGTACATAGTAAAAAAAGCAGAAATCAGATACATGTTGAAATGGCAGTGTAGTGACAGAATGTAGATAGTAGCAGTTAGGAACTTCAGTTAAAGTATGTAAGGTCAGAAGAAATGTTCTCCTCATATTAAATAAGACTTGAGAAGTATTCAAATAATCTTAGATTTAAAAAAAAAAAAATCAATAGAAAAATTAATTTCCATGACAAATAAATAAATAAGAAAAATGAGCACAATGAAAGCACTGCTAGACCTGCAAGCTATTTACTAATAGCAAGCAAATCTGAAAATGAGATAAATAAGTTACCTGTCTAGTCTTCATGTTATGGTCTTATTCTTGGAGTCTTTTCTCAGAGAAATAATAATTTTACACATGACAGTTCAGAGAATATAATTCTGCTGGAGACAAGTTTGTCTCCGATTACTTCCTTTTCAGAAAAAAAAAAAAAAAGAAAACAAAAAGGCTAAAAGCTGATTTTAAATAAATATACAAAAACACTTACATGGTACAAAGTTAATAAGATAGACAAACAAAACCTTTTTTTTTTTTTTTTTTTTTAAATATCAGTACAGTTGTAACCATCTTTCGCTTTGTCACTGAGGGTGTGTTTTAATCTGCTCCTCTTGTTCTGTCCCTGACACCTGTCTGGTTTACACATCAAGTCCAAACTGCAATATTTGTCTGCACCTTCTTGAACCTGCATATCTTTGCTACATGTATGACATTTCTTTGTGCCCCTGGCTCCTTGACGTGTGTTTCTCTTACTCTGGTCTTCATACCTTCCCACCTTACAGTTCAGTACCTGAAGATCTCTGTCTGTATTCAAAGCACACAGTAATTTAAAGGTTCAAGCACATAGGCAAGTTACTGTAAAGTAACAAGTTACCGCTTGGCTGGTGAGCTGCCACCATTCTCTTTTTGTATGTTCTTACATTTTTCAAATATCAGGTAATTCACTCAGCTTTGCCCAGAGTGGAAAACTCTTAATCTACAGTGAAGTGGACTTTATGTCTCCTGGGGGTTAAGAATGGATGTATAGTGAGTTACCATGCTTTCACTGATGGCTATTAACTTTCTGTTTGCACTGAACAGGAATGTGCGTTTGAGTTCCATTCCAAAGAATGTCATTGGGACCAAAATGGATTAATGTATTCCTCCCATTTTGGTGTCAGGAGAATCAGAAGAGGAAAATGAGCTCAGCAATGGTGACCAGATTCCCAATTCTGAGCTCGGACTTCTATGAAAGTCCACAGCGACATCCAAAATATTGCTCATGTTTGGGATTGTGCTCTTGACCTTTCATGCTAGTCAAATATTTCATTCTTTCAAGTCTTTCCCTGAAGTTTATAATCTTTATAGTCTGATTATAACCTTACAATCAGTTATAATCTATAATGATATGATAAATGTTAGCATTTCTATTTCTGTTCTGCACTGATTTAAATCTTCTAGTTTCATTAAATGTGATTAAAGTTTTTGCCAGTTGCCAAACCAGTAGAAGACCTCCCTTGATTGTAAGCTTTAAGCACCAGATGCTTTTCCACCATTAATATCTGTAGGAATGTACGCAGAAGAAACGCAGAGTAGGACTGAATTGAGGAGTAAGGTTTTGGTACATAGTTTGCATCAATATACCTCAGAAATGCAAATTACCTCAGAAATGCAAAACTTTATAATTAGGTCCACAGAATTTTTGAACTCCTTTTTATGAGAAAAACTCTACTCCTTTCCTAAGAAGGGCAAAATGAAAACTAGGCCTTCTCTACTTGATATTGAACACTTTGTAAGCTTGTTTATAATTTAGATTGCTTCAAGTAAGCATGTATTCTTTGAGGTACATAATAAGATGTTGTTTTTAAAAGATATTTTAAGATTGTTAGTGTGGTGGGTTGACTCTGACTAGACTCCAGCTTCTCACCAAAGCCGCTCTATCTCTACCTCTCCTCAACTAGAGGGACACAGGGGAAGCTTCTATCAGCTTCTCATAGAAGCCACCCCTGTAGCCCCCCCTGCTACCAAAATCTTGCCACACAAACCCAATACAGTTAGTCTAGCTCAAGTTGTTTGTGTTAATAAAGAGCTACCTGGAAGTTAGTATGTGTGATATTATATTCCCTTTATACTTTGATTCTATGAGTGCATGAAGCGCTTACAATTTGCTAGCTTTTAATACCCCACATCTCTTATTCTTCCCCACAGCCTCATTATCTTTACTTTGAAATTTTACTCAAGGGATGACATGATAAATTTGGAAAGCTAATTCAGTGAGTATTCTTAGGTTATTAACTCTATGACCTACTCAGGATTAGTTAACCTTTTTGTTTAACACTTTTCATTAAATGATGCAGTGTTAACTTTAACACCTTTGATTTAAATAAGTGGCCTGTATACAGTGGATGTGATTTTGCACTTGTCACAAGGCATAAAACATTACATTCAAATAGTAAAAGGGATGAAGTCTTTCCTTAGAGCAGGCTCTTACAAAGACGAATTCTATTCGTATAAGGTCAAATTCTTCCAAGAAATCTGTGTAAAGTTTCCAGGGATTTGGTGCCTTTCCCTCAGCTGAAAATTATGTTAGAAACTTCTGAGTTCACACGCTGTATTTTATTTGACTCAGATGTATGTCTCCTGGATATACATCTTATATTTGACTTACATCATATTGATCTGAGTCTACAGAAGACAACCTCCTCCCGATCATCAGTCTTTTTCTGTTTATTACTGTGCTATTCATTAAGACCAGCAGTTGACAACATAAGTAGCACTTCAAGAAATCTTTCACATAATGCTTTTGTGAATGTTTTTGCCCAGAACAACCTGCTTTCTTTCCATCCTACTTTTACCCACAGCTCGAGCTGTCTTTCCTGTTTCACCTCTACTTCAGCATTGCTTCTTTCTCACATTTTGGGTACCAGGCTGCTGTAGTGCCAAAAGCTCAGGAAAGAGAGGCCTCCTTCTCTTGCTGGTGGTGCTTTCTTACAGAAGATCATGGATCCCGAAAGAGAAATCACAGGAGAAAAAGGATGTGCAGCCCTGGCATAGAGTCAGACCACTCACTCTGGGAGTGGGTTATTACTCATGAATTTGGTGACAAAACTGTGAGGATGTGAACATGTAGAGATAGAGCTTTCAAATACCTCAACCTTCCACAAAATTTTGCAGATTTTTAGTGATATTTAAGAAGAAAGACTCTCTTGAATTCCATTGAATGAATTTGAAGTTTTTTAACATGAGGTTTTGGGTTGTTTTTTATTTTATTTTACTTTTCTCTATATTTGATTTCAGGAGTGTTTTTTATCACCTTTGCTAATACTCACGAAAATAATTGATCCTCCATTGGCTTTAACCATAGCTACAGCCACATGGTCAACTTGCAGTTCAGTAGGAATTCATTACATATTTCATTAGACACATTAGATGAAATACGTAAACAGTTTTGGAAGGAGATGTTGGAATCCAGTTCTGTATTTCTGCTGCTCTCTTCCTTTCCTCCTTCCTCTCAACTCACGCGTATCAAGTCAGGCTTGCTCTTTCTTATTTTTGACCCTATGAATCTTTAACACTTTCTAAAAAATATTACAGTTGAAGCAAGAGAAATGAATCCTCCCCTTAATTCTCCATCTGTTATTACGCATAAATACAGCTTTGAATTGCAGTTGGCTACTTGGCAGGTGGGGAGGGAGGTGAGTTAATGTCTGCACAGAGAGGAGAGAACCCAGGTCTTTCACATTCACAGGGAGGGGGATACTGTTAAAGTAAAAAGGTACGGTGGTTTTCCTTCCCTAGCCATGCCAGTGTTTTCAAAAAGAACCACGATCCTTCTTTCATTTCTGAAAGAAGGATTCAGATACCTAATTAGATAGTGTGTTTCAGAGCTGCAAATTCCAAGCAAAGATGTCAGGTGACTTTCCACAGCCTGAAGTTTGATTTTAAGCCTCAGGGAAAGCTGGGATCTAATACACACCTTTGTCATCAGCATTCATTATTTGCTATTTTGATGATCTATGCCTTCCACTCAGCGCACTGGCTATTATGAAATTTTATTCTCTCCCTTAACATCCCCCCGGCCTCACATAAAGCATAGGGATTCTGACCACCTAACTCAGAATTCCATCCCAGGAGCTCAGGAGCCTTTAAGTTAGGCGTTACAATAACCAAATCCTTCAGTGAATCTATATCTTAAGTTAATTGCTCAAGATACCACGGTAAATTTATAGCAGACTAGATAATTAAACTCTGATTCTGAATTCCAGGCTTGCAGACTGTCATATTTTCTGTCCTTTGCAAATAGTCAACCAGCTGAAGAAGTCAAAGATGCAAAATATAGTAGAAGCAGAAATAAACCAGATGGGAGTTATGGTCAGAAATATAACTTCAGAAAGGCTTTTAAAGTGAGTGTTGCAACAAGCAGGCAAGCAAACAACTTTACCTGACTGCCTTTCCACCCCCTCACTTTATCTTGAACAGTAGGAGATATTTTACCTCTCTGCCTGGAAAGAAAAAGGCTGATTGCTGGCCAGTTCAGCAGCTATTCACAGCCACTTCTGTGTTACCGCTTAACCATCTGTGGTGCAGGCTACGTGGTTGCTCTATTACTCCTACAGGGCTGGCAGCAGAAACCATTCAGGAGTGGTGGCCTAATGCAAACCCGAGACTGGAGGTCAGGAGCACTAGAGTAGTGAAGGACACCATTACTTTTACTGAGACAATCTAATGAAGGAAACAAATAATCACCCATAAAGAAGAAAACAACCAGAAGCCAGAACTCTGAGAACTAGGCTTCCTTTCACACAACTCTTACTACTCAGGCAAATGGGAAAGGGTACTCTGGGACATCAAAAGGAGAAAAAGCTAGATAGGATTTCTCTCTACAAAAATTATTACCAGTGGAATTTTTGTATGTAAATACATACAGTAATAAATAATTGCCAGATTATACATATGTATCATACATAGAGCAAGATACTCTTTATAGCTTTCCTCCAATAATTCAAAGAACTTGACATAGTTCTGTTGTCTAAAATCTGGTTACGTTTTGCTTAGAGATTTAAGGTTATTTGGCTAACTCTGCGTGCTCATCATGATCATGAAAGTGTTCCATAAACACCTCTGGAGATCAATACCCGAATTTCTCATGTTCTCCCTGAATCTCTGGTTTGTGGAGTGAAAAGCAGGGCATTGTTTCCACTTGGTACTGTTCATAATAAGGTGTTTTTAGAATGTAAGTTGTTCACATCCGGGAGTCTCTTGAGGCACTCCTAAGCAGTAATTCATCTTGTCCTAAAGTAAACTTCTAAAATGAATCAGGGGATTAATATACCAAACCTGCTTTAAGGTGGGTTTGTTTTGTTTTGTTTTGTTTTGTTGTTTTGTTTTGTTTTGTTTTGGGTTTTTGTTTGTTTGTTTTTGTTTTTGTTTTTCTGTTAACTGTAAAGGAAGTTAGGAAGTTCAGGGTGACAACTTTTCATTCTTAGCAATCTCTGCAACGCAAAACTTTCCCAAACTGCTTAAAGAAAACTACATTGATAACACCGACTCAAAGAATCACAGAATGGTTACGGTTGGAAGGGACCTCTGGAGTTAATCTGGTGCAATCCCCTTGCTACAGCGAGACTGCATAGCGCCAGTTGCCCAGGACCATGTCCAGATGGCTTTTGAATATCTTCAAGGTGAGAGTCCTGCTTGGGCAACCTGTGTCATCTGCAAGAATGTTTATGCAGAGATATGTGTGCCTTTCTAGTCCCTTAAATATATGTTAGTGTTTCTGGGAGCACAGCTATTTAAGTCTTCTGATTAAAAACATACTGTATCATGAATAAAAAGTTTATCATTTTATAGGACCTGCAACATTTTTTTATTTGTCCTTCATACTTTATGTTGCTGTATTTCATTTTTCTGGTCCCTATTAACCAGAGATTTTTCATGGATGCACATTCTTTAGTTTTATATTGCCTATGTACTCTAACTTCTTTTTTTATATATTTATATAGATGAAGTAATTAATTTCCATTGCAAATGTGAGAGGAGGAGACTTTAACTGCTACTTTCACTTCCCCTCTTGACCCAGATTTTTTAATAAAGGTCCTTTAGATGACTGAAGAATTGGGAATTGTAGGCAATTAGAAAAAACATAATAAATCTTTCTTAAACATTTCCTAATCACTCATAGTTTTCATTATTTTTTTTTTTTTTTTTGTCTTCCCACGTTTGCGTTTTGTTCATGACTGTTTTCAGCTTAGGAGATAAATCCTTTTAATGTGTTATAGCCCTGATCCTCAAAGGCTTTTGTATTCTTAGCTCTGACTGAAATAATGGGATTTAGTTGCTTCGGAAGCACAGCCAAAAAAACCCCCTTGTCTCTCTATCTTGTTGGTTAGGATATACTGCTTCAGTGTAGGAAACCAAATTAATCTGTGAGCCCTTGCAATCACGTTGTCTTTAACTAACACAGTGAAGTTTCTTAGAGAATTGTTCTACACTTTTTCTTTCTTTTTTTTTTTTTTAAAGCACCTATTACAAATGTCTGCTTCATTGCTTTTTAAAAAATCTGTATTAGTCACTGCTTTTTTTAACCTTGCTAATAATTTTTGAATGTTCTGAGATTTCCAATCTATCACGTGGCAGGGATATGTCACTTTTAGAGTGATTCAGTGCAGAGCTGCAGTGTGTGGTTTAGATTTAACATGCCTCATTACCATCTCATTTGCTCCTCTTTTGAGGCACAAAGAAAGGCCACACTAGTCTGCTGGCAGCCCTATGAAGACTTCTGTTCGACATTTCCTTCCTGAGCTCACACAGCACAGCAAGACTTTTCCTCCCTCAGAAGAGGTGCATAATACACCTGGTGAAAAAGGCTTGTTTTGTTAACTGTGATTAAGGGAAAAGTGCTTGCCCTTGCCACCTGTAGGACCGAGGATGTTCAAGATGCTTCGCTATAGGTTTATAAGCACTAAATCTTGCCAGGCAAGTCTGATTGCTTTTTGATGTTATTACAAAGCTAGCAAATGATCTTACTCTCAACATTAATTAAAATCAACTTGGAAAATTACTCTTTCATATTGACAGGATCTAACTTCATGGCTCTAAAATAGAGTAATGATGAATAATAATGCATCAAGTTTTGATGAATTATGGTCCTTTGTTTGATCAGGTCCTATTTTAACATTTTCATTAATAAATTTAGGTGGAGCCTTGGCCTCATTGAAGAAGTGAATGTCAAAACTCTTACTCACTTCAACGGGCTAGGATGTGCAATAAAATGGTACATTAATGAAAGCCCCACCTGATATTACACTCAGCTTCAAATAACGCTGGGCACAGAAAATACATTAAAAAAATGCAAACAACCTGTTGCAGACAATAAAAAGAAGGCAGGAAATAAAATTAGTTTAGGTTTGAAAATATATTGTCTCATTCATGTGTGAATAGACAAAAATCCCAAACTGTAAAATCCCCTATTCAAGCTGTGGAGAAAAAAAAAAGAAAAAGAAAAAGAAAAAGAAAAGGAAAAAGAAAAGAAAAGGAAAAAGAAAAGGAAAAAGAAAAGGAAAAAAAGAGGAAAAAGAAAAGGAAAAAGAAAAGGAAAAAGAAAAGGAAAAAGAAAAGAAGAGAAGAGAAAAGAAGAGAAGAGAAGAGAAAAGAAGAGAAAAGAAAAGAAAAGAAAAGAAAAGAAAAGAAAAGAAAAGAAAAGAAAAGAAAAGAAAAGAAAAGAAAAGAAAAGAAAAGAAAAGAAAAGAAACCTCACAAAAGTCGTAAAGCTGGCAGAAAGATCTTAGACTAATATTTAAAAATACGTTTGCATTTTATATGTGAAACATCTGAAATTTTGCATAACACAAAGCTGACCATAACATTATTTAGTTAGCAGTTACCTCAATCATTTCCACACATATACAGAGGAAAACCTGCCATTGTTTATGGGGTGAAAAAGTTATCGTTTGTATTCTGTGTTTGTATTCTGCATTTGTCTTCCTAAACCGCAACTGAACAGAAATAAAAGATACACTCTAGAAGAGCCAAAGCCTTATTCCAGACTCTTAGAAAAATATTAATCTGTATGATTAAGGACATAATGTAAAGAGTGGTTAAGAGAAAGATTGAGACTAGACATTTTTCTACAATTGAATGAGTCATGAAGAAAACATTCATATACATCACTAGAAATGTTAACATGTATTTTCCCTTGTTTTAATTTAGAATATGCAAATTCTATAAGAAAAAAAACTATCAACAGCATGTTAATATCAGCGTTATCTGGGCATAACCAGAGAAGAAACCTGGATTGTTAAACAAGAATTGTATTGATTTACCTAATCAATGTTATTCGCTAATTGATAACATTATTAAGTAGGTTAAAGATTTGGTGGAAGATATTTGCCTGGCAAATGTCTTCACATTGGCTTGCACTCACATCCCTCCACTACTTTGTCCTATGTCATGTCATGTCATTACCAAAGAAAAAGCAGAAACTTGGCTTTCTGAAGAGACAAATTCTACAGACTTCTTTCATAGGAATAGTTATTAAGATCTCTAACATTTATACTGTGCATCTTATCCACAGCTGTCAGAGATATTTACAAAGAAAGAAAAGTGGTAAAAGAAAAATATCCTGAAAATCTGAAAAGAAAATATGAAAAGAAAACCTAAACAGGTTTTACGAGCAAATAGAATATTTGCAATGGCCAAAGTAGAATACTTTCAATCCCTCTTTATATGAAATCAGAGTATTTGGAGTGAACATCCAAAATCCAGTCAAGAGCATGTATTGGCCTGACAAATACACCTGGCTGAAAATCAGTGTTCTAGCTTGTAGAAAAATTGACATCTGTCTATCCTGTCAAATGGTTTGGCTTCTGAGTTAAGACCAAAGCCCTGACACCTTGACCTTCTACACTGCATAAAAGTCGATTTGTTTCTAAACTTTCTTTTGAAGCATTATCAATCAGTTCCCCATGATGCAAAATCCACCTATTATTAAAAAGAGAGTTTTCTATAGAGATTGTTTTCAACAGAGAGAGTGGATGAAGACTGCAGCCAATTAGGTTTTTATCTGCTCTGTAGCATCCCCCAATATTATCTGGTGAGCACTGATTCTTAACAATTAAAACAACTTCATGTACCATGCCTTGGGGCAAGCAATATATGTCTCATGCTATAAAAACCTCTCCCTAGTGGGACTAAACACAGATTTCTCATTATTTCAGAGACACACACACGAAAAAAAAAAAAAAAAAAGAATAAAATTGTGGGGGGGCACTGCATGTGACAGAGATCCAGGGCCATGTGTTTTATGGCTGTGGCCCATCTGCCCTGAAGGTATCTGGCTCTATGTGGTGTGCATGTTTGAACCACTGTCTCTGTTCACTATGAAACAAAGACCACTGTGTGTCATAGATATGTTTAGCAATGTAGATATGTATTTTGTTCCTTGGAAAGTTTGATCCAGATCAGACCAAACCCTAAAATTCTGGAGTTTCAAGCAAACCACAGCTAACAGTGAAAACTGCTTGTGTGTACAGTAGTAGTATACTCACAAGAACACCAAAACTAGTGGCAAGATGTGCTAGTGTCTATGGCATGATGCCAGACATCTTCTTGCAATGGACTCGTAAAAAGTCCTTTGAAGTCAAGATTTTTCAAATGAATACATAGGACCCAGAGGACTGAAGCCAGTCATGCATACAAATTCACAAGAAGGATCTAAAAGCTGAGATGAAAGGTCTCTAAAGGTGTTAAGATTTTAATAACCTGGGACACTAAATAGTTTCTAAGCCCACACATTGATCCGGTAAATTTCTGATATGTGCCATACTTGATATGCATTGTTTATTCTTATTCCTCCTTCTATTTGGATAGATATGAAGTTCCAATGTAGCTGGAATAGGGTACGGATACAGTACAAAAGTATCTTCAGAGTTTTGAATATTATTATTATTACTATCATCGTCATCGTCGTTGTTGTTGTTATTATTATTATTGTGTTGTTGTTGTTATTATTAGTCATATGCCTAACCACTGGGTTACATTCTGTTACCACCAGGCAAACGTATCTAAAATGTTTGACAGGACATTACATTTTGTGAGAGATACAAGGGCACAGCACTCATAAGTGTATATGTCAAAGTGCTAGAATTTATTTTAAAGAACTGATGGGAGCACTAGATTATTTTTATTTGCCCCCACTGTATTTATGGACAGGAAATTTATTGAAAAACATTAAAAAAAACACAGCAGGTGGTAAGCTGAAAGACTCTTTCGTTACTATAGCCTTCATAGTTACTGTAAATACAACTAAAACAGAATCTGAACTGGGACTACATTACAATCTTCTGCTCCAAAATCTCAGATATTGTTTTTTATCACAAGGAAAAAAACCCTTGAAACTTGATCCATGTTAAATGTAGTAGTACAAAGCTTTGAGATGTGAATTCCTCCATCTCTCTTTGTGAGAAACAGACAGTGATGTCTGATACACAAGTAGAGTTTGGAAAAAAGTACTACTGCCTCTTCCCTCCAGTAAAACCACTGAGAAAGAGACTGGCCTGGAGAACAGCAGTAAAATAACTCACACAAAATGTAAGTCCTACATTTTGTTGTCGCTGGGCAAAGGCTTAGCATTCTAAAATGAAAAGAAATTGTGTTTATTTAGATCAAGATTTTGATTAAATGGTGGTAGATTATTTGCCCACTGGATAAATTCTCCTCTCACAGTTTTCTTTTCTGGTTCTCCAACTCAGGAAAGGGAGGAAGGGAATGTTTTTGCAGCTTTCAGCATTTTGTGTCTCACATGGCAATCACGTCTTCTCCCATTATTCCCTTTTCCCACTAATTCTCTTTTCTGAAATTGTTATCTTGAAATACCAACCCATTCCTCTACTTAGATTCAGTAGTAATAGTCCTCTGTGTGGCAGATGTGCCAACTCATTTTACTTGATGGACACAAACCATAGTAATGCACAGAATAGCTATAACAGAGTCACGGCTAAAGCAATGTTTGACACACTTCCTTCCATGAGACCCCACTACCTATTAGGGACTTTGCTCTTTCTGCAGGAAAGACCTCATACATCACACTGATAAAGAGCAACACAAAATCCTGGCATAGATAGGAAGAGCGGACACCGCCCACAGATTTTTGTTCTGAGAATTTATCAACTGTAATATGAGATTTTAAAGGCCAAATGGAGAAACACATAAAAATAGTGGGCTCAACATTGGTCTAACTCTCCTCTGGCTGAAGGAAATGATACAAGTTTTTGTAGGCAATGTTTATCCCCTGTAGAGCAGAGCCTTCTAGGCATGGATTTCATCCTATGGAATAAATGTAGCTTTTTTTTTCAAAGCATATCTCTGCCAGTTTACATTAACTGAGATTCTTTCCCCTCAAATGTTGCAAGATAAAATAAGAATGTTTTCCACTACACAGCTGAGGTCTATTAGTTTTCTCTCAGAAGCCTTAGCTTGTGAGTGCCGTGCACAGTGTAAACTCAGAGGTAACCAACAGCAAAAGGAAGCTAAAATGAATGTTATCCATCCCTTTTCCCTTTAGAAGGAAAGAAAACAGAACCCTGCTTTGTTCATGAAAGCCCAGCATTCACAGCTCAGCAGTCAGTCTTTGATTTGGAGCTGGTTTGCACCAGGGATGCCATGACACTTTTTTTTTTTTTTACGGGGAAAAAATGAGGATAACAAGGCACTTAATAAGATTAAGTGATTTAAAGATACATCTGCAAAACATAGTTTAAAAACATCAGATGTATTCTTTTTCTCTCTTTCCCTCCCTTTCCATCTCCTACACAGGAACAGAGAAACAGATTTCCAAATTGCTGTGGCGGCTTTTTTTCTCAAGAGCTTATGTCTTTATTTAAATAATAACAAAAAATCCTTTGCAACTAGTTGACATATTTGTCACTACAATCATAAAAGTAAATTAGAAAAGGCATAGAGAGAAACAAAGAAACAGTGAACTTTTTTTTAATGACAATTAAGAATTACAAACACAGAAAAAAACCCACAGTTGAGTTGCTCCTGAGCAAACTAGAATTAATGGCACCTAACTGTCCACAGAATTGTTTCCAGCATCCTATGACTAATTCTTTCCCACTCTGTGTCTGCCCCCACCCTCTTATTCTCAGCTCCCTTCTATGTCTCCATACTCAAATCACTTGTTGCTTCCTCAAATCCCCTTTTTGTTTTTCTGGATCAGAGGCAGCATATGCTCTGACTGATTTAAAGGTTCATGTAAGTGCACTCTTAGATCAGTCAGGTGGCTCCTATCTCTTGGAGCAGGTGAGGGGATCATTTAGAACTACTTTTCTCCCTTTATCAGGTAGCAATGATTGAAGAAATTACAATCTCTTACTAATGATATTCATGAAACCTGAAGAAATTTTGTCTCTAAGACACCGTCTGTTACTTTCAATGTACTTGAAAGCTGTTTGACAATTTCAGCCCTATTAGAGAAGGACTGAGAGATACAGATAGTGTGATCATATAGAACGTGTTGCCTTAGAAAAACGTGCTAAAGGATACAAAGATAGTTTATTTCTGGCTTGATAAGGCTTAGTGTTGCTTCCAGAAGGATTTAACCTTTAACAATAATTCAACTCCAAGGTTCCCACTGTAAGAATGTGTTAAAGTTCTTTATAGAAACTGAATTTTAGTGATTTCTGCTCATAGGATGTCCTTGAAATAATTTATTTTCAGTTTTCTTTCAGTTGGATTCACAAATAAACTGAGAAGATCAAATTAAGAATGTCCACTCCTGAAAAGCATTGGTTTCTTTTTTTATTGCAAATATGAATTAAGATGTTGAAAGTTAAAAGCAGAACCATGAGGATAAATGTCTAGGAAACATGGTTCAGAGAAGTTAAATTGTTTCAGACGGACTTTTAGCCCTGAAACAGCCAGTGCTACTTCTAATGTCTGGAACCCCCACACCCTCCTGTGCCAGTAGAAAATTTAGTAGCTTGCTGCCTATGATGGAAAGGGCCAAAAACTGGGAAGAAACTGTGCTAATCATTAAGGAAGCCCTGAGATCTATTGGGAAAAAAAAAAAAAAAAAAATTTGGTGGGCAAAGATGTATTAATCTGATAGTTGCCATTATGAGGATACTCAGCCAGTCTAACCTGGCTCAGAGTCACAAGCCTTGGCATTTTTAAGACAAGGCAAAAAGAAGGAAGGGCTGTTTTTTAACACAAACTGAAATGAAATAGCATTCTAGCTTCAAATGAACAGAAAACTGAATCTAAATTTTGAGATTTCTTGCAGAAAATTGGTTGAAATAACAGTTTCAAAACATGTGGAATTCAAAATTTGCTCATCCCCCATTTGTCCATAGCGAGAGTCATCAGAGCTATACACAGATACTCACGGAATCACAGAATGGTTGAGCTGGTCCAACCCCCCTGCTACAGCAGGACCATCTAGAGTTTGTTGCCCAGGACCCTGTCCAGGCGGCTTTTGAAAATCTCTGAGGTGGGAGACTCCACAACCTTCCTGGGACACCTGTGCAAGTGCTCAGTCACCCTCACAACAAAAAAGTGTTTCCTGATATTCAGGGGAAACCTCCTGTGTGTTAGTTGTACCCATTGCCTCTGGTCCTGGCACTGGGCACCGCTGAAACAAGCCTGGCTCCATCTTCTTTCCACTCTCCCTTCAGGTACTTAAACACATTGATGAGAAATCCCCTAAACCTTCTTTTGTCTAAACAGTCCCAGCTCCCTCAGCCTTTCTGCATAGGTGGAAAGTCCCTTCATCACCTTTATGGCATTTTGTATGACTCTGTCCAGTATGTCCATGTCTCTCTTGACGTGAGTTGCTCAGAACCGTAGACTGCACTCCAGGTGTGGCCTCATCCGTACTGAGGGAAAGCATCAAATCCCTCAACCTGCAGGTTATAGTTTGCCTAATGTAGCCCAGGATACTATTATCCTTTTTGTGGCAAAGACACATTGCTGGTTCATATTCAACCTGGTGTCCATCTGGCCCCCCAGGTCCTTTTTTGGCAAGCTGCTTTCCAGTTGGGCGATCCCCAGCATTTGTTGGTGACTGAGGTTGTTCCTCTCCAGGTGCAAGACTTTATACTTCTCCTTGTTGAACTTTATGAGGTTCCCATCAGCCCATTTCTCCAGCTTATCAAGATCTCTCTGGATGGCCCTCTGATGTATCAGCCACTCCTGCTGGTATTGTGCCATTTGTACACTTGCTGAGAGTACACACTTCCCCATCATCCAGGTAATTACTGAATATGTTGAACAGGACTATGTATGGACCCCTGACAGCTAATTAATAGCCTCCAAGTACACTTTGTGCTGCTCATCATCAGTCTCTGGGCCTGACCATTCAACCCCTTTTCAATTCACCTCAGTGTCTGCTCATGCAACCCATACATAACATCTTGTCTGTGATGATCTTATGGGAGACAATCTCAAAGGCCCAAGTAGACAATATCCATTGCTCTCCCCTCATCTACCAGGCCATTCATTTCATCATGGAAGTTTATTAAGGTGGTCAAGCACGACTTCATCTTGGTGAATCCATTCTGAAAAATCATAGAATCATAGAATCATAGAATAGTTAGGGTTGGAAGGGACCTTAAAGATCATCTAGTTCCAACCCCCCTGCCATGGGCAGGGACACCTCCCACTAGATCAGGTTGCTCAGAGCCCCATCCAGCCTGGCCTTAAAAACTTCCAGGGATGGGGCTTCCATCACCTCTCTGGGCAACGTGTTCCAGTGTCTCACCACCCTCATGGTGAAGAACTTCTTCCTGACGTCCAGTCTGAATCGTCCCATCTCTAGTTTTAATCCATTCCCTCTAGTCCTACCATTACCCGACATCCTAAAAAGTCCCTCACCAGCTTTCTTGTTAGGCCCCCTTAAGATACTGGTAGACCACTACAAGGTCTCCTCGGAGCCTTCTGTTCTCCAGACTGAACAACCCCAACTCTCTCAGTCTGTCCTCATAGGAGAGGTGCTCCAGCCCTCTGATCATCCTCAAGGCCCTTCTCTGGACATGTTCCAGCACATCCATATCTTTCTTGTAGTCCTTACTGTGCCTAGAAATGGTTTACAGGATCAGCTGCTCCATCATCTTCCCTGAGATCGAGGTGAGACTGAGCGGCTTGTAGTTCCCTAGGTCCTTGTTGTTGCCCTTCTTGAAGTCCGAAGTGACATTTACTTTCCTGCAGTCTTTGGGCATTTCTCCCAGTTGCCATGATTGATCAAAGATTACTGAGAGTGACCTCACAATGATATCAGCCAGCTCCCTCAGACCTCATGGTTGCACTCCCCCTGAAAAACAAGGCAGGAGATCTAGAGACAACTGACATGGAGAAGGCTGAGGTACTCAACATCCTTCTGCCTCAGTTACTACTGGAAATTGCTCTTCCCATTTCCCTCAAGTCCCTGAACCACAAGGCAAGGACTAGGGGAATGAAGTCCCTCCCATCATAGGAGAAATTCAGGTTTGAGACCATATGAGGATGGTCTCAAACAGAAGTTCATGGGACCCAGTGAGATACATCCAAGGCTTTTGAGGGAACTGGCAGATGTAGTTGCTGAGCTACTCTCCACCATATTTGAAAATCCATGGCAGTCAAAATCCCTGATGACTGGGGAAAAGGGAATACCACATCCATTTTTAAAAAGGATAAAAAGAAGGACCCTGGGACTACCAATGTGTGAGACTCATTTTCATGCCCAATAAGATAATGGAACAGATCCTCCTGGAAGATATGTCGAAACATATGGGTGGCAGGGAGGTGATTAGAGACAGTCAATGTGGCTTCACCAAGGGCAAATCATGCCTGACTAATCTACTGGCCTTCTACAATAGAGTTACTCTGTCAGTGGACATTAAGATGGCACCAAGGTGACACAAAGATGAGTGGTGCAGTTGATTCACTAGAGGGAAAGTATGCCACCCAGAGGGACCTTGACAGGCTTGAGGAGTGGGCCCATGAACACCTCATGAAGTTTTACAAGGCCAAGTGCAAGGTCCCTGAGCTTGCACACCTGAGCTGCAGCAATCCTCATTATTAGTACATGTTGGATGATGAATGGACTGAAAGCAGCCCTGCAGAGAAGGACTTGGGGGTACTGGTGGATGAAAAAAAAAATTATATTTGCCGGCAACATGCACTTGCAGCCCAGAAAGCCAACTGTATCCTGCGGTACATAAAAATAGGCGTGGACAGAGGTCAAGGGAGGTGGTTCTCCCCCTCCACTCTGCTCTTGTGAGACCCCACCTGGAGTGCTGCATCCAGTTTTGAGGTCCCCAGTACAAGAAAGACATGGACCTTCTAAAGTGGGTTGAGAGAGAGGCCATGGAAATAATCAAAGGGCTGGAACATCTCTCCTATGAAAAAAGAGACCTTGTTGTGGCCTTTCAATACTTAAAGGGAGTTTAAAAGAAAGATGGAGAACTTGTTGCCAAGAAAAGTTTTGGATGTCCCGTCTCTGAAAATCTTCTAGGTCAGGTTGGACAGGGCTTTGAGCAATCTGGTCTTTAGAAAGATTTAAAATGTTGCTTCCAACCCAAACAATTCTATGACTCTATGATCCCATCAGTGCCCATGGACTTAGTATGTCCATTTTGTTTAAGTATTTCCTAACCTGATCCTCTTTCACCAAGAGTACATCTTTACTTCAGCCTTTCCCCTTGATCTCTGGGACCTGGGAAATACTGAGGTAAAGAAGGCATCCAGTATTTCAGTCTTTTCCATGTCCCATGTAACCAGGCCCCCAGTCTCATTGAGCAATGGGCCCACATTTTCCCTAGTCTTCCTTTTGGTGCCTATGTGCCTATAGAATCCTTTCTTGTTTCCTTTGATATCCTTGGCCAGACTGAATTACATTTGGGCTTTAGCTGTCCTAACTTCATCCCTGGATGCTTGGATAATGTTTCAGTATTCCTTCCAGGTTACAAGTCCTTCCTTCCACCCTCTGTATATTTCCTTTTTGTGTTTTATTTTGGCTAGGAGCTCATTGTTCATCCATACAGGCCTCCTGACACTTTTGCTTGACTTCATGCTTATTAAGATGGAACTCTCCTGAGCCTGGAGGAGGTAATCCTTGAATATTAACCAGCTTTCTTGGGCCCCTCTTCCATCCAGGATCATATTCCCTGGGACTCTTCCAAACAGATCTTTGAAGAGGCCAAATTCTGACTCCTGAAGTTCAGGGTTGTGAGCTTGCTTTTCACTCTCCTCCCTGCCTTCATGATTCTAAATACCAGCATCTCATGGTCACTACAGGCAAGGCTGCCTTTGACTTTCACATTCACAGGAAGAAAGTTGGTGTGTATGAGGTCCAGCAGAGCACTGCTCCTTTTTGGGTCCTCTATCTCTTGGAGGAAGAAGTTGTCATTGATGGAATCCAGGAACCTCCTGGATTGCTTACGTCTTTGCTACGTTGTCCTTCCAGCAGATATCAGGGTGGCTGAAATCCCCCATGAGGATGAGCACCTGTGAATGTGAGCTCCTATCTGTCTGTAGAGGGCCTGATCCACCTGTTCTTCCTGGTCAGGTGGCCTATAGCAGACACCTACTATAATGTTAGCTTTACCTGTCTTCTCTTTAATCCTCATCCATAAACTCTTTATTGTATCCTTATCCATCCCCAGACAGAGCTCCATGCATTCTAGCTGCTCTGCCATGTAAAAGGCAACTTCCCCTCCTCCTCTTCCCTTCCTGTCCTTCCTAATGAGCTTGTATCTCTCTGTTGTAACACTCTAGTCATGGGAGCCATCCCACCACATCTCTGTAACCCCAACAAGATCTTAGCCCTGCAACTGCACACATATCTCTAATGCATAATGTTTATTCCCCATACTGCGTGCACTAGTATACAGGCACTTTAGAGAAGCACCACAGCATCTTGAGTTGCTGGAGAGGGTTTGGGGAATTTATCCATAACGGTTCCTTGTAGGCACTTCCTTGCTCACATGCAAGTGCCAGAGGTGACCTCACTAAAGCCCCATTTTGTTGTTTCTGTGATTCCTTCCTGTCATATCACCCCATGCCCTTTGCTCAGTGATCCCGTCACATTACCCCATGCCCTTTGTTCATCTTGACATAACAAAGAAGTTATTTTACAGTGACAACAATCATTCACTGGAACAGCTTTCCCAGGGATATAACGGAGTCCCCATCACTTGAGGTATTCAAGATGCAACTGGACAGGGTGCTAGATAATCTCATCTAGCCTCCCTTTTCCATGAAAGGTTGCACCAAATGATCTTTTGAGGTCCCTTTCAACGTGGGCTGTTCTATGATTCTGTGATCCTGTCTGTCACCCTCTCACAGGACTGCTGGTTACTCTCTCCTTCCCCCCGTATTCTTACTCCAAAGCCCTCCTAATGAGGTCAGACATCTTATTGGCAAAAATAGCTTTACTCTGCTTAGAGAGGTAGATCCCACCTCTCCCAAGCAGATGCTGATCTGTAAAAAGGATTCCATGATCACAGAACCCAAATGTCTGTTGCCAACACCAGTTGTACAGCCACACATGAATGCAGTGCAGCCTCACAGTGATATACTTTTAGGAGGGGCAACCTGACTCCAGGGATGGTCTGGGGATGTCTCATCAATCAAATTAAGTCTTATCTCATTGACATTTGTGATGCTTCAAAGAACTTCATTTGGTTCATTTGTCTGATTAGAATATTTAGATTGGTTTGGACTATAATAAGGAGGGAGGATTAAAATCACAAAGCAAAAATTTCAAAACCTGTGCATTTCGCACTCTGAAAGAGTTAACAAGATTAGGACTGGTAGTCGATATTTCAAAAGTAGAACTAAATACACAAGGTATGCAGATCCAAACCTTAATTCATTTGCTTATCTGCCATGTTTGGAGCTATCACCGAGTTATATAACATTTCTTAAAATTAAAACATTTCTAAAACCTATAAAGCAGCTTGCACTGCTGAGTATATTGTTCTGTATAAACTGCCTTCAAAAAAACCAACCATATGGATGTGGCTCTTTTACAATGTCATTTACTGAACCAGGCTGTCTTTAAAAAAGAATTAGAACAATAATAGCAACAAGAAACGCTGTCAGTATTTTAAATGTTTTGACCCAAAAGCATTTGGCATAGATTTATCTGATGTATTATAAGCCAGAAAAGCACTGAATTGATCCCATCACCTTAGAGTTCTGATTATATTTATCAAGCACATTTTTGAAATGTTTGTGATAAGTCTACACGTTCTAGGAGATTAAGAGTTAATATGAATAAAAATTGTTGGATTACCTCTAAATTACTGTCATTTTTTAATTTAAAAAGTTAATTGCTGTCAATAAAATGAAGTCTCTGTGTCTGTTACTGGCTGAAAAACATAACACTTACTTTTAGAAGGTCTGCTTTCATTGCAAAAATAAAGGACAAAACTGCTGATTATTCAGCTGACTGTTTTTACGTAACTAAAAAGGTGCTAATTGAAAACATGTTAGACTGATTTAGAAACATGTGGCTCGATTACCAAGTAAAATTATGGATAATTAAGGGAGTATTTTACATCCTACTTGAAATTTAGCTTCTCTGCAGTGAAATAGGAGCTTTGCTAGTTCTTGGAATGAGGCAGGATTTCATCCTTATGTGTTCAACTACTATTGAAATGATTTAAACATGAAGTGTCAAACCCTGAGTACTTCTGTGATGTCTTTATAGAAATACACTTCCCAAATATTATTTTTTACAAAATATAGCCTAAAATTAAACAGTAAAATTGCTATATCAATACACTTATCTAAAAAATAGGTACAAGCCTAGGGATTTTTTCCCTTTGCTTCAATTAATTGGTTTTCTCTCAACTCGTTTTCTACTTATGCTTGTATCCAGATTTGTAAAGATCTTTTTGCTGAACTTGAAACTCAAAGCTCCTTCCTTCCTTATGTGTCTTCTTTATTAGAGGTACGTGTTGCAGAGAATTGCAGTGTGCTTTGTGATCCAGCACAGGGCCGCACCATGCCCTGCAGAAGAGGAGACTTAAGGCAACTGAGTCCAGACCCCTGATACTGTTTTGGAGAGCTATGACCAAGATAAAGATGATGGACGTGCAGATATACCTGCATATTCCTTCCATGCATAGGCCTTACTTTGCAAAGCCTGGTACCTAATATGTATCAGCTATAGTGGAAATAAATGTGGGTCTGCAGTAACTAATGTTTCATATAAAGAGTTATGGATTGCATAAAAGCTGAGTTATGCATCTTGAATTTTGTCTGAAAACAAACATTGTTTCTATTTCAGTCACAGAGAGAACTGAGTAATGATAAGCCCTCATCTCATCAAAATTCATTTTCTGTCTCTCTTGCTGTGGAGCCTCCACTGCCATCTGGTATGTTTTATTTTCTTCCTCTTCAGATGCATATCCTTAAGAGCCAGCTGCTTTACAGCCCTCAATCTCCCAATGCCTTTCTCCAATAGTTCCACACCTAGTTACATCAGTTATTCTATTCGCTGCTGGTGAGTCTTTAACTTACACTGGCTCACAGACCCCAGCATCACAGGTTGTGACCTTGGATGAAATTACAAGTTTTTAAGCTTAGTATTGTTCAAGCTAAACATAAGCCAAGTGAGCGAGGAAAAGTCAAGACTCAGGTATTTATAAGAGAGTTGATTAGACTTCATTCAGGTTTTTCAGAATCCATCTCTTATTAGTTCTGCGTGAATACTGGAATGATCCTTGCAGATTTTCCAAAAAGGCATTTTGGACCCTAATTCTTCTACACCAACTATTAATGGATGTTCAGTGGTTGGAAGAATTGCTAAGAAGTAGATTGTCAATTACAATATCAAATGAATTTCAACTGATTTACCATGCAAATGGAAAATCAGAAGCCATCTAAAAGCAACTTCTTTGGGGGTTGGTTTGGGCCTGTTGTCTTTCTCCCTCCTCCTTCACACACATACATTTTGCAGCAGTGGCAGCAGAAGCAGTTACAGTCTGGATACCAGATGTCATCTATATGCTGATGACACTGCATAATAGGTTTGGCCCAGCACCTCATGAAATTGAATCACCTTTGCAAGCTGACTTTGTGGTATTTCAGAAGTGCTTGATGAGTAATAAATTAGTGCTAAACTTTGAGGAAAAGTTATAAAATTCAGCTATAATTCCAAATTAAGAGCTTTAGTATCTTAGTTGCTGTTAGGTAATGCATATATTAATGATTTTATTTTTTTTTTTTCCTTTAGAGCTATTCAATTTCTTTAAATACCCTGTTATTTGCCCATCTAAATTACTTTTTGCCTGGCCTGAAGTAAAGAATTTCAACATGGTCCTCTGAAATTGTATCTGAATACATTATCTCTCAGGAACAACTGTCACTGTCCTTCATGTAATCACTAGAAAATGATTTCCTGAGCAAATTCGAATAAAAAGCTCCAGATCTAGAAGTCACATGTTGTTTCACAGACAGAGTATGCTCACTGACTGAAATCTATTACAGCAGGTAGATCTTTTCAGCTAACATCTGTTGCACTCCAAGAATAGTTTTGTCGCCTTAAAGATGTGTGGCATGGCTGGACCATTCATTCTTGTTTTCCTTCATATGGCGACGTGTGAAACCCTTACAAGCACCCTCCTCTGTGGCACAGGTCTGCAGGAGTTCTGTTTTGTCCTGCTTCACTTTCAGTGCAGTGCACGCACAGCTTCTTGGCTTTAGAACTTCAGATATCAGGTTGGATGAGGGCAAGTTTCTAATGTCTGTTCCTTTTGTGCTAAAATAGTATTGAGTTCTTTTGCTGGACAGGTTAGTTAAAACTGTTTTTGTTGAGACTGGTATATTTCTGCATCTTATAACATAATGGCTTGCATATGTTCAGGTCAAAAGTACTCTCAGTTCGTGGGGTGTTTTTTTAATGAGGTAGTGGTAAAGTTCTAGGAACTTTATTAACGCTTATAAATTTTCTGTAATGTCACACACAAGATTATGACATATATATGTCTATAAAATAAAAGCATTAATGTAAAGAAAGCACATAGTTTCTTATTCTGTTCTTTTAACGGTAGGCATTCTCTCGGAGTGCCTGTTGACTTTAATCGTATTTCATTCACTAAACATTTTTTTAATGACATTTGTGACATTAAAGTTCTCCCCTGAATATTGAATTTCGAGGTTACAATTACACTACCCAGGCAAAGAATGTTTCCATACTTAATACAAAATTCCTTATGAATAATGTTTTCATTATTTCTATTGTTATTTTAAAGAAATCATAATTTTCCTACAACAGTATGAACAATATCAGCTCTAGTAATGACGAAAGGAGAGAAGTATCAGAAAAAGCAGGTGTTGTCTCTGGCCTCAAAGACATAATTTTCACCTTTTTGAATGGTCTGCACAATTTTCTACCTATCCTTTTGCATTCAGCAGCAAGCATGTGGTTAGCAACCGCCCAGTATTGTCACCCTTCCTGAGAAACTTTTGGTTCTTTCATGCTAGGTGCAGTGGTGCTTTTTCCTGGACCCATGTTGTACCTTGCTGGATTTTCTGTATGTGGCAGAGCAGACCTTATTTCTTTATAGAAATACCATGCTAAGAACACATTATTAAAATTCAATAATAGGAATAATAGGGAATATAATAGTAGTATTATTATGTTACCTCAATAAGAGGTGACAACAATAGGTACGATAGGTGAAGGAAGGATAAGACAGGGAAGGAGCTGCAGAGTTGCAAAGAGTTTAGGGCTCATGATAAACATTAGGCATGAAGGCACGTGTCTTCTTTTCTGTAGCCCAGGAAGCACTTTGGGGCGGCACAAGAACTCAGTAGTCTAAGAACACTCTTTTGGCACAAATACGGTAAATATGTACAGGAGGAGGCTGAGAATTGCATTGAGTATTGGACCAATATGTGGTGAGTGGAGAAAGAAATACTACTTCTCTGAAACAACCTGATAAATTCTGAAAAGCTTTTTACAAGCTGAGGTAGTAGGATATTGGCTCCTCTCCAAAAAGCAAATGAAATATCAGTAGGTACCATTAGTGCATATTCAAGGAAAAGTAAAACATTTCTTGAAAAGTTAAACTTCTTGAATATAGATCTGACTCCAAAAAAAAACATACAAGAGCTGGTGTTTGATTGAGAAGGGGTTTGGGATTCCTTCATACTGGCCTATGTAATTCTTTTACTGGTCAATACTGCAGAAACAATGTTTAATGTTTACATCAGTAACATACGCTTTAATTTTTCACTTTTTTTTTTTTTCCTTTCTTGACTAAAACTGTTCTGAAATGACACTGTAGAAAATTATTGGAGAGGCCTGAACTGCAAAACCTTAGGGATCTTCCATAGACAGTCAGTGAGCTCAGGACAACAATAAAGAGTAATACTATATCCCCATTAGACCAAGCATTTTCTGGGCTCACCCAACCCCTCAGTTTCACATATGTTTCTAAGATAGCCATAGCCTTGGTTCAAAACTCATTCTTTTGGGAATATTGACAAGTTGTATACTACAGTTATCAAATACTACTAATTAGGGGGCATCCCCTGCAGGTTTGCTGTTATGGAAAGCACATTAAATGTCTCATTGAGCTGAATTTACTTTTGTACTTGGTTTACCATTTTCTTATGGGGCAGGGGGATTTTTTCTTTATTTTTAAGAATAGGTATGAGAAGGATTCACCACCAATTATGAAGGTTATTCTGTCTATCCTTCTGGTTAGCTGCCTGGAGAGTGCTGAGGAATAACACAGGAGTATTTCTAGGAGAGAATTTGAGGCAAATCTCTAATAGCTCTGACAGAAGATTATCTGGATGCAAGTTCCTAGTCAGAATAGATTTTCTGTCTGTCAGACGAGATCCAAACCAGGTCTTTCAAGAATCATTAATTCTCATAGCATTCAGGCTTTTAGAAATAGTTCACCAAGCACTGAATAAAAAGCTTTTTATAAGACTCACCAGGATTATACCAGCTCTGAAGCTTTTATCAGTAATTAAATAGACTCATACAGGCTGAAGGTTCCCATGAGTGATTGGGTAATGATTTTCTTTGCCCACCACTACCTCTTCCTCTTCCTCTTCCTTATTTTCCTCTTCCTTTTCCTTATTTTCCTCTTCCTTTTCCTTTTTTCCTTTTCCTTATTTTCCTCTTCCTTTTCCTTTTTTCCTTTTCCTTTTCCTTTTCCTTTTCCTTTTCCTTTTCCTTTTCCTTTTCCTTTTCCTTTTTTCCTCTTCCTTTTCCTCTTCCTTTTCCTTTTCCTCTTCCTTTTCCTTATTTTCCTCTTCCTTTTCCTTATTTTCCTCTTCCTTTTCCTTTTCCTTTTCCCTTTCCTTTTCCCTTTTCCTTTCCCTTATTTTTTTTCTCTTTTATAGGTAAATACAATGCTTCAGTATGACAAGTAAATTGCTGGGCATGTCAAATTTTGTTACCTTGACTACTGCAGCCACTTACTTGATAACCTTTTATTTCTGTTATTGCAGCCCTCAACTTCATCCAGCAACTGTCACTAAAATAATTTTCCTTTGTCAGTGCTCAGATCGTATCATTCCACTGCTCTGTAGCTCCCTGCATTGCCATCTTATCTTCTTCTGAATCAAAGCTATATGTTTTATCTCAGCTGACAAGGCCTTTTTTTAAACCTGTTTACATTTCCATTTTAGATAATAATTAGGTCTCTGATTCAAGTTTACTTTTCTCTGGGTCACCTTTTCTGGACATATTATTGTGAAGTTTTCATCTCATGATGAACTCAGTCCCAAATAGTGGGGAGAGGGAAGCACACAGTGCATCTTTCCTATTGCTCTATCCTGTACTTTGCTAGGTGAAGTAGAAGAAATTCCAGGAGTTGAGGTAAATCATGAGACAGAGAACCCACAATACAGTTGTGCAGTTACATATTTTGCCAATTCCCTGGTTAACCAAAATACTAAAAAGAAAATATTTGGGAAAAGCCAAACATTTTTTTCTTGTTGTAACGATAACAAGAAAAAGAGACATTTTGTTCTGGTTCAAACAAAATTTTTGATTGCAACACAGTATGTTGTTTCTTTTCCTTTTTTTTTTTTTTTTAATTGGAGGACAATTTCTTCAGAAATCAATTTCAAAAGAAATAATCACTATGTTGAAAATAGACATTTTACTCTTTCCGCTTTTCATTTTTTATTTTTTTTTCTGGCTAAAACTTGCAACACTCAACAGGAATTTGCAAGTAGTCACTTTTTTTTTAATGAAATAGCTAAAAAGAAATCTGATGAGTCCATTTGGTAGTCTCAATCTGTATAATATTTTTGCCTGAGGATCTCACTGTGCATGAAAATCTTCCTGCTAGTAGTGATACTTAACACCCCTGTGCAGCAAGGAATACTGTTCCAGCTCCTAAAACTACTGCTATTTAATCTGCACTTAAAATAGACCTGTGCTTTACAGGTCCAAGTGAGCTCAGTGGTTACAGACAGATATAAGCTCCTTGCTTGAAGGTTCATTTACCGCTCTCTCAGCTTGGAATTTCTCTATACTGAATCAATCTTTTGGATTTCTTATACCACCCCCCAGTATTTCAAATCCTTTCATGCTACTTTGTCTTGAAGAATAACTAGAGTTCTTTGGTATTGAGTATTTCACAAAACAACAGACTAACTTACAGGTTTCAAGACTTCTGAATTCCTTCTCCAAGGCTTTTTGGAGTACATCTGTCAAGGACCTTTGCTATTTGCCTTCACATGCTCTTTTAAAAGGGAAAAAATGCCATAAGTTTTTTTTCATTGGAGAGATAGCAAACCATTTGACAAAATTTGCCCATGTTACAAATAGATAAGCAAAGAATCATTAAAACAATCTTGGGATTAGACATTTTGGAAGCAATATCTAATCTTAGAAAGTAAATTACAAAGGAATCCAAGATGACACAGATGAATTGATTTTCATACAGTGATATCAGCATGGGAATTTAGCCAAGTGATAACATCAGAAGTCAATTTACAACTTTAAAAAATACTTTTCTTGATAGTAACACACTTGAGGTTTAGGAGTTAAGTGAGGTGAGCCAGGCAGATGAAAGAGGATTTTCTGTTACTCTTTGGAGGTTTTTTCTTTTTTCACTTTTTAGAATGTGGAACAATTCCAGAAGAAGGTTCAAATCAAAATGAATCTGATAGTCTTTCCCTACAGCACTGCAGTAGTAAAACAAATTATGGAAGAACAAGCAAATCCTACTACATAAAAGGGATGAGATTATGGAGGGAAAAAAAAGCCAAAAAACCACAAAACAATTTTTCGCATTTCTAGATAAAGAAATTGTTAACATTTTAACTTAGAATTTAACTAAGGCCAAGGATGGTTTCTTTGGGACCAAGCTATGCCAGTAAGTCACTATGCTAGCTGCTCACTCCCAATGCTCTGCTGGAAATTATTGCCACCACTGATCTGTCAGGAGCTTAGTTCATATGTATACCTTGTCATATGCTTCAGGCAAGATCAGTCAGACAAGCTGGAGCCACCATTATACACTGTTTAGGGAAACCTGGCTGATTTTTGCCTGAAGCAATGAAAGACACTTGCTGTTCTCCTGGCAATAATGAAGAACTGAAAGCGATCACTGGATGTGACTCTGGCACATCTGTGTCAACTGGAAAGGCATTTGTCCAGAGTGTTGGATAGAGCTTGATTCTGCTTCTCTTGCTCTGACCAAGTAGTAGCTTATTGTGCAAACGTTGTTATGGATTGAGATAGCATTGGGACTTTAGATGTTTTGCTTGATAACACAGTCACCTTTACATAACTGTTATCCAGTGAACAATCCTGAGGATGTCAATTATCAGAATCCAATCACTTTCAGTACTAAAGTCAAAATTATTAATCAGAGCGATAAACAAGAAATTAAATCTGGAGAACATTCATATATTAGGGAGGTATTATGCTTCCAAATACACACATAAATTCTTATTTTACTAAATTTTACTAGACACTGACAGGGTATGTGTTATAGGTTGAAGAGATTTGTCTGACCCTTCACAGATGAGTGTCGGAAGCCCTGCATTCTTTGGTTTATGGCAGGGCAAAGAATGATATATATCACAGGCCTGTAAAGTGGATACAGCTAACACTTTTGTAAACATCCCTGGCTTTTTAAGTAGAAAGGCACAGCCTGGCTTCTCTTTAGTGTTATAATTAAAACAAATGAAATTCAAGATCCATGGACATGAGAGAGACAATGAAACAGAGTACATAACCAAGGGCTTGACTGCACAGAAATTTTTAGGATCACAGGGTAATTCCTGTTGGAAGGGATCTCAGGGGGTCTCCAGTCCAATTTCCTGCTCACAGCAGGGTCACCTGGGTGATCAGACCAGGTTGCTCAGAGTTTCATCCAGTCAGCATTTGAAAATCTCCAAGGATGGAGGCTGCACAACCTCTCTGGGCCACCTGTGCCACTGCCTGACTGTCCTCATGGGGAGAAAAAAATTCTCCTTATGGCCAGTCTATCATGCTATATCAGGAAGGTGATTTGATAATGTAATTACCCATTACATAAAGCCACAATAATTATGTTTTGGGCAATAAGATGCATTTGTAATTGTGATTTTTATTTCCAAATCTTTGCTTTTAGAAGAAGAGGAAGATTGACCTGATCGGGGAAAAAAATATGCATCGGTTCACAAGTTAATATAAATCAACAAAGCTCTCTTAAAACAATATGTATACTTTATGTAACATTGTGTTTTAACAGCATTTGTAATATCATGATCTTTGACCAGACACAGAAGGATGGAGGTATGAGGATAAGAAAATGTGCTGATTTGGTAGATGGACAAGTGGATTGCATTTCTCTCCTGGTTTCTAATTTTAAATAATTGAAAGGGAGCTCAGAGGATTACAATTGCTGATTTTTAGGCATTCTGTCCCCCACGTAATAGATCTAAAAATATATACACTAAGAAAGGAATACAAGCTTACTAAATACCATGCCTTTTAATTTCTGCATGTTCACTCTACCATAAAGACAGTGAAACGGATTCTTTCAATGCATGTTTTTAATAATAGAATGTGTTCTGGCATATGAAGTGCATTTCGGCAACACATGAAACTGAAGTTGCAATATATTAGATTGTACCCCCAAATCAAATTATACTCACCTAATTAGCAAGTTGAATTAAGAACCATCAAGTATTCATCAAGAAAATTTTCCTTTTCATTAATCTCTCTAATCACATAATCCTCAGAGTACCAACCAAGTTGCTTGGTCACATCAAATATTATGAGGATAATTAAACTAAAGAGAGAACTGAAATTCTTTTTAGTATTCACTCATTACAAAGTGATAAAACCAGTAGTACCAGCCTTTCGCAGTAAAAGGGTTTCTGAATTTCCTACTAAATCTTATGGGCCACAAACTGGATGTGTCCAAAATTCAATTTCCTCCAATATTTGGCAGAGGCACTAGGACCTCCCAGCTAATAGGTACGGGCTTTGCCTGGGCAATAGACTATTCATTCTCTCTAATAGCTAAGGAATGTCTTACTGCCTGAGTAAGATGTAATCTCTTTCCTACCATCTTGTGATTAGTTGCTATTGTATCGGACATTTATATTCAGACTTACATGTGTTCAATCTGTCTTTCATTCTCAGTCCCAGCAATCACATGTGTGTTTCCAGGTTCCATAAGTTGCATGAAAAAGGTTTCTTTTGTCTCCTTCTAGGAACCAGAATTTTTTTTTTTTCAAAATATTCATCTGTGCACTCAAGAAAACCAATATACACAGAAAATCTATGAGACAAATCAGAAGCTAATGGGAGAAAATAAAATCCTACAATGAGCCACTTCTGTCCTAGTATCTCGAAGGACCTGGACACCAGTGAAAACCTGCAGTGTTTCCTGGTTTATTGTGTCAGCTCTGTTTCCAGATATAAGATTTATTGGCTGACTCATTTAAATGAAAGCATTCCTGCCATATGCCATAGTGGTTACGTTATGTAAAATAAAATTTCAGTTACTTGGACATTTTCATTCAGGCCTTACATCAGATGAACATCTTCTTCAGGGTCACAGCTTCATCATTTTAAATGCACATGAATCCATTTGAAGTCAAAATTACATGTATTTCATCATCTTTAATTGCACAGATGGAGCTTGTCCTGTGTGTCTAAATGGAAGTGTTTCCATACAATTCTAAGTTTAAAAAAAAAAAAAAAAAAAAAAAAAAAGTCAAGACCTCAGTTTGGTCTGAATGCCCAGACTGAATAGCCCTTTGAAAACAATATAAAGAGTTTTACTGTTCCAGTCTCTCTAAATCATAGGAGAACAATTTATCAGATAGAGCACTGCATAATTTATTGCAGTAACAGACTTCTGGGCACTCAGTGAAAGAAATCTGTGTCTCACTTTTGAAGGACTTTCTTCTCATCCTAGATGTACCTAGCAGATGCAGAGTGTGTGTCTCAGTGACTGGCCTTCAGTGTGTGATGACTGTGATCTAAATTCAGCATCTTTACAACTTGTTTTGAAAAGGTGATTTGAATGCAACTTGCTTTTAACCCTTTTATTTTGGTAACGGTGACCTGGGATATACTTTTGAGTACCTCAAAATCAAATAACAGTCATTATCAAGATCTTTCCCTATATCGTACCATTCCCATCTCTCTCTTTTTTTTTTTTTTTTTTTAATATATACTTCTTGAGTATTTCTTTTTCTTCTTTTTCTCTTTGCCTTTCTCTCTTGTTTAAAGTTGTGGCAGGCAGAGGATGGCAGTGCTCTTCTAACTGCTATGGCCAAGAGACTATTATATGAGTAATCAATTATATATTAATCTAAATAAAAAGGAAAAAAAAGGAATCCTCACATCAATGTCTTGATTTTGCCAGCTGTTCCAGAAAAGCCAGATTCAGACCATGTATTTTCAGGTTTTACTGTGAAAAGTGAATTTAGGACAGGCCAATCTCTGTGGACAGTGAAAATATATGAAATGTCTCATAAAATATATAAGTAAAAAAAAATAAATTAAAAGAATCAGATCTATATTTCAGGCAGTAACACTGAAGATTGTCTATTCCTTTATTTAATCACCTAAAAAAATTGACACAAAAACTGTCTGTCAGTGATGTCATGCTCAAATCAAACATATGTAAGAAATGGGCCTGCATATCTTTTTCTAATATCACTTCCACTTTATAGCAACAACGCTGTACTCCATGCACGATATTCCTACAGCATTAAGAATATCTAACCCTTAGGTATTGCATTTAGCAACCTCCCGGATCTTCAGTAGCTATTAAAGTAGCTATTGGTTCAGTAATATATGAATGTAAATATAATTTGCATTTTATTAGCTAAATATTAAATGAAAGGCATATTTGTATTTTTCACAGTTGTGACTTCATTTTCCATTCTGTATGTCAAGGAATTTCTCTTCTAGTTACCTTATATGTGAATTATGATAAATTTTGTAGTTAAATGGCTAAAATTGTGTCCAGTTAGGACATGAGAATAAGTATTTATAACACAATTTAAAAATTCATTAAAATTCATAAAAGCTTTGGGTCAGATACTTTAACGCGTATCGGTGTATCTTCCTTTTATATGTGGAACAAGGTGGATGTGAACTAACTATGATATTGTGCTTAATATTGTCTCTATCATGTGTATACTAAGCCTCGAGCTTCTATCCTGGGTCATCTAATTGTTTCTATGTATTACTTTCCTCTGGGCCACTGTAGAGGGTAAAAGGGTTTATCAGTTTATCCCGGATGACTGAGAGCTTTTAATGTGCTTTGACTCATTTTCTAATCTCTCTATATGAACTGACTGTTTTTACCTGTGGCTACAACACAGTTTCCTGTTCATGATGGTTTTGAAGATCTACTTGATAGCCCATAAAAAAAAAAAAATTTTTTTTTTTTAAATTGTAGATGGATGGATGTATATCATCAATCATACATATGTGTTTATATATATGTGTGTGTATACATGTTTATATATGTGCATATAAAATTATTTTGTAACCAGATCTTCACTTTGCACCCAAACCAGAAATATCGGTCATCTGAGTTTGGTTCACCTTTTACTTCTCCATTGATCCTAGATCAAAGTAATTAGAAATGGAGAAGATCTATCAGTTCATGTACGTCAAACCCTGGTGACAAAAAAGGATTGTTGCCTACACTGTATCTTGTGTGCTACCTATCCACATTATAAATGTCTCAAGTGACAGAGTTTGAACGTTTCTCTTCGGAATTTGTTACATAATTTGAAATCTATCACTGGCAAGTAGTTTTCCCCAAACGTAGTATTTTTCCTGTCTTTAATATCAGCTGTTATTCCTTTTAGTGACGCATTGTACTCTCTCAGATCACTCTTACTATCTCTAAGTATTAATATCCTTCAAAAAATGTACTTTCTACTAAACACACTGTATTATTTAACTTTTTAAATTTCCCGTTTCTACAAGTTTCGTCTATTTATTGCCTTTTAATGTAGATTTTGTTCACACAAGCATGAGCGAACAATTATACCTATTGAAGAAAATGGAAAAATTACACAGATCAGTTCAACTGTAAATTTAGATGTATTTTTCTTACAATCCTTGCTCCAAGTTTAACACATGTCCTCATATAGTCCAGTGAATAATGTGAATTAGATATTGTGGTTACTAGAAACCCCAAACCCCACAAAAATTATTCTGTAACTCACAGTATCAGTCTTGCTAGTCTGTTCATTAGGACTGCCTCTGCTGTTGACATCTACTTACAGTGTATTATCTTCCTAAATAATGTTTTAGTTTCTTCTCAGTATTCAGTTCCCTCTGAAAAAATAAGATCATAACTTAAAAATCTCCAGTGGCCAAAGATATGACTTTATATCTTTATCTGTGCAGTTTTCCTAATTTCAGTTAATCTGACTTGGTTTAGGGAGATTTCTTTATTTTCATGGGTTGTATATTGCTAAATAATATATCATTGTTAAGCACCCTTAAACTTGGGAAATGTGTGGTTATCATGCTAGTGAGAAGCCACAGTTTTTGTATTAATTTAACAATACAACTCTCAGAAATTGCTGAACGCTGACTGGACTTGTCTAGTCTTGAGTTTATGCTAGACCATTTTATCTGAAACAACAAATTGTCGAACTATGAGAAGATCAATGCATGACTTGTTTTAGCATTAATGTAGCTTTTTGCAATTGCAAAGTCTTAACCTAAAACTTGTACAAGATATGGTAATAATCTGACAAACAAAGTGTTTATTGGTAACTAACTGTGTGGACCGATAGGGAAAGAAACCTTAGCCTTAAATCATTTGAAAACTTTTTAAAAAGCACCAACAGTGCCCAAAGAGAAAGAACCTTTCACCTTCAACATCATACTGCTCCCAGTGAAGGACTAGGGATTTTAGCAAGCTTTCATAACAACAGATAGGAAGGGTAAGCACAAGAGAAAGGGGGTCATGCTCAAAAATTTATACATATCCTTTTCAACTGCATTTTAATAGCAATTGAAAGTAATTGTTGGCTGGTTTTTTTCCTCTAAATGTTATTATCATAAATGGATTAAGAAGGGTATTTTTTTTTAATTTTGATTAGACCATTAAGATATTAATTATTTGAATAAATCATAGTTCTTGGTTCTTGATATAAGATGCTTTCTTTTTTTTCAGAGTTGTTTAATTTTTTTTCCCAAACTTTTAAATATAGCACATTATAAAATAGTTATGACTGATGAGTTTTCATCAATATATCAAATATTTTGTGCTGATCTTTCCATCTTTCCAGAATTATAATTTGATGTTGGATATACACTTTGAAACAACCTGGAACCCATTTTTTAGAAATTTCCTTAAGTATTTAAAAAAATAAAAAAAATCAAAGAGAGGCCAGAGACCACTGTTTGAACATAGAAATCTAAAAATATGTGATAATGATCTTTGGTGGTTATTTCTGAAAATATGACCAACAGCTTTTCTAGCTTTTTTTTTTTTTTTTTTGTAAACCTTAATTTTACCACTTTACAAGACCCCAAAGTGAGATAAGGCAAATGTCAGTTTTCACCGTGTTTTGAGGATGAGCGCGCCATAGGGGGCTCCAAACTTCCTAAGAAATATAAAGAAAAAAAAGATTTTTCATCCTAACCATGAAAGAGAGGTTGGCTAAGATAGTAAGCTAAAATGACACTACTGGAACATCATCGCATTGCTCTTGCTGCTTCTGCCCCTCTCCCTTGCCTGCCATAGGGACAGCTGCATAGACCCAGCTCCTGTCTCATTAGCAGCAGCCTCTGAAACCCTGGGTTTTCAGGACTCTGGCATAAATAAACTAGGCAGCAGGCTCATGGCTGTTTTCCTGCCCTTGGTTGTGTGCTGTTTCCACATCTGCTTACTTTTCTTGTGCCAATGGAGAGCCCTGGATATTTCTCATATGCTTTGGCCTCCTGCCCCTTTGCCCACATCTTTGGCACTTTCTGAGTTCTTCCTGACTTTTCTGTAAGGGTTGTCACTTGAAGCACCCTACAGACCTTATCAAACTTCATGAATTCATCAACATTCACCAAGTCTCCAGGTGACCACAGTTCTTTCCCAGTCTCAGCTTCCACTGCCTTTCTATCTGTGTACTGCTTTTATTTGTGTTTCCATCTCTGAGGAATATTCCCCTCCTGTCCTTTCTTTAATATATCTACAGCCTGATAAATAACTTTATTACTACTCTCAGGATGAAACCATACCAAGCTATGAAATCAACACGTGCTTCCAAACAAATAGGCAGAGATTCCTTCTTGTTACGATATTAAGACAAGTGGGTGATCCCTTTGTACAAGATAAGAAGATAGTTATATTCTACTATTCTTTCCTCCTTTGTAAACATCTCTTTATAACCTAGTCTTCTGAACTGGCAAGTCACAATTCTGCGAGAATAATTAAACAAGTGATTGTGGAACACAGATGAAAATGTTTTATAATTTAAAATAAAGAAAACCTGACTTTCCTACCTCTTGAATGTATTCTTCTTTTAAGATTTCTCTGGTTACACAGAAAACCTACAGCCCTAGAGTGCTCCCCAACTCCCAAATGTAGTTTCTATCTTGGCCACATGTTAAGATGAGATTTACGTGTAGATCATTTCTCTCCTAGTTCCTCCCTGCCCCATTTTTACCTTCTAAAAGAAAAAAAAAAAAGAGGGAATGAGGATAGGGAAGTAGTGGGCTACAGTGTATTTCGGGAAAACCCCCAATCTGAGAGATCAGAACAATACCATAAAAAACACATACTAAAATATGGCCTATCTCAATCTCTTGGACTGCAAGCTGAGGAATGTTGTATTGGCTTATGACTGTGCTCATTTATCTGTGTGCTACTGTTACACAAAGTAACAATAAAAGTTTCTGAAAGTAATAGTCACTATTTTAGAATTCTGTAATAGAAAACATAAAAAAAAAAAAAAAAAATACTGAATATCTAGTTTCCCTCTCCTAGGGCAAATAGGAAAGGCAAACTTCCCAGAGTCTGACTATTTAATTTCTTCTCTTTCTGTTAAGAGTTAAGTTTTAAATATTTTTGTAGCTACTGAAATAAAGCTGCTAATAGCCATTCACTGTTTGCAAATTTAAATTACTAGTGCTTATGGTCATAGATAAAGTCAAATGATCATATTTCATTGCCATCTCCTGTTGTGATTCTGTTATACTTGTGGAAAGTAATCATTAGCACAATAAATCTGTGCAATCTAATTCATGAATGACCCATGGCACAGAGTCATAAAATCCAAAGATGCCAAAGCTTATTTCTCCATCAGAATTTTTTTTCCAATTGCACGTAATTTCAGCAGATTATTTTTAAATTTAAATTTTATAAAATAAAATAACATTCTCTGTACTATCTCAGAAACAGTCTACATAACTTGGTATATTTTATTCTCAGGAACATTAACATTTATGCAATCTATATTTTCCTTTTATTCATGTAAAGAACAGAGATGGTACAGGAAGCATTTGTTCTCACTTACTCAGTGTATTCTTCTTTTGGAAATATTTGGTGAAATGTCCTGGGAAAGGAGTACTATGATGAAACAATAAAGCAGATGTATACTTTTCAGGAAAGGAGAGAGGTTATTCTACTTTTCAGTAAAAGTTGTTGTTAGACTTACTGCCTAAATGGCTGAAGAATTAATTTTGGACAAGAATGTTATTTTTTTATGTTGTTAAGAAGCTGTGTTTTATTCCTTAGTTTGAAAATCTGAAGAGATCAGGAAGATTTTAGTAGAATTGGTCATTGGTTTATTGTTTTTAATAAAAAAACAATTTTTATTCTCAGAATGCTAAATCCTAAATATAGAAACACCATTATAATGAAATATTTAGAGTATACTCCCTTTTTTTTTCCCCAATGTCAAGCAGTTGAAGAGGAGGGAAAAACTAAAAATTAAAAAAAATGCATTATTTTCTTTATACAGAAAAATATTTTTGATGTAAAACACTTTCCAGTGGTTCTGCCTTGAATGTTCCTAAAATCTAAGTAAAACATTTTTATTAGCTAATTATTCCCATGACAAATATGTACACAATTAGGCATTTTCAAATTTTTTTTTACATCTTTCGTTTTATAACTGTTATTTCAGTGCTACTGGAATCACATATACTATTAATTCAAAAATGAAAACGTTCACTTCTATACTGAGTCCTTAAAAATCCACATATCTTTTTAGTGATAGGCAAAGCATGAAATATCTACTTTAATAATAATGATATAAATCAACTGTTGCAGAAAGAGTTGCAGTACCACAAAAATTTTTCAGATTGATTGATAGCATTTCAGTTTCCATAAGCTTTTAGTCTGCTGTTGTCTTTGCTTTTACTAGTTTGAATACATTCATTTTCAGCTGGTTTAAATTGGGTACTTAAATTAATGCATTGTCAATTTGCTCTTATGGCAGAATAAAATTAAAGTAGGAAACATAGATGTGGCGTAACGATAATATAGTTTTAAAGATGCTCCTTCCTATATGCCAAAAATACACACTCTCACTAGCCAAATAAACTTAACGACGCTCACAAAACAGTATTGGTGAAGGCTATTAACAAGATGTTCTCTTTAAAAGTTAGTTAAATTGTTGTTCAAAAATAAATTATATTATACTGTGGCGGCCATGAGCTCCGCAACCACCAGGTCTGATGCCGCCTCTCAGACGGTACTCTTGTGGGAACATGCTACCACACAGACATCAGGCTGTAGGGTATGCCCTGCTCTTACGCCGGTGTCGGATGGCAATGATGGGCATGCCTGTAGGAGATGTGCCCAGGTAGAGGATCTTCTCCAATTAGTCATGGAGCTCAGGGAGGAGGTAAGTAGATTGAGGAGCATCAGGGAATGTGAGCGGGAGATAGATTCCTGGAGTAAAATCCTGCATCCCATGACAGAAACCCAGCAGGCAGATAGTACCCCTGCAACAGAGAGCTCCCTATCCTCTGTCACCTCAACTGAAGGCAGTAACCTGGAGGACAGGAGGCAATGGCAGGAAGTTCCTGCACGACGCAACAGGCGCCGCACTCGAGACTGCCCGGCGACTACCCCATCTTCCCAGGTGCCATTATTTAACAGGTACAGTGCTCTACAGAGGAACCTGGATGATGATGAGCACAATATTTCTCCTACTTCTCCTACCTTGGAGCCGTCAGCAAGGTCTAGTCAGACCTCCCCCTGCATCAAAACCTCTGCGGTAAGGAAGAAAAGACGGGTCCTTGTCATAGGTGACTCATTACTGAAGGGAGCGGAAGGCCCAATATGCAGGCCGGACCCGGTACATAGGGAGGTCTGCTGCCTCCCTGGGGCCCGGGTCAAGGACGTGAAGAGGATGCTTCCTTCCCTGGTACGGCCCTCAGACTACTATCCACTTTTGCTCTTTCAGGTAGGCAGTGACGAGGTAACAAGAAGAAGTCCAAGGGCAATGAAGAAAGATTTCAAGACCCTGGGACGCCTGGTCAAGGGATCAGGAGCGCAAGTGGTGTTCTCGTCTATCCCCCCTGTTGCGGGGAATGATGAGGGGGTAAATAGGAGGAGCCAGCAGATCAATGCCTGGCTTCGAGCTTGGTGCTGCCGGCAGGACTTTGGGTTCTTTGATCATGGCCTGATCTACAAAACGCCTGGCCTGCTGGTAACAGGCAGGAATACCTTGTCCTCCAGGGGAAAAAGGGTTCTAGCACAAGAGTTATCAGGACTCATTGAGAGGGCTTTAAACTAGATTTGAAGGGGGGTGGGGATGGTACTGGGCTTGCTGGTGAGGTGCCAGGGCGTAGTTGCTCAGCGCTTGTGGGCCAGTGTGCCAGTATTTCTGAAAGCCAGGAGGCACACCACATCTCAAGGGTCAAAACTACACACACAACTCCCTCTCTGAAATGCTTATACACCAATGCACGCAGCATGGGGAATAAGCAGGAAGAGCTGGAGCTCTGTGTGCGGTTGCGGGGCCACGATCTCATTGCAATTACTGAGACGTGGTGGGACAACTCGCATGACTGGAATGCTGTCATGGGTGGCTATGTCCTTTTTAGGAAAGACAGACCAGCAAGGCGGGGAGGTGGAATTGCACTCTATGTGAGAGAGCATTTGGAATGCATTGAGCTCTCACTAGGGGCGGATGAAGAGCGGGTCGAGAGCTTATGGGTGAGGATTAAGGGACAGGAAAATATGAGGGACACTGTTGTGGGTGTTTATTACAGGCCACCTGATCAGGATGGGGAAACTGATGAGGCTTTTTACAGACAACTGAAGGTAGCCTCGCAATCGCAGGCCCTGGTTCTCATGGGGGACTTCAATCACCCTGATATCTGCTGGGAAGACCACACAGCCAGGCATGGGCAGTCCAGGAGGCTCCTCCAGTGCATTGATGACAACTTTTTGACACAGGTGGTACAGGAGCCAACAAGGAGAGGAGCACTTCTAGACCTGGTACTGACAAACACAGAGGGATTGGTGGAGGACATTAAGGTTGGGGGCGCCCTAGGTTGTAGTGATCATGAAATGATTGAGTTCAGGATCATGGGCACTATCCACAAAACAACAAGAAGTAAAATTACAACCTTGGATTTCAGGAGGGCTAACTTTGGCCTCTTCAAGAAACTGCTTGGAGAGATCCCGTGGGCTAGGGCTATGGAAGGCAAAGGGGCTCAAGAAAGCTGGTTGATATTCAAAGACCACTTCCTCCAAGCTCAGGATCGGTGCATCCCGAAGAGAAAGAAATCGGCCAAGGGACGCAGGAGACCTGCATGGTTAAGCAGGGAGCTTCAGAAAAAGCTCAAGTGGAAGAAGGAAGTTTATAATAAGTGGAAGAAGGGACTGACCCCTTGGGAGGATTACAAGAATGCCACCAGAGCGTGCAGGGATGAAACAAGGAAAGCCAAGGCCGCCTTGGAATTAGACCTGGCTAGGGATGTTAAGCACAACAAAAAGAGCTTCTACAAGTATATTGGAAGCAAAAGGAAGACCAGAGAAGTTGTGGGCCCACTGTTGAATGAGACAGGAGTCATGGTGACGGAGGATGCGGAGAAGGCAGAGTTACTGAATGCCTTCTTTGCTTCGGTCTTTTCTGCTCGGCCCAGCCCTCAGAAGTCCCAGGCATTGAATAAAGTAACAGGGAAAGAAGAAGACTCCCTTGGGTTGAGGAGGAGCGAGTGAGGGATCAATTAGATCATTTAGATATTCACAAGTCCATGGGCCCCGATGGGATGCACCCGAGAGTGCTGAGGGAGCTGGCAGAAGTCATTGCTGGGCCGCTCTCCATCATCTTTGAAAGGTCCTGGAAAACAGGTGAGGTGCCTGAGGACTGGAGGAAAGCCAATGTCACCCCAGTCTTCAAAAAAGGCAAGAAGGAGGAGCCAGGGAACTACAGGCCGGTCAGCCTCACCTCCATCCCTGGGAAGATGATGGAACAGCTTGTTCTGGGCGTCATCTCAAGGCACGTGGAGGAAAAGAAAGCTATCAGAAGTACTCAGCATGGATTCACCAAGGGGAAATCATGTCTGACTAATCTGATAGCCTTCTACGATGGCATGACTGGATGGATAGATGAGGGGAGGGCGGTAGATGTGGTCTATCTTGACTTAAGCAAAGCGTTTGACACGGTCTCCCACAGCATCCTCATAGGGAAGCTTAGGAAGTGTGGGTTAGATAAATGGACAGTAAGGTGGATAGAAAACTGGCTGAAAGATAGAGCTCAGAGGGTTGTGATTAGGGGCACAGAATCTAGTTGGAGACCAGTGACGAGTGGTGTTCCCCAGGGGTCAGTACTGGGTCCAGTCCTCTTCAATATATTCATCAATGACCTGGATGAGGGGATAGAGTGCACCCTCAGCAAGTTTGCTGATGACACAAAGCTGGGGGGGGCGGCTGACACACCGGAGGGCTGTGCTGCCATACAGAGAGACCTGGACAGGTTGGAGATCTGGGCAGAGAGAAACCTTATGAAATTCAACAAGGGCAAGTGTAGGGTGCTGCACCTGGGGAGGAACAACCCCATGCACCAGTACAGGTTGGGGGCTGACCTGCTGGAGAGCAGCTCTGTGGAAAGAGATCTGGGAGTCCTGGTGGACAACAGGATGACTATGAGCCAGCAATGTGCCCTTGTGGCCAAGAAGGCCTGAATTTAACTGGCTGAATGCACACCTCTTACTTTTGCAAGTACGTTAGATAAGGAAAATACAAGAACAAAACATAATAGTAGCAATTAGTATTGCCACATGCTTAAGCACTTGTTTCCTTGACATTTAAGTTTAATGTTCTTGGGATAAAAACTGGAAAATCCTAGAACACCAATATAGTGTTTAAACATTACTTTAATTTAACTGGAAGGAAATCAATAAATAAGCAACAAGAAGTCCAAATCTTAAAGGGTCACATTTTTATCTCCAGGATGCATTCCAATGTTTTGTAATAGCCTGATGACCTCTTGCTCATGCCAAATAGCTCTCTGTACAGCCACTGGTAGCCATGCTTAGGTAGCCACGTATCAGATAATCACCACTTGTTTGGTCTGAACTATTGCTCTTCATTACTTAATTGCTACCTCACGATGAACCATGAAGTTACACAGGAAGGAGGAGAGGGTTTTTTTGCAAGAAGCCACTTCCTTCTTTTAAATCTCAGCAGGCTTTGGACAGCACATTGTAAGAACCATTTGGATTTTATACTTGTTTTTTAATTTAGGCTTTCCCAGTTTTCTTTTTAGCAACATTACAGAGCTATTCAAATATGTGATAACTATAAGATTTTAGGTTGCTATTCAACATCTCAACTATAGGGTTTCTTTTCACCTTTTTTTGAGTTACAGACCATTTATAGTAGAAAACTTTATGTGCCTATTCTGTGATGTTCGACAGCATAAGCACTATGTGTGTAGTATGTGTGGGTCACATTGTTCTTGTTTGTGTCAGCAGAGAAAAAACTGCCTACCTAGCTGAGTTCAGTGACAGCAAAGCTGTTAACAGCGTGGTGCCAAAGCCCTGGAGTAGGAGGGACAAAACCAGCTGAGGTCCTGGCACTTCCTCTGGTTTGGTTGTACCTCAGTGCACAAACCTGGCGAATGCTGAGGGTGTCCTTTTGCATACATCTTGGGTAGGCAAACTGGCATTACCTTTTCAAACTCAGTCCCAACTTTGCTAACAACTGTACAAAAGTATTAAAAAAACTAACCCGAAGAGTTAGAACTTATACTTTAAAATACAGTTCTGAATTACCCCGTTTCTGGAACCCTCCACTCGAGAACCATTAGAAAGGCTTTAGGATTGAGGGGACGGGTTGAGTGACTGCTTTGCCCTTCTGGTGAGAACATAGTTTGGAGCCGGAGTTTTGGCATCAGCAGTGCAATAAAGATCTTGTGTTGTCTTGGATCAATAAGTCTGTGGACAAAACAAAACCCTGGAAGCATGCTTTCACGTAGTAGCTCAATACCCACCTATCCTTATTAACAGAGGGTGAAACATACTCTCTCACTGCTATGGCATATTTTTGCTTAGTTACTCAGCTACACATCTTGTAATATTTCTTTTCCTGTTTAGGGTTTAGAGCTGACAATGTACTGTCTCTGTAGTTTGAAAGCCATTTATGTTTGAATGCCACAGTGCACTCTGCACTCTTTTTCAAATTCAAATCTGTTTGAGTTAATTCATTTAACTACAGACAATCATCTTCCTCTGGAGATTAGTGGAAGAGGTCACTTCTTTCACATCAGACGTTTTAATCATTGTGATGGAGAATGTCTCCAGTGCTTGCTGCTGAGAAAGTGTCATTTTACTATCTTTCTTTGTTACTTTATAAGGATTATACTGCAACCGCTTTTTTATTGCTAAGCTTTGGGTTTTTTTTTTGCATCTTGGAGAAAATCACTGGTTTGAGCAGGGGAGAATGGGGGTGGGGGGGTTGGTTCTTCACACAATGTTACATACAGGCAGTTACTTCCACACACTGAAGTAGAGAAGTTATACCACAACACCTAACAAGAAAAGATACATGTTTCTAAATGTAGTGAAGTTGGAGTAATTTTCCTGTCATTTTGAAATTGTAGACAAATCAGTCTAAACCTTTTCTACCAACTGAGGCAGAAAAAAACATAAATTTTGAATGAACTACTGATGTGATATGAATAACAAAAATCAGTGCTGCTGGAAGACATATTTCTTACTACAGATACTGAAAATCACAAAGTTGAAAACTGATAATGCTCTTCATTTTTATTTTTTATTTCTTATTTTTCCATAAGAACAATATTTTTAACATTAGGTGTACTTATAGTGCAGATCAATATTGCATATGAACATGAAATCAAATATTTAATCATGTATGATGCCCAAACCACATATTAAACTTTTCCTTGTATTTGTTCAACACAGATACATTCACAGCAGAACAAGACGATCTACAAGGATGACAAGTGGGACCCTATTTTATGACAAAATTAAAGCAGGTCTCTTTGTGGCACTATGCTAGAATGCTGTAATAACATGAATTGGCATTTCTAAATGACACAATCTATGTGGTTTCCAGTAGCACTGTAGTCATTTTAATCATATATCTGGAAGAAGTAGAATAATTATCATGAGCATTGTTCTATACTGTGTGTTTTCCAGCCCCAGAGCTAGTCAGTTTGGTGGAAGTCCAGGCATCTGCACTGTACTGCAATTTGTGATGTGGGCAGGCCTCAGAAGGATCTGGCTTATTTTTTCTAGCAAAACAGACATCAAGAGCAATATTATTGCTTGCTATTAATATATGAGGGAGATAAATGCCAAAGAAAAAACAAAACAAAACAAAAAAAAAACAAAAAAAACCAAAAAACCCCAAAACTTTTTAAGCTAAAGGACAATGTTGACACAAGAACAAACTTGTTTAAATATCCCTGAATTAATTTAGGCTCAAAATCAGAACAGGATTTCCGGCCAGAAGTAAGGTCCAGAATAGCTTTCCAACAGTTATAAGTAGGTACAGAGAATATTAACTAGTGTTAAGATGGAGTGAAATCTATTTATGAAAGAAATTGTTTCATGCAGTTACCTGAAACAGCAGTAAGAAGATAAGCTCTAGAGGACTAGAGTTCTCACATCACCTCCCCCCCAACCCCTCCCCAGTGACAGGTTGGGACATCAAATCACATTCAACAAACCTAACCTTCAGCATCTAACAGAATCTGGTTCGTGTAGCTCATTTCACGGACAGTGGAGAGTACTGATGTGCAGAAAGCTGTCCCAGTTACTAAAAATTAAAATTGTCTTGAATAAGTACTATTTTTCTTTACTTTTGTTCTATTAAGCATATGTTGTGGTTTAGACCAGATCGGCCAATGACGAGACAGATGCTTTCCCCCCACCTCTCACTCCAAGGAGAGGAGGAGGAAGGATAAAGGGCTTTAAGAGTTTAGAAGGAACTAAACTACTTTAATGAAATATTAATAATAAAATAAAAAGGAAATAATGATATACATACAATATATACAAAACCGTATCAAGCTCCCAGGATGATGCCACCGGCAGGCACTGGGGAAGTCCCAGACTGGACTCAGCAACAGATGGGAACTGGGTTCCAGAGCTGGACTCAGGAACACATGGATCAGGATCAAAGGCAGATGAACAGACAGGGTGCTCCTCGGACATTGACCATTGAATAAAGAGGCTGACCCGTTGATCCCTCAGCTTTTATGCTGAGCATGATGCAGATGGGATGGAATACCCCTGTCAGTCAGGTTTGGGTGATCTGTCCTGTCCGTTCCTCTCGGTGGTGGGATCCCTTTACGCTTTTCCACTTCCGACCCTCCAGCGGGACAAATACGAAATTAGTTGACCTTGGTTGTTGTAAGTATAAGCAAGAGTCTCTCTGCGTACCATTCCTTGGCTTTAACTACAAACATAGGTCTTATCACTCTGAGAACAGTTTTCTGCACAATATGCTGTTAATTTCAGAGAGTTAGAGAAGGTTTAGCTAAGAAATAAAATTAATGAACAGAAAGTTGGATCTGTTTTACCTCAAACCAGGACAGCATAGCAAGATTGTATCCTTAAATTAAGTACCTAAATTCAGTGGGATTGAGGTTGTCTGTTACCATCTTCTATCAAACTGACCATTATTACCGCATTTCCCCTTGTTTTCTCCAGCACGTAGTTATTTCTTGATATAGGTTTAGATTACACAGCCTTGTTAAGAATTTGTCATGGCTTCAAGCCTTACTGCAATAAAAAGACTTTTAATACCTAAATAATGGTAACACACACAGTGAATTTTTAATCATTAAAGAAAGTGCTATTTAACCAGTAAATAATAGTTTATCTGGGTTTTTTTGTTTGTTTGGGGTTTTTTGTGGTTTTTTTTTTGTTTGTTTGTTTGTTTTTTCTTTTTTCTTTTTTTTAGCTCTGTATCTTTTTCCTCATGTGATGCCCCACCGAATAAGTTAAAACCAATATTTAAGATGATGTCAATATAATCCTATTTCAATAATAAACACAAAAAACAACTCTTTCATGAAGCCTAAGTAGTCCTTAGAGTACAGCACATAGTACTGGAAGCATGGCAAACATTTTAACATAGTTATATTAGCATAGCTGAAAAAAAAAAAAAAAAAAATCTTTAGGACCAGAGAATCTGATGCAGCAGCAATTACATTTGCAAGACTAGAGCTGATTTTGACCAAACTCAAAGCAAAACTTTGCAACCTGGGTCAGATATATAGGAAATAAATAATGACGTAAAAGATGTCGGGTAAGGAAACATTTCTGCCTGTGAACATTTAGTCTCCAATTATACTTTTAAAAGGGAAAATTTAAGCCATCATAACATTTAATGTAATAAAAGCTAAACGTCACCTCAAAGATTGGCACAGTGTCTATTTCAGCTGGAAACTGATGGCAAGAAGACTACTGATCATAAGCCAATGCCAAATTATGGGTTAAGGCGTTTCTGCTTTTCTCTATAAGCTTTAGTGATGAAAGAAGATACAATTTTGCTAAGCTTGTTTACTGTTGAAGCAACTATTTATCACAATGAGTCAGCAGTGAATTAGCATTTACCCAACTCCTGAGCACAGTGGCACTACTGGCATCCCTCTGCAGTCTGTGTTCCTCTCCAGAAATACCACTTATAAAGGCTCCAGCTTCGGACAGTGGCCCCTGAGGAGGGGAGTCACAAAATCCTCCCCACTAAAACTCTGAGCAGCAACAAAGCCACTTCTCAGCTTTGCAACATTTCAGTTCTTTCTGTGAGGAATTTACTATCACTGCAGGATTTGGCTGCAGTGTTTGCCTTTGCTGTGCAGTACTCCCACTGAAGCCACTCTGAATTTGTCCTACAATACCATGAAGGCTTGTTTCTTAATTCAAAACACAGAGCTACATTCACTTTTGAGTTACCGCACTACTCATCCCAGGTAGTCAAGGACACCGTGATGCCACCGTGGAAAGACCACACTGGGAGTACAGTGGCACTGCTGCTGAAGTGTTTACAGCTGCCAAGGAGCAGATCTGTATTTCCATGGATCTGGATTGTGATCAGATATGATCAGATACCGTGTCTTAGACTTTTTAAACTGCTCTAAGAAGAATGCAAATGCAAGTCTGACCCTGCCCAGAATCAGGCCCATGGAGATATGTCTCAAGTGGGGAAATATATTTGGACTTCACATCACACATTCTGAGTTTCTTACTAATCTATTTAAGCATAATAATACAATATCATCTGGCCATGCTCCAGTAACATTGGTAATAGCTATAGGTGAAGATTTCCCTAGCCTCCCCCAAGCCAGAGACTCATTTCCTTGTTGATGCAGAATGAAAAGTTTATAAAACCTCCGGGAGAAAAAAAAAGTCTTGTTTTATCCAAATGAATATTCCATCTGAATGAACATACGGTACACTTTTAAAACAATAATTAGCCTACCATCAAGGAGGAAGAAAAGAACAGGCTCAGAGTATCAGTGCTTCAAGAAACAGAAACAACACATCTTGGAACTGACTTTGCAGGTCTCCAAAATATGAAATCTAATTAGCCGGTGAGAATTTGAGCTTAATATATTATTAAACCTTGAAGCTGAAAATTAATTATTGCTATCAAGATTAATTTGGATCTAGGGGAAAAAGAAGGTGAGCTATAATCTAACAAATTCAAATAAATGTGCTCTTCTTCATATACTTTTGCCAATCGCTGTGAAGGATTTCTCACCTTCATTACCTGTCCAGGTCAAATATATTGGTAACTATTGAAACATATGAGGTTTTTTGAGAAAAATAACTGTATTGGCACGTGTGATATGATCTCATTATAAAGAGAACCTGTTGTAGAGTCACAGAATAGTAAACTGAGGCACTAAAATGTTCATTGAATTTCCTCCTCTTACAAATCAAATCCAAGGTGGCAGAAGAAATCTATGTATGTTTCATCATTAAAAATGCAGTTTTCAAGGAAGCTGAGCCTAGAGGCTTTGCTTTGACTTCTGCCACTGTAAGACAGGAGACCAAATTCTCCCAGGACTCATTTTTTACTGTGGTTACTAACTTCAGGATAAAATTTACAAGCCTCATCCTATATTCCTTTTACATTTGTCCCCCTCTGTCACCTGTTAACATGGGTTAACTAAATTATTTTTTCATATAAATTCTCTCTGAAGATACAGTGTTTACAGAAATATAAAGACTCACAGATATTAATATAAAATTATAGCAATATTTAGCCTTTGTATTCTGTTTTTTAATCTGTACACATCAGCTAGAAAAGTGTAGAGGAGTATTTTAACTTCATTATACAAAAAAAAATACTGAACCAAAGTTATATATTCATAGCCATACAGCCATTTTTGTAGGGGCTGGGAAGCCAGGGTACCTCGTTCCTCTTCAACTGCTCTATTCACCACTCTGCCTCGAAGGAACAGCAAACCATATTCTTTTTTGTACTCTTTTTTCTAAAATGTCCACTCAAATTGTTTTAATTTTATGACACTTAAGATCTTCCTAATTTTTACGGTCCCTCCACGGGAAAGGCATAAGATTTAAATTAGGCATCCTCTCATTCCTCTTACTTTCGTCTTCCTTATTACCTTTGGGGTAAGAAAGAAATACAATCAGTCTCCATGAGTAATCCCTTTAGCTTTCAGAATATTTAAGATGGCATGTGCTAAGGCTAGCTGGAAGAAAAGATCTTGGGAGTAAAAAGCCCACCCTTTATGTCTAGGCATTGATTATGAGCCACACTCAAAGCTACTTCTGTAATTATAGCAGTATTTGAATATCTGAGTCTAGGATGAACACAGTCTTTAGTTATCTTAAGGTATCTACGTGAGACAAAAAAGATTAGAAAGTGTACACGTTTGAGCTTTTATAGTGGATAATCCTTTACTGATCTCTTAAAAGAAGGGGGGTGGGGGGTGGGAAAGGTGTTCTTAATTTAGCATGGAAAATGAAATGGTCCTGGACATGGACTGTTTGTTATTTATCAAATCTTTAAGATCTTGTCTAGAGTACACTGTCCATTAGAGATTACTGGGCCACTGAGCGTAATGGTAAATATTCCGTGAAAAAATCTAAGTTATTTCTAGGTTAACATTATGTTTCATTATGTCATGGAGCGAATAGAGCACCAAAAAACATGACAATGAATTCAATTTAGTAAGTGGAGCAAATGATGGATAGGCTGTATCAGCAAAAGATTTTTATACATTCCCACCCAAACACATACACACGATTAAGGGAGACATGCCTCAATTAGCAGTCCAGTGAGTTGTTACAGTTAAGCCAAGGGGACTCCCAGACTCCCTGCAGGCTTGGAATACCTCCAACCAGTCTCCATGTTGGGATCTTGGCTGACGAGAGAACAACACCCCCAACATCTCCCTGTGGGCAACAGCTACATGGCGTCTATTGAGAAAGGTTGAGAGAAGAAATCTCTGCACATTTCATAGCTGAGACTTATCAAAGCCTCTGTTACTCCTTTGCAGAGCACTGATCCCAGGCAGCTTATTGGCATCAGCCCTCCAGTACTGCTGCCTTGCTTCTCTCTGTACTTGAGGACATGGATAATGGCCTTCCTTACAGGGGAATCTTTACTGGTTAGATGGTATAACCTTGTCAGGGACAGCACACATGGATGTCTTGAGAGCTTCAGAGAGCTTGGGTTGAACATTCACTTTTCTTTACCTTTATTACCATTGTAGAAGGCAATAAAGAAAACGAAGTAATGGACAAGCACAAAGACAGCAGATACTAAGCATCTGGTCACAGGTCATTTGTTCATTGTTCCTTCAGTAATCTGATGCCAGGTCTTCATTCTACTATTCTTCTACCATCACACTTGCTGGAATTTCTCATAGGCAGGTAAAGACCATGGCAAAAAGAGTCTCCATCAAATCCATTCTTTCTGTTCCTTCAGAGAGGCCTTAATCTCATTTGCACCCAATTCTGATTTAGCATGGACCCAGAACTTTAATGACTAATTATCTGCTTTTTCTGAACAGATATTTATTCGCATAAACAGGCTTGTACTGTGTGAACTACAGACTTTTATGGTGCAAGCTATTATCATACCTGCAGGATGCTGAAAGGGAGGTCCAACATTGCTAATGTGCATTTGCTGGCAAGGCAGAAATAGACAACTTGCATGGTAGGCACAATAAATTTTAGTTCCCTGATGCACTGCCATACTAGGTGAAGGGTGGAAAATTCTATATTCTCACCAAGTCTGGGGTACCCAGATAATGGAAATGGAAGTCAAAATCACGTTTACAGACCAAAGTATCTGCTGGAGAATGTCTCTCTTGACTATTGATTTCATCCCAACAAAATTTAAGCATGTGACAAGGTGCCTAAATTAGGAATGCAATCCTATAAGGTTACATGATGGTAAGAGAAAGATCCTACCGGAAGTTTGTATATATATATGGATAAGTTTTTCTTGCTTTGATTTATCAGCAGAGGAAGCATAACGTGACCACACTATTCATTTAGGTGTTTCTTTTAAGAACATAAATGTGGGTGGAATGAATTTGGGACTGCATTTACAGTGTATCTAGGTAGAAGTTTTGGTTGTTCTTTATGTTTTGCTTTCTTTTTCTTACTAGGGTAGAAAAATATTTTTTTTTTCTATGAAGCTGCTTTTTCAGCATGATGGAATAGTTTGTCTTTCACTATTTAAAATGTTATGGTTTGGAATGGAAAACATTTTTAACATTGGTAATGTTAAAAATCATACACATGCTATAGTTATGTCAGCTTGCTCATAATAGTTAATTCTAAGACAAACTGATTTATCCAATAGCTCTTTGCTGTGGGACCATCCCTGCCAGAAAGCTTAATTAAGAAGAAGAGGAAATCTTATTGCAAATTCAGTCTCACACTTTTGTAAGATCAGAATTTACAGGCAGGTAAAATATCACAGCTACAGTCTGAATAAGTATAAAAATGAACCTTATCTTCTGTTCAGTGTTTCCCCTCCTTTGAAATCCAATAGGTGATTAATGTTTTTTTTTCTTTTTTTTTTTTTAAATTATACAAATCAATTCTAATTGACCATACACAAAACTGAAAAAGATAAGACTAAAATGGTATTATTCTAAGTCCACTAGCAAGGGTTGTAAAGTGTAAATAGGTTGAAACTCCATTACTTTAGCTTCCTCCAGACCTTTTGGAATCCTTGGTAAAATATTTATAGACTGCTGTAACACCTGAATTGTACAGCACCTTAAAATTATTATTCTTAAACTGTACTGGTGTCCCTGCTTTTTAGCATCAAACATCAGATTTTCCACTGTCAAAGGTGGATTGGCAGGATAATTATGGGAGATACAGAATTCTATGTACAAATAGTAAATCAAAAGAGTTCTCACTTACTTGGCACATTTCCATAATGCCGGAGAAAATTTTCATTTGAACTGCTTGAGACTTCAGATCATGAAATAAGTGACATTGAAAATACCCATGACAAATGGGTATTGACAGTACTCTGAAACACATTCAAACATGTATTTTTGAAAAAAATAATGAAGTGCATCGAAGAAAATGTATCAGAAATTTCTACAGTACTCTACACCATGTTTCGTGCTTGGTAAGACCATCTTCCATTTTCACCGTTGCTGCACAGATGTTTTTCGTGGGCTAAAGAGGTATTTTCCTCTGCTGTTTGCACACAAGAGTCTCATGGCAGAAACATGCGTGTGAAGTAACTTCTGGCCATTAACTATGTTGCTGGTAATATGGTGTCTATGCTGTCAAACTGTTCAGTGAAGAAGCAAGTAGCGGTGGTGTTATTTGTTTGCAAATCAGCTCTGCAGTTCTCTTCAGATTTTGACTTCAAAACTGAGGTGTAAATTTTAGGCATATTCATTTTAAAAGTTTCGCCCTCTGTTTCTCATTCCCATACATATATGTGTCTGCATTTTGAGCAAGTACTATGAGGGTACGGAGCAGTGAATAGTCACGATATCCCAAGGGACCATAGGGTATATTTCTCATTACAGTCTTATACAGAGAAAAAGTAATTTCTGACACTTCCATAAAAGTTTCAGTCTATTTCTCTCAGAGACAATTATCTCTGCCTCTCGTAACTGAGGGAGGGTCCCTACCTTCAGCTCTTCTTTTGGGATCTCCCTTTCCTTTGTCAAATTGTTCTGTTGTTCAAAAGCAACTCAACAGAAGCATTAATGTTTCCAAGAACTCACATTTTTAATAGGGATAGCTCCGATTTTAGGCATGGAAAGGAGAAAGGCTTTTTTGTTTACTTTTATTTTAATTCCTCACTACTGTGCAGTGGAATTATACAGAAATACAAAATCATGATAAGAAAGTGGAAAGACCAGTGAACTATTCCGAACAGAAAGATGTGCAGTTAAACTGAGTCAGAAAATATGTTCCTCCCAAGGGAAAAATGTAGATTTATTGGTGAAAAAGTTTAATATCTAGATTCTCAAATGCCATTGTAGGGCCTTGGAGTTTTGGAAGAATAGATGCTTCCTAGCTTTTTCCCTCTGTAGACCAGGCTTGAAAGTCACTCTGTACTGTTCATTGTGAGTTGTGTTCTCCCCTTTGGAAAGGTGAAGCAGTGCATCTGGAGATTGCCAGATCCAAAGTGTATCAGATGAGGAGGGGCTCTAATAAGGGAATGTCAGGCATAGAAGTATGGGAGAAAAATGCATCAGTTATTAAATGTTTCAGGACTGTTGGGTTTTTTTTTTTTTGGTTTTGAGATGTTGCTAGAAGTTTGGAATGGGATTAATTCTATCAAATGCATATATAAGCAGAGTAATTCCACATCTGAACCAGCCATATGCTGTCTTTAATTGAATAATGGAGAAAAACAAGTATTGCTGTGTTGCAGTTCATCTCTTTCTATAGTAGTTGTCTAAAATGTATTAAAAAGGAAGCCAAAGGTAATTCGCTTTGGTGAACATGTCTATGCTGTAAACTTTTAAAGCTAAGTGAGACAAATCCCACCTTACATTCTTGGAAACTTTATTTTCCTAAGTTTTTCAATGAAAAAGACTGTTTTCAAGAATATATTTCATTTTAGTCAAAATCTCAATTTCAATCTAAAAAAGTTTTGCTGGAGAACTGTGGGCCAGGTCTAAATATCACATGAAATCTATACTAAATTACTGTTTTATATACATTTTTCATTTTTGATTTGTTGATCTTGGAACAGAAACAAACTTGCTTTAAAATGTTTCAACTCAGAGCCAACGCAATTTTGTTGTGGTAAGAACTCCTTTAGGACAATGAAGTCTGCAGATTTCTTGACAGAGAACAAACATTTGGAGCTATCCTGTGTTACAAGAATTTGTTATTTTTTTATAGTCACAGACAAGATGAGAGTTGTGGTTTGTAATCAATCAAAGTCTACTGAAGATAGGAGACTTTCCCTTTTTTATGTGGCTTTGGGATGGTATGTATATGATACTTGTAGTGGTACATATATAGTACTTTGAAGACATAATCCACACATGAAATATTTTAACCTCCTTTGTGTACCTCTTACACATGCCAGGGGTCCTTCCATAATGCAAAATAGTACTATTATTAATACTGTAAAATTATAACTACTATACAACAATTCTTTAGATCATTTTTGAATATCAGAAACATGATAATTACAAATACAGCTTCATTATGTTGGCCAAAGTTTGACTTTAACCATATTACATAGAAGTGTTCCATTAAAAACAGTTTGTATCTATTTTTTTTTTTCTTGAATTGGTAGGTAGGAAAATGCCATTTTATACAGCTTGACTTACCTTTGTAAAAGTTTAGAAACAATAGGCCTGTTTCTATTGATCGTCATTTACAAGATATAGAAACTGGCAATAATCTTATTAAACCAGATTACCAGGAAAGGCCTTTAAAAATTTTTTATAAATATAGCTTTTCCACAACAGGGATATATTTAAACACCATTCTGCTTTAGGCCTTTCAATTACATTGAAAAACAGATTCCTGCCATTAAGAGAGTTATTCCAGTTTGGTGCACTTCATTGCTCGAGCATTCATCATCAATCCGTATTTACTGTCAGGAGGTTACCCAATATAATCATCTTATGTTTGAATGTGGCCTTCAATTTTAAATTAAAGGTAGACCTTAGATAGCTTCTTCCAGGTTATCTGTAGAATTGCAAATATAATAATAGGCAGGATTAAAATAACATATAAGAACATTAAAGGGGAAAAAGACTTTAGTTTTTTTCAGGTTTTTGACAATGATTCAAAGAGCAAAAGGAAGCGCAATTAAACTAAAATTAAGGTTGCACATTAGAGAAGTTAGGTCCAGCAGACAGAAAGATTTCAAAATGTAATGCTGAAACCCCCATGTGAATTCCTGAACAGACTGGAGACGGCACCAGGATACGTAGCCATAGTGCTGAACTGCTAAGTGTAAAGTCCCATATTTTTAGCAGTCCCATATTTTTAACAGATCATTTTTACATTGAAACTCCATGGATCTTGGGGTTATTTTGGGGATATTTTGGTTGTTGATTGATATCCTCTGAGATAAGATATCCTATATTACGGAGTTGTTCCGAATGCCCCATGATGCTGCCTGATAAGAACACTGACTGTGAAGCTACCTAGATGATATTCACTGTGTCTCAGTTCTCTGCCCCTGGACAGACAGAACTGTGAATGTTCCAGTTCCCTATTCACCAAGGACAGTCTTTCTGCAAAGCCGTGGTGGTTGTTTATGGTCCTTTTATGTTTTGCTGTGCAGATTTTCTACAAATCCTCTTGAACACTAAAAATAGTTTACCACCTTTTTAAAAAATTGGAGCTAAATTAAATGGTGTGTAGTCTCCCACTGTGCTCATGGTTTTTTTCTCTCTAGATAATGGTAGTACAGTGGCTATTTGCAGGTATAAGGACCCTTTCTACCACTCAGTGAGCTTTTAAAACTGTCACCTAATGCCAGAGATTCTGCAGTTTCAAATCTTACCTCATGCTGCTGCTATTCAGTTCTGTTCTGCAAAGATTTTAAAAGAATATAACCTTAACATCTTTGTTATTATCTTCATAATATGCATATGTTTGCATTTATAAAACAGTCTTACTATTTGCCATTTTGGTGAAACTTCCTATTGATCTAAAATAAGACTTCAATTTAGTACTCATTAAAGTAAATGTCAAAAAACTTATTGATGTTAACTACACAGAAGTGGGACCCTACATACCTCATTTCTTCTTAAGCTGCAGAAAGTTGCCCTTGTAGCCTGGACTAAAAACTTGCAATTCAACTAATCTCTTCTTCAATGTCTACTACCTTATATCATCCTAATTTCCTTTATAGTCAGTGGAGAGGCATAGGCATTCATATCTCACAGCAATGACCTAATTTAGACACTGTTTCAGGAGAATGAATTTCACAGTGTCAGGCTCTTGGTTCACTATCCATTCACTAGGGCAATCTATGAGATAAGGTGAGGTACAGGTATCAATGTCATAGACCCTTACAGTCGATTTAATTGTCTAAATAGGTATCTAGTGTCAAATAGGATGTCCCAAGGTATTCACCTGGTCTCCAGCTGTCAGTCCAGAATGGTGCAAATCTCCTTTGCTTTGTCATGTGTTAGCCCCTCACAAATAGCTCAAGTACTGTGTGATGTCTAGAGCACTAGTTGGCTAAGTTAGGTAACTGAACCATAGTTCTACTCTCACCTCTCAGATGACATAAGTACCTCCCAGAGGGTGGGCTTCAGCTCCATGTTAAGATATCTACATGTCTACATGTAGATCCCTATATGCGAAGTCATCTAAATTGCAACCATCAACTGGGATAAAGTTGATGTAACTCTACAAAGGCTGGAGGTGGGGGTTCAATTCTCCATGAAATAGACATTTGGGCTCAAATCAATTGCTTCAAAATAGGCATCTAGTGCAAGTTGAGATGCCTTACGGAATCTGCTGGTCCAGAAATGCCTGCTCTGTTTCAGGTCCTATGCCCCACATGCCACCCTTGTGCAGCTGTACTGGATAGTCTATCAAGTCCATGCTGTCCTCACTAGAAGACAACGTAGTGAAGCTGCTCTTCTGTGAATTCTTTTCCTGGAAGAAAAATTTGTGCACTCGAAATTAGTTCCGATACCAATTTTTTGTTTCTGATGCCTATGGTCTGTCACTTAATGGCCTGCCCATTTACTCTATCTTTTCTTCCTCTTTGTATGTTTTTGTCTTTGTTTATATTATTCTGCTCAGTGCAGTCATATTAATGCAGGATTTTTGAATGATTTTTTGAAAGTTTGTTTTCTAGCTGAGCTATATTTCATTCTCCAGGCATATTCTTTGTTACCCTCAGAAGCGAGGTCTCAAACAGCAGACAATGCCAGATTTTTGTCCATGTTACATATAAGGACCATATTTATCTAGCAGCCTCTAATTTACTGCAACTTGGTGTTCTTCAAAACAAAGTACCAGCCTCAGCAACGATGTTGCTTTATCTTCTGGGGCACCTTTCCTAATCCTGTTACGAGCATGGGGTGACTGAGATGTAGTCACCTCTTTCAGTAGCACCACAATCACAGCCTAAGTTTCGTCAGTGGGTATGTCCCTGTCACCTGCAGTTTTACATCATTATAGTGTTTTTGTTAGAACTGAAGTACAAACTACGTGAAAGGAAGTCATGGCCTTACCAAGATGAAAAAAAATGCACCAGTACAGCAAGATTTCTGCTCTGATTCTTTTCTCACACTATTGCAAAACAGGTTTCACATCAGTATCACCTCATGATAAAGTCAGAATCAAGCCTTATAACTCCTTTTTCAAAAATAACTAATCACATATGACCTTACCTGGTACCAGGTCATTGACTCACAGCTTGGCAGTGTGCAGACATTTGCTGTCAAGCAGAGCTATTCTCAGCTGACTCTGAATCAACATATTGCCTCCATCATACTAAATTGCTTGCAAATCTCAAAACAGACTTGTAGGGGGGCAAAAAATTCCAAAGCTTGTTGAAAATCAACTAGGACAACTAGCACTAAACAGAAAGCTTTGGATTGATGCACAGTTTGTTTTCTGACTGAAGTTTCTCCAGAACAGTGTGTTCCCCACTGTGCAAATTTATTACTCGCAGCCTTTGGGATTTGTTTGTTTCCCTTGCAGTTTATGCTGCTGGCTCTACTTTGGCTATGCCATCTGTTGTTCTTCTTTCCTCTTTCTTTGTGTTTCTTTTTCTCTGTGTCCTCCAGTCCAAGCTACATTAACTGCTGTGTGTCTTAAAGGGTATTTGGGATCTTTTAGTTGTACCGTGCGACACTGTTAACCACCGGTGCTGGAGAACCCTGAGTTCTTTTTCACATCCTTCAAAAGTATGAAACTGCTTTAAAATATGAATTATTTTTAGCCTTCCTTAAGCTTCATTCAACTACACTTGCTTCTTGCACCTCTATTGCAAATTGTGCATATGCTTCTTCTTTCTCCCAAGGTCAAATTTTCCTATCTCAATACTGAAAACCCTTGCAAAAGGAGGAGTATTATCATAGTTTGCATTTTTTTTAGTCCTTAATCCCTGAAATCATCTAAATGCAAGGAAATTTTCAGCTTTTGTTTTAAAACATATTTCTGGATCTTTTTTTTTGAAGACGTATCATGAAAATCCTGCCAGAAATGCACCCAGAATGAACAAGGGCTAGAAGATCATGACATTGAATCAAAAACTGACACACACCTATTTCTTAATTCTTGCAATTTTTAAAGAAATCACGTAACTGAATGATTCTTAAAATATGATAGAGGTTTTTCACCTGTATATTCCCCTGCCTGTGTGCTTTAAGGAAAAGAAAAATCTCTCTTGGACAGGTGTTCTTAGGTGGAAATGTTGAGGGAAAGTTGGAGTAGGACTAAATGATGTCAATCTTTTGAGTTTGAATTGGCATTACAATATGCATGTTCTATATTTAGTCTGAAAGAGCTTGCTTTTTAAAGCAAGCCACAGTCATTTGAAACACTGTGAGGGCATGGAGTGCTGGAACACTGTGTTAGCTCAGCCATGTGGTTATGTGCATTTACTCTCTATTGTTCGGATTCTTGTGTGTGCTTTGTAGCTTATATCCCCTGCGCATAGCTTTATTTACTTCTATGCAGTGGCTAGGGGGACTTCATGAATCATGGTTTAAGTAAGAGAGAGAACCCACAGAGCTGCTTTAATAAGGAGACAGTGAATGCAGGAGTACTTATTTTGTACATAGGTACATAATAATAAATTTATGTCACAACTAACTACTCTGCAATTTTACAGAGTATCAGATTTGGTTGTTTTCTTGCTCATAAACTATAATTTTATATTGAAACCCCAGTATTTGGTGAGAGAACTCTTAACACAAAAAGCCTAGCTTGTTCATTCTTCCTCTTCATATAGTGGCACAAATAGCAACTGAGAAATTGCAAAAAATTTGCCGTGTGGGCAGCAATAGAAGTGATATGAAAGGATATAACATGGACTTTGTGTTATTTCCAGTGTCTTGTACTGTCATGTGGGTTGCTTTTCATGATTGTTTGATTGTTTTTTATTGTAGAGGAGGAGGCTGGTGCCCTTGAAAAAGCATTTTTCAGATGTTACAAATGAAATGAGTTCCCTCAGCAGAAGAGGAGGGCAAGCGTGTTAATGCAAGTATTAAAAAACTTGATCAGCTTACCAGGTCAAACCAGTTACACTGACTGTATAATGTTATCTGTGCTACAGTGTAAATTATTATCTTCTACCTTTTGAAAACAGCAAGCAGTTGATAAAGCCCTCAGAGGAATTTGCCATCCCTCTGCCTATCCATCTGTCCTACCATCTCTGGCTTTTGGAGAAACAGCTGTCTTCAAACATTATACATAGAATTCTATACCAAAGGAATGCATGCGTTACCGAAGCTAGTATTGTCTTGTGCATCCTAAAGGTGATTAATTTTTTAACAGGTTTTAAGAGATGCATTCATTTATTCAATAGGCTGAACAATAAGCATGAACTGTGGAATGTAGATCACTTCTGATTGTTTCAGTTGTTAAGTAGCTGATACCTCCCCATGGAAAAACAAAATATTTATCCCACAGTTCGTGTTAGTGTCACACAAAATTATATACAACGTTCATAATGAAGAGATAATAGTAATGGTGCACTGTTTTGAACAAACGCAAACAGTGAATAAACTTCAAGGCTCAACAGTTTATTCCAATGAGAAAATTAAATTCTTGCAAAGTGAAACAACAGTCCTCTTATATACAACATAATGTGTACTATTTACATACTACTATTATTGAATCAGTGTTTTTCAGTTGTGTGTTTTAACTAGTAACGAGCTATGCAATACTGAAGAAAGAAGAGTAGAAAATTACTCAGAATGTGATAGATTCAGTCACTTAGGTGGGATTCATCCTGTTTAAGGGTGCAAGTTGGGGCTTTTATACAAAGTCAAGGGTACTTCCCACTACAGCTTCCATCCAGCACTAGAAAATAACATGAATCTCCCACAGACCTTGTATCGTATCTGTGTGCCTCATGTAGATGTCTTAGGTACCCTAGGCACCTTAAATGCCAATACAGAGCTGTCTTCAGGCTTATGAATGTTGATGTAGATGACCACAGTGTAGATGGTTGCACTTGAGCTAACCATCTGATTTTAATATTCATTAAAAAAAAAAGACAAAAAAAACCAAATTAGGGCATGATTTGTATTACTATGCTCTGTGTATAGTCAACTGCCTGCTAAAATGCTTATTGCTTTCTTCTGTACAAGGAGCTTAGTGCTCAGCTCAGATACAGACTCACATGTAGTCAGATGAATCCCAGGCTTTTTTACTAATAAATGAAAAGTACCTGTTGAAAATATTAAGGCACTGGCAATCTGGATCCTCTTTTTGATTAAAAAGGTAACTCAGAGAAACTCTAATCTCAGAAAGCATTAACTTCCTTGTCACTGTTAAGCAGAAGCAGATCAATCCAATTACTAGATTAGTATGAAAAGGTATGATAACATCCACTTATATTATTTACCGGGAACTCACTTCATCCAAGTGGTTAGTGCACTTGGATCCCTGAAGTGCGTTGCTATTCCTTTTGAAAGAAAATTAACAGGGAGCAGACAAGAGGGTAGTAAATTACCTTAATCTCCTTTTAATTACAAATGTGCAGTTCCTGTAGACAGGCTTTGAACTGAGTGGATTTTAATAGTGGAGTAGCACAATCCTGGCTTGCACATTAGAAATTAAAAGTTAAAATTCCACTTGCTTGGGCAAGCTGTGCTGTTTTTTCTCCAGCAAAAAGCCAGATTTTGGTACAGTTTTTCCTTCTTATCTCCTTGTTCAGTGGGACCCTTTCTTGGCAGCTGACAGTATAATCATTCTTATTAATAGTGTACAATTAAATAACATTTTACTTATTTTACTTTTGAAGCACTTACTGACTGTACTGGTTTTGGCTGGGATAGAGTGAAATTTATTCATAGTACCTGATATGGTGCTATGTTTTGGATTTGTGACCAAAATGGTGTTGATACCACAGGGATGTTATAGCTATCGCTGAGCAGCGCTTACACAGTGTCAAGGCCTCCTCTGCTCCTCACAATACCTCACCAACGAGTGGGCTGGGGGTGCACAAGGAGTTGAGAGGGGACACAGCCAGGACAGCTGACCCCAGTTGACCAAAGGGATGTCCCATACTATAGGATGTCATGCTCAGCAATTAAACTAGGGGGGTGGAAGTTGGCGGGGGCTGCCGTGATTTTGGGACTGGATGGGAATAGTTGAGTTGGTGGTAAGCAATTGTTTTCTTTTGTATCACTTGTTTTTCTCCTGTTTGCCCCCCCACTTCTCTTTCCCTCTCTCTTTTTGATGTCTCTCTTTTTTTCTTTCAATTTTTAAAAAAAAATATTAGCTGTGTTTATCTCAACCCACAGGTTTTCTCACTTTTAACCTTCCAATTCTTCCCCCCATCCTTCTGGGGAAGAGCGAGCGAGCGACTGCGTGGGAGTTAGCTGTCTACTGGGGTTAAACCACGACACTGACCCTAGGTTATTGGTTGGTTTAAAATAGGCATATTCACAGCAGTCACTCCAATAAGGTCTCTAATTTGGAACAGGGTATTGGATTTGATTGCTCTGTTAGTCTGCTCAGATTACAAGTATCTCTGGAATAGAACCATGTTTTTTGCGGTGCTGAACACATATAAAACAAATTAATGACAGCACTCTAACATGTACAGATTTGTCCTTTGGCTATCAGGCTTACCAGTATAACTAGTTAACAACTGCCTTTTGATGATTATTTACTATGTTGGCCAGAAAGCTTCAGGATGATATTTTCAGTAAGATTAGACCAATTTACTGCGGTGGGGGACAGAGTGGGTGGGGAAGTTATAATAAAAAAAAAAAAAAAAAAAAAAAAAAATCTGACGAATGAAGAACCAGGGAGATTTCAGCAAGATTTCTATTGAAATTCCAGGTAAATTCCTCACAATGCCTAGTCTGAATTTCTCCTGCATGTACTCAGCAGCCTCAACGTAAAGAACTTTAAAAGGCTTTGGGATAATATATCCGGTAGCTGCTTTAGCCTAACATATGCTATTACATGGCTTCTCAGGATGTCAGCTGGCTGCTTTCCAGTTTGGTTGTGTCCTAATGCACCCATTCAGCGATTCATCCAAATTATCCCTTTACTGAAGAGGACATCAGTAAAACTTTATGCTGTTAATTCAGCCACTTTTTCTCAAAAGCTACACCAACATAAAGGGGTAAAATAATTAGAAGTAAATTAATGTCCCTATTTATCTATAGTTAATTAGAATACTTCATTTTATGTCCCTTGCCTTGACACCATGCCCTTTTAAAGACCTATCTTCTTTAAAAGTGCTGGAAACATATTCAAACCCTTCATTATAATCTACCAGATTTTTATTTTTTTATTTACTCATATCTTGATTGTTAGACTGGCTGGCGCTTTTCCATTTTACTTATCTATGATGTCCATTCCATTCCATTCCATTCCATTCCATTCCATATATATATATTTCTATATAAATAAATAGAAATATTGATTGTCAGAGGTACTTGCAAAACATAGAATGCATGGAGTTTGATAAAGCCCTGTAAAAGTTAGAGTTTGTGCCTTTATATATTAATTAAATAACAAAATTCATTTTGTACATAAGACAAGAAAGAACTCTGGGAAACTGTAAATCAAAACAACTGAAAATGTATGCCATTTTTGTAATTTTTATTGGCAGTCTACTCCTTTTCTTCTGGAATTTTCAGATTACCAGTAGCCTGGTCAGGTTGTTGGACACTCACAAATCAAATGGCTGCTGGGCACATGCAGATGTTATTTTACGTTGTGCAACCAAGGGAGGGGTGAGACGTAGTCGTAGTCTGTGCAGTTGATTTATGCATGTACCACAAGCCTAACATGATTTTAACTCACGGAACCAAATAATCCCAGAGACAAACATAGGGCACTGCACCACAGAAGTAATTTTCTGCTTTTTGATTTTTAAATGTTAGCAGGTATGGAAATGTTTTTCCAATAAGTCAAGGGAAGGATAGACTGTCCCTTTTGCCCCCAAGAATCAAGATGTCTCAGTTCAGTCTCAGTAATCTACAAAATGAATAATGATCTCAAAGAAATATTTCTGTTTTTTCTATGCAACTATTTTAGGCATTTATATCATTGCTATTAATTATATTTTACACAATAAAAGCAATGTTGCTACATATTTTCAAAAAATATGAAAGGTTATGTTATTTATATGTTCTTCATCATGACCAATGAATGAATGACTGCATGAATAAATGGCGAAGAGACAAAAAGGTAAAAAAGATAAAAAAGTAAAACAATATAACTGTTATAGTGATGTACTTATGAAACCACTGCCTTTTAGCATGTATAAAAAATGCTTGTCTTACATATTCATAATATCAAAATATCCATGGTATCGAATGAGTGCAAAGAAGGCTCATGTTTATGAGAATAAGGTTTACCTATTTAATTTTGATAATATTATTAAAAGGGGGTAAATAGGATGATTAAGCTAGTTTTTTTGATAGTGATGGCACTGTGACAAGGGATTCTGTCTGTGAAGATTAAAATGGCAATCAACATGCTTTTATGGAAAATGTACCTTGTCAAAGAAATGTGATGTCTTTTTACATGATAAGTTTAGTTGATAACTGCAGCTGATAACTGCATTGACATAATACAGTTAAACTACTATAAAGCAGTAGTCCCTGTCTTTTTTTTTTTTTAAATTCTCATGAAAATACTGCTATGCGAGATCAGCAAAGCTTAAACATCAGCTGTGAAAAATGTTTGAGAAAGTAATTACAAATGCAGTATCATTGTACAACAGGATGCATAACCAGATGCCTCAGAAAAGTTAGTTCTTGCTTTTCAACCTCTTCATCAATGATCTGATTAAATTTGCTGATAATAAATAATTAGTGAGTGACACGTAATGGAGAAAGACCAACTCTACTAAATCATATTGCTTAAGAAAATTACTATTTTCTGGTCAGCATATGTTTTAACCGAGCCAAATGAAAGGGCATCGATGAAGGAACAAATATGTAGGTCACACTTGCAGGATGGCAAATGGTGTCCTGGTGTTCAGTGACATTGAAGGACTTAGAGGAAATAGCAGCTAATTAAGTGAACATGAGCTCCCTGGGCAACACTATAGCTAACTAGGTGAACATGTTTTTGAGATGCATAAGTAGAAAAATATGTCGCTGTTCAAGAAGCATTTGGACAACAGTCTTAGATATATGGTTTAACCTTTAGGTTGCCCCGTGTGGAGTCAGGAGTTGAACTTGATAACTCTCATGAGTCCCTTCCAGCTCAGAATGTTCTATGATTCTATGAGTCTTTTCTTTCATGATCCCAGTGTTTGGATAGATTCACACGTCAGTTGCTATTTATATTTCATGGGTCATGGTGACATTTTGAATGCAGAATCTGCTAATGCATGTGCAGAAAAATTGTAGTTCGTCAGGTGTTTGATCATATATTTTATGTATATGGTGGTAATTATCACTGAATATTTCAGAGTCCATTTAAAGATAGAATCAACACTTTCACTTATTTGATACATTTTCTCAAATATTGATTTAGTTTCACTAGGGTTTAGTGGAAGATCAACTTTTGCTTCAAATGCCTACCTTAAGTAACAATGCTCTTTAGTTCCTAGAATAATCTTTTAGAACTTGTATGTTACTGAGATTAAAACTGAAGTCTTCATTGGTCACTTGAGATCTAAAGGAGGTAGTGGATTTTGATTTTGTTCTTTGTTTCGATTAATATTTGTTGAGGTGTTTCTTGTTTAAAAAGTGTCTGCCACACAAATAGTCTGTTTCATGGACCTACAAGCTAATGTTACATTTACAGTCTGCAATTAACTGATGCTTTTCAAATAACTTGTACGAGTTACAGATCAATAACTGACCCATGTATCTTTTTCACAGCATGAAGGAAAATAGTATAGAACATTGAAGAAAGATAGGGTTTATAAAGTTGTACTTCCATCAACATACAAACTCATGATGGTTATAACACCATTTTTAGTTCTAAAATTTTCAGGTTTAAAAATAAACCCAACTCATTTTATGTCACTATTTTGGTGATTTCCAAGAAATATCCTTTAAAACTAATACAGCTATGGATTATGCATCATATATATAACTACCTATGAGCATTCCTCAAAATCCTATAAATGAACTTAATAACACGAAATTATAATAGACAAGAATTTAAAACAATTATTTTAAATAAATATTCAGACCTTCATGTAACTAAACTTTCACTATTTTCATTGTGCAATGTATAAGTATATACCTATGCTGTATACAGGTAGTACACAGATATAATGGCAACATTGCTAAGATTCATTTCAAACATACAAAAAGAAATATTAAAAGCCTGTCTTTAACACTCAAAATTTATAAAAACTTACAGTTAAACAACTGAGCTTTTCTTCTCAGGATATGTTTAATGCACCTGTTCTTTAGATTTCTAGTTTTTTAGAAGCAATAAGTTAAAAGTGATGCTGCTAACTGAATTAAAAAGAGTACCACTACTAACTTGCAACTCTTGCCTTGAGTTCCAACAGAAGACAATCATGAATTAGCAATTATTTCTGCGGTAAGTACCCTACTGCAACTTCTAGCTGTTTTCCTGTTTCCAGTATACGGTGACTGGTTCTTGTTTTCTGTCACCCTTTGCTTATTGCAGTCTCCCTGTGTACTTCCATATCCCCTGATTCCGGTGCATGCTCTCGTAGTATCTACTACATGTTCTTTCTTCTCATTCTTTCCCTGAACTTTGCAACAGAGAATGTGGCTTTGCTAACCTGGGAGTTAAGGCATGTGCCTCTCCAGGCAGAATAATCAAAACACTTGTGTATCCTTGATAACTCAGATCTTGTGTCTCAATATCAAGTGTGTGGAGTTCTGCCATGCTATCTCACCACTCACCCACAGGACTGTGTCGACAGATAGCAGGTATATAGTTTCAGGAGTTATGCATGCAGAATAATCAAGTCCTGGATAGCCCACGGACAGAATCTTTTGGGACTGTGATTAATTATATTTCTGTTGCTGTTACTGCAGCTTATACTTGCGAGATATAGCTCAGATGTTGAATTTTCATCTTTTTAATGAGATGGATCAAAAAAGCAGATGCCCAAAATTTCTGTCTGGTATTATTCACACAAATCAATCATTAGTCATTTAAATCTTCAAAACTTTTCACTTTCCTTAAACTCCACCTGATTTTATGTAGAATTTGGTGTTAAAACAAGCAGAAGTGCACTCAAAAAAATTTGCTTCTGCAAGTATGACAGTACCTATATTTTTTTCACTTTCATGGGTAACTTCACAATTAAACAGTTTTAGTGAATACTATTAGACAGACCAGAATGGTCACCAGTCAGCCCTGCATAACATCTTGCATGCAGCATAGTCATGAATGTTTGTAACATTGCCAATTAATTTGTGGTGATCATATTTGACAAAGGATGATTTTGCCAGCTGGAAGCAAAATTATTCCCTATTCCCTATCCTCCCTACCACCACCACTTCCCTCCAGCCTGCATCATGAGGTCTTTATCATCTCAAAGTGATGTTAGAAATAAGCAGATGGGACATGATTTTAATATCTTAAGGATAACATCTCCCAGTAGTGCAACTGCCCTCTTAATATTGGCACCAGCACACTGCAGAAACCCACTCCCAGTTTTAGATTCTTCCCCTCGTATGCCCTCATTACAGGTCTTTTAGTTGCTACCTCCTTTATGCACAGATTCATCCTGACAACTGAAACTGACATTTCAAAAGCTAAGAGGACTTTACATAACAGGGCCCCTCTTGTCGTTCTTCATTTCCTTGAAGTCAGCTTTCATACTCATTTGCTGCATTTTTACTATGTAGATCATGGAGCACACCAGTGCAGAAAGTCTCTTCCTTCCCCCCAGGAAGGTACAACTAGAGTAACACTCAGTGCCAGAAAGTTATTCTTGTGCAGGATACAGAAATGTCTTTCATTAATTGTGGCTAACCAAACCTATTCCGAACAACTAGTTTAACATGGGCAGAGGAAGAAGCTAAACAAAAGTTTACAAATGTTCTCATACAAAATATTCTACCATTGCAACAATGATGCAGAAAAGATGCAAAAGAAAGGCAACTAACTAAATTAGTTGGCACAAAAGACCTATAACTATAAACAGAAGATTCTATTGGAGGTGATGTTTTGTTAAAAAAAATACAGTCAGAACTCAATAGACAAAAAAAGTGATCTGCTGAAACCCACATATAGTTAATGGAAAATTTAGTGATGGAATAGATTACTCAATACATCACCGCGTAAACAGGTTGTTAAAAAGGCAGCTAGATGCTGGCATGACATAGAGAACATTTTGGAAAAATACTTCTGAGAAGAGGAAGGTTGTTAGGTTTCTGCTTTTCTCCAGAGAATATGGCTTTATGTCTGTCATTCAAAGACCACCATGACCACCAGTTTGGTGCTCTAGCAGCACTAAAAATGGGCAGCACATGGTAGTGCTGCGCTAATTGGAGCTCTATTGACAGTCCTCTGAGATCCACTCTGCCCTTGTTCCTCCTGTGAATCCTTTTCTGTTCTTCCCCTCCTTCCTCAGTAAGAAAAAAAAATAAATCTGATTATTTAACCAGCAGCACAGGATTAGGTAGGTTATGTCTCACTATAGAAAGAAACAAACCCTGTCAAGCCCAAGCAGAGTATCTCACATTGAGGAAAATGGAGGAGGAACCAAAGTCCCAAAGCAAAATCTATTGCCATTGTCTCATGAGACCCTGATACTCTGAGGATATAAACAAAAAACTATATGTCCTTTTATGTCCTCTATATTTCCTATTGCTTCTCCTTTTCTCTTTGAATTTGTCTTTGATTGTCTTGTCAAAATAGGAAAAGTGACTCGAAACAGCAGAACGATCACTTTCTTATCTGCTACAATGGACTGCCTGACAAAATAAGAGAGTGTAACCAAAATTCTCAACCTGAAAATAGAATTTTGATATGTTTTGATTGATTGCTTTTCACAGCCATCTGATCCAACATATTCAGTGCTACCTTTTGATTTTTATTTTTTTTTGGTCAGATCTACTTAACACATGTTCATTTACTCTGTAATTTTCCAAACTTTTCCATAAATTCACAAGTGCTCTTGCCGTGTCAACCACGCATTTCAGAAATCTGAACCTTGTCTGTTTAATGCTGGGCTAAAACAGTATCACTTTTGATAGTGTGTTTGCTTATTTCTGCGATAATCGGGTTACTACAAATGGAATTCCACAACAGAAGTCTCGGATCAAAAAAGAATTTATGCCTATTTTCCTTTATGACACCAACATACTGACCAGGGTGTGAAGAGAAGATAGAGTTAGGGGTGAGATTTTTTCCTAGCTATTCTATGGTTTTATGACTCTGTGATTCTATTGCACAGCTGGGAGCATTTCTAAGATTTGTCCTTCCCCTTTACATTCCTGTGAAAGAAACCGTGTGTTAGAAAGCAGCTCCCTCAGGAATGACCTAACACTTCCAAGGCATGTTTCTTTGTATTGATACACATACTGGGATTTTTCCAGATTATTTGTCTAAGTGCTCAGGCAAATATAATCAGTCCCTGAAATGCTCTGCCAGAGATCATCTTGCTTAACAATTTCTTGCTAAAAAATTAATTTTGATGTATGATAAGTACCACTTACCCAAAGTGCACCATTTAACCAAATTGTTTTGTTTTCTCAAACCAAATGTCTCACAGAGTTCCACTACAGCATGTAAACACTATTACCTTTTCCAAACAATCTTTAGTCTCTTTTAGAAACAAGCAGAAGAAAGTGCTAGATAGATCCAATTTAACACGATCCATTTTACGTATGTTAATTACCATTAATTATTCTATTTTCCTTTAATTTTGTAGTAGTCAAGTCTAAGTCAGCTATTGACCTCAGGATTAATACTGGGCTAGCAAAACTGTAATTATCCAGGTAACACATCTTTGTTTTCCTTCTAATTTAATAGAACACACTCAGTGTTCCCACTTTTCATCCAGAGTTTCACAATGGCAATGTTTTTTTCTATTTGAAGTTCAAGTGTTTGGACATACATAAATAGTGCAGAGGCACTTCCACTTCCAGTGGACCAGTACTCAACTATGGATTTTCAAATGCATCTCAAAACCTCAAAAAGGCAAAAAAGCAGCAAAGAAACTTAACAAGTATTTATTTATTTATAGAGATATAGATCATAATATATATGAGATAAATAATAAACATATATTATAAACATATGTTATATATGTGTGTATATATATTTTAAAAACTTCTCGTTAAAAAAAAAATCAATCCTGCCACATAGTACTATGAAATAAAAATCAGGACCTTATATACTATGTCCTTTTCCTCTCTTAACCTTCCGTTTTTGTAAATCATGCGTTTTTTAGTTGCTGCCACTAGTCCATGTGTCCATTCTATTGCTTTCTTCACTAACTGCCTGAACAGAGACTGTGGAAGATAATCTGGAATTGTTTATCTCTGTCTCACTGTACACGTCTTTTCTAACAGCTCTTTTAGCAGTTCTCATTTACCCTTATTTACATGAAAAGTGGATAAGATTTGGAAACAGTTGTTTGAAAAAACGCTGTCATTATATATGCCCATGCACAACTCTGCTTTTGCCTCTGTACTGTTTGCCTCATAGGGTCTTCTTCCCCTCAGACTGTTCTTCCTCAGCTTAGATTCCTCCTTAGGTTCTTTCTGAACCTAATTTAATTTTTTTTCCTCAGCATTATGCTGTTGCATGCTGCTTTTCCACTCTGAAGTTTTTTAAACTAAGTCAATTTGGCAGCAATCTGCTTTACCCTTCAATAACTACTACATTTATAAATAGGGAACTTCCAAGTCAGCATGAGGAGAAGAACTTCTCCCTGATTTACTAATTATGCTGCTTTCAATGGTATATTATTTCTCCAGCAGTGACATCATCTTGAGATGCAGGAGTGCTGGCAGCTTAAAGGAGCTGTGTTTTGTGGAGACATTCCATTTTATATATAAATTTACAAGCCTGAAAATCCTCAGGTGGATTTACAGTTCATTCCGATTTCTTTTTCCACCATCCTTAGTTGATAATATATTCTTCAAAGCAATTTATATGCAAATATTTATTTGAGGAAAGGAGAGAGTGAGTGAGGTAAACAGGCAGGCTACACCACATGAATTACAGTATATTTCCCTGAAAATAAAAGTTGTCCTTTCAGCTGCAACAGTGCAAAGACAGAACAGCAGCTTTGGTGTAGGACCTCTTGCTCTTTTTCCACTTCCCTGTGCCAGGGAACAAACCAGAGGCCATGTAGCACTTTGTCCAGGTGAGGTGTGGTGCATTTGTATTTTTGGACAGGTTCTCAAGCCAGCTTTGGTCAGTTAAAGTCCATGTGGCAGCAGTGGTGACCTGCATGGGTCACTTAGTGCCTTCTAAACGCATAGTGCCTTATGTAGTAAGGTTTGGGGTTAGCCCGTGTAACCCGTGCTTAGAGCCTGAGCTAGTTTTGATGTAGCTTCCCATTGCTGCAATCACACTTCTGACTGCAGTAGGCTTATGGCTATTCATTGCCATGGTAAAAGGTTAAATGCTGAACAGATTTCTTAAAGCAATGGGATAACAAGGAAGAAACACTGCTAAGGTTTGAACATCAGGAGCAACACAGGAAAGAGATGAGAGCCAGCCCTTGAAATACACAAATACACACACATATTATCTGTCTATCTATCCATCGATCTGTCTGACTGTCTACCTATCTACCGGTCTATCCATGTGTATCTTATGTGTACACATACGATGAAAACATGCAACTCTGCATACTTAAATGAGCTGTGCCTCTGGAATGAAGCAGAAGAAGCACTGACCAATTTTCTCATGAAAAAAACAAAACCAATCAAACCAGCAAAAATCAGAGTCCAAATTATGGCCAACTTTAAGAACTACGTAAATATAGTATGTACTCAGCTTTGCATGTACTATTGCTGAATCTGCAAAGAAAACAGTGATGACTCCTTTCCTCATTCTCACTGGGAATGGTTAACAAATGAAAGCAGTCATTTTAGAACAGACAGGGAAGGCTTTAAATTACAGTTTCAAGAGGATCTCTTCCATTTGAGAATTGCTAGTCTGGACTTACATTTCCACTTACATGCTACATACCACATGCTATATGACGTGATGTTGAAAAGGAAAACGTAATTTCTCAGTCCAAAATGTTACACTTCAAAAGAATAATAAAAGAAAATAATGTCAGTCATCAGTCAGCTTCCTGGACTGAAATCTTTTGGGATAATGTTTTTACTTGTACATCCATAAATATAAACCTGAGCGTGATCCTTACTTTTGAACTATTGGTATGTATGGTGAACAAATTAATAACAGTAAGCTGCTCTCAGGTCTCTGTCATGTGATCATTAAGCCTTATGTTCTAAGATTTCTGCCTGATACCATTCTCTCATGTCCCCTCATAAAATTCTGACACTGGTTTTTATTTTTGCATTATTTCTCTGAAATATTTTTCTGTGAAGAATTGTACATCTGAAGCATCTTTCCTTTTGCAGCTTAAAAATTTGTCATTGCTTTAATAGTTGTGGTTTTGTATGATTATCTGAATTATTATGCACTGGAGGATGAATAATTGCATTTGAAAGACTTACTCTTTAAAAATTTTCAAAGACAGAAACAACCTTGCAAGTTTAGTACACTGTTTAAAACATGAAAACCATCCTAGCACTGAATAAATATTAAAAAAATCTGAAAGAATGTTTTAGGACTATTTTGGCTTTAATTTTAAATTCAGGGCCAGATTTCACTGTTGACAAGATGGAGATCTAATGTGGGAATACAAATAAGCCAGTGATATTGTAGGCCTGTTCTCGTTGGCTTTGTCTGCATAGAAATAGGATTGAACAAAATTGGTTCTGAAGGTAAGAAACATAAGTCTATGCAATTGAAATGACTGAATTTTTGAACAGGGTATTCAAAAAAAGGTAATATTTCTTTTATTAACTACAATTCATTATTTTGTGAATTATTTTATGAACACCTTGTTTAGGCTTCCATATGGAAATACATCTTTTCATAGTGCATGGATTATGTTGGATTTTACAATTTAAAGCTAAATGCCAAAATTGAACTTGGTAGAAGTTCAGGGCACCAAAACTCATGCCAGGTCACCTGTTTCACTGCTTTTTTTTGTAAAATGATAACTTTTAAACATTCATTGTGCCTTTAATGTGCAGAAGGAGGCTGAGCTTGAAAATCCTAGATGGACAAAGCAGTTTGAGTTAAACAAATAGACATCAGCTTAGTTGCCCACTTATCTCCACTGACTTTAACAGGAGTTTGCACATGTACGCAACTACTGCTTCGAGAAGCAGAGCTTTGATTCATATTGTAAAGCTGTGTGTTAACCCCAGGTTCTTGAAGCAATCTCTGCCCCTGAGTGCAACTTCTGTCTCCTGAAAGTCCTACCATCTTCAATCATTTCCATAGGTGGTTCCTCCTCCTCCGTCTGTCCTCCTGGCACTAATGGCTTGCTGAAGAAGTTTTTACTCCAAACCCTTGTGTCTGTAACAGAAAAAAAAAAAACAAAACAACCACAAAACAAAACCCAGCCAGATTTTGCCAGGTACCTGACACTTTATCACACATCTACATAATAAACCTTTTGACCACATCTGGCAGTTCAGTATATTTGGGCACATTTGCGCTGCAGAAGAAAGCAGTAGGCATGCAACGCCTGCTCTTCAGTTAAACATGCAAACGATGCATCTCAATTTCTATGTAATTAATACCCACTAGAATGAATCACGTGAAGTTAGTGGAACAGATTTTTTTTTAAATAATTATGTCTTTAAACATATGTCTTACCCTTATCTTCTCCTTTTTAAGCAAAAAAAGCATTTCAGGCAAAACCCCAAAATATCATGATGAAAAACAAATGGATTGTTTCAACCAAATGACAGAAGTTGCAGAACAAAACCCATATATCTAAAAGCACGTTTGATTGCAAAAGTAAACACCAGAATTGCTGTTTGCAAATGGAAATATCCCAATATAAACGCTAAAAGGTTTGCCAGACAAATTCTTCTAAACGCACCAATAAGCTCATTAGGTGAATCAGAAACTTTCATTTTGCCATCAGTCTTTATTAGTTGCAGTTGAGTTCTGGTATTGAATCACAGTAGATGAATTCAGCTCACGTCACAGGTATTTACATGCCTGAGCACTTCGTCACGTAGATTAATCTACTTGCAAAAATTTAAGTATGCCTATAGGAGAGGTTAAAAAAATAAAAACCTTTTTACATCATGCATTGTAAACACAAATAAATTCCTCTATAACCTAATGCAGACTTCAGGCTATTGTAATATTTTCTAGTCATCCTTTTCTAATAAATGTATATCTATGAGACAGCTAATTACAAGAAATGCAATCAGCAACCCTTTCCAAAATCATACGACTTTAGGACAGAAAAAAAATTTAGACTAATATTTTGGACAGAAAGGAAGAGTTTGCAGTGGACTGCTTTAAGAAGCAAGCGCAAACACATAGAGCTGTCATTCTGTTGCTGTACTGGAAGTTAAGGCCATATAAGCACATATATGCGTTGGCTGACCCAGAGTTTTATGTATTTATTTCCTGAAGTCATTGTTTCTGTTCAGTATGTATTCCCAGTACGTGAAAACAAATATCACCTTCATGGGTCTATTTTCAGGGTTACACCCTTCTTAGCATGGAAGAGGCTGCTTCTGTTCTGATTTAAGGTTAATGAGGTCTTCACATAACAGTCTAGCATTAGAACCTCCACACCACTGCTAAGTAGTAGAGGACACTGATCACTACAAATTAAATATTAAAGGTGGATTTTCTTCTTGATTGTCTTCATACAAAATTAGTTTTCAATGCATTATTCATTCAGTATGAAAGTTAGATTACAATATATTCCTTTCACTTTTAGGCAGTCGACCTAGGGCACGCAAAAGGCTTGTTGCTCTTTTACGACAGCTTTATTGGCACATGAATACCACAGCTAAAGAAATGATGACTTACACAATTTTGTGGGTAGTATTAAGCTATTAGCCATTTCTTTTTAATGAGGTGCACAACTACAATTTACATTAGACCTCACCAATGAAATAATTGGCTAGTGCGTGAACTGAAGACCTGCAAGTAAAGGGCACAAAGGCTGAAATCCTGGTCCAGAAGAAGAATGGAGATACAGACGAAACTTCAGTGAGGTTAAGATTTCACCTGACCAGCTTCTACAAAGCTACCACTGTCTTTTTAATGAAATGGAAAATAAGTTTCTAAACAGGTGTATTATTAACGGACAGTGACAGTTTTAGCAAAAGCTGACAAATGTTAATGACTTCTGCTCAAATTCCTTCCTGAGTAATTGTCAACTGTCTTGAAGTATTGCAATGCATAGAAAGTGTTATGTCCTCTATCCGCATGAGTAAAACAACTCTTCCTTTCTCTCACTTTTCTGTCCATTGCCTTTCACATCTGTGCAAGTGAAGTTGCAGTTTCCATCAGCTGATGCAGTAAGAAGGTAAATCCAGCCAATTTTTTACTTCCAACAGCAATCAATTAATACAAGCTCAAGAACTGATAGTAGGAGTCCCCTGTATATGAATATCTCTCTTTGGGCAAACAAATAATTTCCAATTTTGTCAAACACAAATATTACCTGCAACGAGTCTGAATCCATATTTGGAGCAGAGCATGGAGATGATCCACTGAATAAATCTACAGGTGATATGCCTTTTTCTAGTAGGCATCTTTTGAATCTGTTAACAAAATACAGCACTTTGCAAGAGACCTCAGTGCTTTCAAAGGTGTGGGAAAACTGAGCAACTGTTTCAGCCTCTGATGTCATCAGTGATGTCAGTGACATGGAGGCTAGCAGTCCACTGAAGACAGTGACTAGGTTTGCAACAGTTTTGTTAGCAGCAAAGATAAGGTTTGTAGGCAAAAAGTCAAAAGACAGAGAAATATGAAGGATATACATAGAAAGTGAAGTGGATTAATGATACATATAAGCAAAACCACCTGAGCTCCATTCAAAATGGTAACATTGAAATTTACTATTGCAAACATTCTCCAGAAAACTGGAGTTATCTTACAGCTGTTTGGTCTTGACTTCTACTCTGATATGCATAATGTTTCATAAGTATTGCTTGAACGTGCTTGTGTAAAAAGCTGCTTTCTTGTGATTCTGACCAGTGCACTGAAAGTCTGTTTTAGCAACTCTCCCCACCCCCGACTCTTCCCTGCACTACCAGACTTTAAAATGTGTTGAAAATTAGTTTGGCACAATCTTCTAAAATATCAGATGTCTGAGGTGAAGAAAACACTCACAAACACATTTCAATTCTTTCTCAAACCACACTGGGAGAACAGGAAGTCACAGAAATTTGTTACTCAAAGTAGACCATAGCATGGTCTGTGGGTTTCGCTTTGGTTTTGTTTTGTTTCTCTATTGTTTTGGGTTGTTTGGTTCAGGTTGTTGTTGTTGTTGTTTTGAACTGTTCTACAGCATGGATTGCGTAAAGGCAGCCTTGATGTAACAACTATGAGGCACAACTAAAACAGGGGATACGTGGCATCTTTTCTGTTACTGGTGTACCTGCACCTAAATACTGCTGTATTTAATGCTTGCCAGAGATAGAAGCTAAATCAAATGTTCATCTTCCTGTGCAAAAAAGGATATTAACAACTGTATATTTTTCCTCGGAGCAAAATAGAACTTTCAAAATAATATTATTTGCAGTTTTATTTACTAGTAGACATAAAACTGATCACATTGGTGATAGTCAGTGGAAACCTCATAACCATTTGATGATGATACCTCAGCTAGCTCCAGTAAAGCTATGTTAGCGTGGGACAGTACTCAAATGGATAAGCTGCAAAACAAGAATGATTAGGCAGAGTTCCAGTGTTCCATCCTTCTGACTCTGCAGCTTCCAGGACACGTGCTGTAGCTTTGCATACCACATGCACGTACTGGGAAAAAAAACCAAAAAGCCTTTACTGTTGAAGCCAGATGATATTTGTCCATTGGTTGCAATGGACTAAATTAGAAGTGAATGAGAGGAATCTGCAAAGACCAAGAAGTGAAACAGGTGCTAGGTGAATGTATCTGTATCTGTATATTTCACTGGAATGCTTCATCAAATTTTTCTCCGCCTGCCAAATATACTAAGATAATTTTCTCTTAATCATGTATAGAGTAATATCTCTATACATTGTATTATTTAGTATTGATTAATAATGCAGTTGTTGTTTTGTATATATATAATTGATAATGCAAAGTTGCCTAAATTCGTAGTGGAAGACAATTACTGCAATTCCTATGGGGTTTAGCATGTACTAACTACTGATTTTAACCTCAGAGGAATTCTGTCAAATAAGTAAGCAGAGAGAAGACAAGTGACTTGTTCAAGTTCATACAGACATAGAAAGCCAAGAATAGAAATCCAGGAATAGAATTCATGGGGCAGACTCACAGCTCTACTTGAGGTAGAAACTTGGCCTTTACACTTCAAAACAGGTCTGCTTCTGTGGTTGTCAGGAAGAATTATTGATTTTAACTATTTACTCCTTGCTAGTAATGAAAACTGTCATATTTGTAAACCCTTTTCTCTTCAAATTGATGGAATAGCAAAATGAAGATGTAAGTGTGACCACATATTGTTTTTACATGGCAAGGTTTTGGTAGCTAGGGGAGGGCTGCAGGGGTGGCTTCTGTAAGAAGACACCAGGAGCTGCCCCCATGTTGGATAGGGCCAATTCCAGCCAGCTCCAAGTCAGACCCATCACTGCCCAAAGCTAAGCCCATCAGTGACATTGATGGCACCTCTCTGACAACATATTTAAGAAAGTGTAAAAACCACTGAGCAACAACCAACTGTGAGACAGATGACTGAAAAAAAATATGAGAGAGACAAACCAGCAGACACCAAGGTCAGAGAAAAAGGAAAGGGAGGAGGTGCTGCAGATTCCGGAGCAGGTTCCTCAACAGCCCGTGGTGAATTATAGAATAGAATCATGGAATCATTTAGGTTGGAAAAGACCTTTAAAATCATAGAATCCAGTCATTAACCTAACACTGCCAAGTCCGCAACTAAACCATGTCCCTAAGTGACATGTCCACATGTCTTTCAAATAGCTCCAGGGATGGTGGCTCAACCACTTCCCTGGGCAGCCTCTTCCAATGCAGGACAACCCTTTTAGTGAAGATTTTTTTCCTAATATCCAATCTAAACCTCCCCTGGCACAACTTGAGGCCATTTCCTCTTGTCCTATCATATGTTACTTGGGAGAAGAGACAGACCCCCACCTCACTACAACCTCCTTTCAGGTAGCTGTAGACGGTGATAAGGTCTCCCCTCGGCCTCCTTTTCTCCAGGCTAAACAACCCCAGTTCTCTCAGCTGCTCCTCATAAGACTTGTGCTCTAGACCCCTCACCAGCTTTGTTGCTCTTCTTTGGTTGTGCTCCAGCACCATGAAGATCGTGTTGAAGCTGGTTGCCCCCCTGTAGCCAATGGAATACCACAGTGGCACAGATGGCACTGGCCACAGGGCCACCCTACAGCCCATAGGGAACCCCACACCAGAGCAGGTGGACATGCCCCGATGGAAGCTGCAACCCATGGAGAGCTCAGAAAGGAGCATGCTCCTAGCAGGGGCTTGCAACCTGTGGAGAGGAGCCCATGCAACAGCAGGTTTTCTGGCAAGAGCTGTGGCCTGTGAGGGACACACGCTGGAGAAATTCTTGAAGAACTGTACCCCACAGAGAAGATCCACATTGGAGCATTTTGTGAAGGATTGTACACCATGGGAGGGGCTGCATGCTGGAGCAGGGGAAGAATGTGAGGAGGAAGGAATGGCAGAGACAAAGATTTATGAACTGACTGCAACCTCCATTCCCTGTCCACCTGCTAGGGGAAGGGCAGGGAAGTAGAAGAGTTATGAGTGAAATTCAGCCTGGGAAGAAAGGAAGGATGAAGGGAAGGTGGTTTTACTTTTGTTCTTATTTCTAACTATCCTACTCTGTTATCAACTGGCAATAAATTAAATAAGTTTCCTCGAAGTTGAGCCTGCTTTGCCTGTGATTGTAACTGGTGAGTGATCTCCCTGTCCTTATCTCGACCCACAAATTTTTTTCATCTTACTTTCTCCCACTGTCCCACTGAGAAGGGGGAGTGATAGAGCAGCTTGGTGGGCACCTGATGGCCAGTCAACCCTCCACACTGTTACGTCTGCTCCTGTATGAAGGCCTTCAAACAGATGCAAAATTCCTCTCTGGATCTTGAAGCCTTTGACTGAGATCAGATATATTCCTTCCTGGATTTCATTCCCTTGGGATGAAGTGACTCATAAGTGAAATTACATAATAACGGAACGATGAAAAAAAAAAAGTTCTTTCCCAGCTGTAAACACTGCAGCTTATGCTCAGCTGTTCTTCATTACACATTAATGTGAGCATTCTTGACTATCACTTTGACAGGTAAATCGTAGCATTATCTGTGATTTCAAGTGCTGTGTATGATCTTGAAATGATCAGCTTACAGTGTTGTTATTGATGCTGGTTTTTTGGATTTTTTCTTGTCCCTGGGCTTTGATCAAGTACCAGTGTAGGAATTTGTCTGATAGAAGCCAGACCCACGCAGCTGTTGACACTTTATGAAGATCAGATCTCCACTGGTCGTAGCAAATTACACATTTTTTTTTTTTTTTTTTTTTTTTTTTTTATTAAGCCCAGAATGAGAAATAACAGATCAATTGCACGTCAGGGTTGAAATAACTGGTAGAGACCTGAGTTGGAATACTTGTCTACTTCTTCTCAGAATAGAAAGAAATCCATTCAACACACTGTACAAACTTTCAGATCTTGGATCTAAAATCACCACAAAAACAGTTCACAAAGAATTGCTGAAGAACTGCAGTGACCAAAGAAAACTCACTCTATGTTTGCCTGGTAAGCCTTCCCCTGAGAAAATTACATGTATGTTAGGCCATAATGAATTTATTACCTCAACAATCACCCTGAAAATGAACAAAAAGGTGCAGCAAGTATTTTCCTTCTGTCTTATGGGGACTTCTGAACTGGTCCTGAAACATTGCTCATCACGCCCTTCCTCAGGTTGTGCATAAAGTTTGAATCCAACCTGTACTGATAGTCTCAAGGACAGATGTGCAAATCTTTCTCACTTACTCTGCTTGGAATGAAAATTAGAAAAAAAATAACACAGTTTCGAAACGGATCATTGGTGCAATAGCAGTGAGTCCAGTGGAAACTCCAAACTGTCACATAATATACTGAATGCCAGATTAGAAGCAGCATAAAATTAATTCAAGTTAGACTAACTCTTACTTTCGCTTATGCTGCTTTAAAATTGTTTACGTTTACATCTGTGTTAACAAGATCAGATTAATGAAAGCTATGATAAACCTGTAAAGTGAAAGAGTGGTGTTTAATTAGATACACTATTCATCTGCAGGGGAAAAAAATATCACAAGAATGCAATAGAATGTGGCAAGAAGCAGTTTTGTCAGTGAGAAGGTTTCATCAGATAACCGACAATCCTCAGGACAGATGACTTGGTCCAGCCTTTTTTGAGATCATTAACTCTTCCTTGAATGTCACATGCACCTGTGAAGATTTATTTAAAGAGTCATTGTTATTATTACTATTATGTAGAATGTAATAATAATTTCTACTTTACCAGAGCACCTCATGCTAGAAACTTCACAAAAATCGAACAGCGTCAGTGTCTGCCCTGAGATCCTACAGACTGTGCGCAGCTGCTGATGCTCAATCAATGAGACAAGTGGCTTGCATGATGCAGTAGAGACCAGAGAACCACTGGATGATGAAATAGACAAAGTAATAGTCTAGGAAAATCATCTGTGAGGGAGTCGTCTTAATGAATAGAAGAAAGAAAGGCTGCAGCTGATAGGACTACAGTATGGTGTAGCAAACAAAAAGATGATAGCTAACTGGAAATTTTAAACCCTTTATGCAGTTATTGTTTTGCAAGTCAGGCTATAAAGACAAGCAAGGGGTCAAAGATGATGCTCAAGACATAGTTTGGGTAGTGATATTCTCCACAGCAGTTGAGAAAATGAATTACTAGCAAGAGCTTGCCAAAGCAGGACTCTCATTTCACTACCCTATTTCATCAGACAGCACATTTCTAGACATTATAGTCCAAACAAGTTTTAAAACGGGAAAAGTGAGATGGTTATGAGTCATCATTCATCACTCCACTCAATGTATTTTCATGCAGAAGAGCAACCATTAATTTATTCAGGGTTTATCTAACTCCACCTCTGTGTTTCTCTGACATTTCCAATTGTCTGTGGAAGGATTTTAGGGTGGTTTAGGGCATTTGAATGTTTTTAGTGCTGTTATTGATAAGAATTACATGAGTAAATGCATTTTCCCTATAAATACCTCTCATGTACGTAAGAACTTTTTAAACTACACATATGAATTAAAAGAAAGTACATAAATCACAAATTATCTTATTTTATATCCTACATAAACTTCCCAGATTGATGCAAAGGTTCTTTCAGGCAACAAATCTCCACCAGAATTTGTCAAAATTCAAAACTACTCTACATTTCCCAGCAAAAAACTTCCAGTAAATAAGAAGAAAGACTACTTTGTTCTCAGAAAATAACTTTGTTTAAAGATTATTCAAGGCCCTCTAGTGATTGGCCATCCAAAAAGAGCAGAGAACTGGCTTCATATTTGGAATTCAGGGTCAAGAACAACAAAATTTCTCTTTTAAGTTATGAAATTAAAGAAAAACTTTCATTGTTCCTTAGTACAGAGTAGATACTTCGGTCAATTCATGAAGAAAGCAGAACAGCGTACTGTTTGCTCAGGTAACTGTGGACAGGTTTCTTATTTATCTTCAAGTACTAAGAAAAAATGTTGTGTAACATTTATGACCATTTCCTGTAAATACTTTTTTAAAAAGTTTGTATTTGAAATCATTACAATGGCAATTATCTTCAAAATAATGGAAAGGTAAAAGGTTTTACTTTGCTGTACACAGCGAGGTTATTTTATATCCATATCATTGGAAAAGCTGGGTTTGAAATAACAATAAGAAAGTAAATGAAAACAGGAAATGTCATTGAAATGGTTCTTGCCAGTTATGAGATGAGCTATCTCTCTAAGGAAATTCTCATCTTTGCTGAAGTTCATTCAGAGCAAAGACATTTCTTCACGTTTATTTTGGTGAAATGTCAGTGTTGAGATCTGACTTTGTCACCACAGTCAATGGTGTGAAATAGGTCCTGACCTAGGACAATGGGTTCTTTGTCTAAGCTAAAGTATCAAAATACCATGAAATTATAACTAGCAGTTATTGACCTTAACAATATCTATTGATAACAATAAGTAAAAAGAAGGAGCAGTCTCTATTGGTAGCAACGTTGAGAGAAGAGTAAAATGCAGGACCTCTTTTTAAACTGTCAAATAGCTAAAGAAAATGTGTATTGAGCTGAGTGATTCTGTGAGAAGTGTTAGAAGGGACATAGCAAGATGTTGTGGTTTGGCCTCAGATGGCAACAAAGAACCACCTGTCACTCGCTCAGCACTTCCCGGTACGGGAAGGACCAAAAGAAAAAGGCAAAACTCTTGGGTTGAGACAAAGGCAGTTTAACAGAACAGTAAAGGGAACAAGAAAACGACAACAATAACACCGACAGAGAAATATACAAACGCGATTACGGAACCGCCGCTCCCCGCCGCTCCCCGCCGGTCCGGCCCCGGGAGGCGCCAGCCCGCTCCCAACCCGACTGCTCGCCCCCTCCCTCCTTTTAACCTCAGGGTGGGCGCGGCTCACATGGCATGGAATACATGGAATACTTAACCCTGTCCCTGCCGGAACCAGGGCACAAGACCACGCTCTTCAGTGAATTGGTGAATGGGATGTAAAACAAATGTACAGAAAAAAACCAGGGTTTTTTAATTATGTCCATTAAACTAGTGCATGTAAGGGTAATTAGAATTTAATTACTTTTATTTTATTTTTTCCCACTTTTCTTGGAAATTTATTTTATAAGGGTACAATTCACCTATTTTTGGCTGCTGAAAGAGTTGTCAGTTTGACCTAAAGAAAGAATTTCATACTACTTTCTTCTTTGACCATTTAAAAGAATCTATGCTGTTGCTACATAGATAAATAAAGTGGAAAATATGTCCCCTAGATGAGTTCTGTCTCCAAACACAAGCCCATCCAGTGTGCCATAAAGGAAGAGCTCTGTAGCACCACTGACTCGTGTCCATTATCAGTTGCTATGCTTTTCTGAGGCTGTAGAAAGGCATCTACAAGTGTAATCCTGTGATTAGATATATATAGAGATATATATATATATAAAAAACCACAGTGAAAGCAAATCTCTCTAGTGCTCAGCAATCACAGTGACATTACTAAGACAATGAGGTGAAATACATTCCTAGAGTAGTATGCTCAAGTTCATGTAGAAACATGCAAATATCTATGTGTGAATTTAGTGCATAGTCCATGGAAATCAAGTTAATGCTGACAATGGAGTCTAGAAAGTGATTTCCAGTCTCTAAAGTAGAAAGATGACTTGTTCTCCGTTCATGAGTTCCTAAGCACAAGTATCCAGTGCTGATTTCATTGCACTATGATATTCAAGACATCTTGTTGGTGGATTTGACTTAAGAGCTATGAGAGGTTTCAGCTTTTTCACCTACAGAAAAAATATATCACTGCATTCTATTAGTTGTTGAGCTGTATCATTTTCTAAACTCTAGTGAGTTTGTTGATTAGAGGCCAGAATTCAAGTGCTGATTTCAGATACCAAAAGGAATTTGGTCTCCATGTAATGTTCCAGAAGGTACAGGTCTTCCACAGGTCCAGTACCCTATTCTGGATCTACATACTAGCCCCATGTAGATGTCTTGGACACCTTAGGAAAACAAAATAAGTAAATACTTATGCCTCTGAACTCTGCCATTGATGTCGACTGGCTATGATGGCAGTTTATGTACCTCAGTCACAATTAAGCACTTTTTAATGAACAGTAAATCTAAGTGTCTTAATCTTGAATGGAATACCAGTCCAATTTCAATCTGTCATTCTCAGGCTGAATCCCACCTTGTATTTCCTAGCACTGAAGTCACACCACTGATATGTAAAGTTTAAGCATCTATTGCAGTTTTGCTGTATTATCAGATGGTATGTATTGGCCTGGCCCTAATTATCTGAATGAAATTACCTTTCTCAGCTAAAAACTCCAAAGAAGGATATTTATTTTAATCCTGTTAGTTCACTCTTTCCGTTTTTGCTTCCTGAACAATTTTCAGGGCTTCATGTTCCATCTCTATCCTACTTATCTTTTGCGAAACATAGAACACGTTTTAAAAGCCAATTGTTCAGGTTTTTTGTTGGTTTGGTAAGAGTTTTCAGTCTTTCTGGATGGTGAATGCCTCTCTGTCTTCCAAATGAATGTCCCAGAGCTGCTTCCTCAGCTTGACTGCTGCCTGGTTTGCTCTCCACCTTCGCTGTGACTATTTCACATCTCCCAGAATAATTTGATACAAGCTTCACTCATGTCCTCTTTGGACTTTCACTATCTGTTCTTTCAGATAGCTGCTGTTCCACAGTAAATATTCCTTTCCAGTCATTCTAAAAGTAATAATATCTATGTTTTATATATGTATGTATTGTTAAATATATAAGTTCTCTTAGAGACTCTGACACAGCTTTGTAACAAAATGAATAGGAAGATCTGACAATAAAGATCTGATCATAAAAAAAAAAAATCATCTCTGAAATAAAGTTGGAGACTTACTCTTAGAGACTCTGTTCCAAAGAACTTCATGCAGCCTTTATCAAACTGAGTAAAAGTGGGCAACCAGCCTTTTGATGGTGAGAGCAGAAATAAGGGGAGGAGAATGGAGCTGAATGCTGTGGGAAAGTAGCCATTACCCTGTGCATTTGCAGTCAAGCAGTTTCATTAAAATTTGCTCCTTACTCCTGGTGTTCTAACTCAACAGGGAAATACTTTGCAGTTTATTAGGCTCCTGTTTCTCCTGAGAGACACAGGATATCACAGGACTTGTCTGTTTAATGCAGTATCAACATTTCCTCTTGGGAGAGGATACCATTTTCACTCCCTCAAGTGAGCAGCATTTGAAATCAGTTCTGATTAGTGTTCTCCCTGTTTCATCCAGGTTCAATTAGTGGAGGATATTGAAGCTGTGAATTACCTGTCATCCAAAGCTTCCTGGTATGTTTACAAAAGCAAATGGACTATATTATAAGAGTATTGTATATGAAAATGGAGCTATTTATTAATATTCTTTTACAACACCCAAGTGCAAACTTTAGCCAGGAAATAAACCCTATGGTTATTTCTCCTTGCAGTACAGGCTTTGATTTCCAGCCGATCAACACTAACACCCATTAAAAAAAAAGTCCAAAATATGGCAAGAATACTGAATATTTTCACTGCAGCTTCAGGAGTATTTCTCTGCAGAAAAAATACTTTGAGCTTATGGAAAAAGAGGAATTTTAAGATGTCTAGTGGATTTTTTACCAGACGGTCTATTTTACTGACTACCCACGTGGTATCTAATTTTCCATGGAAGAAAGGAAATTACATCATGTTTTAAAGATGTCTGAAATGCTGTGAATGGATGGCAATTGAAGGCTAGATTTTGCCTATATGCAAGGAGCAGAGGTATAAGGCTAACTTCAAAACCTCATTTGCCTGCCTGCATGAGGTTGCATTTAAATGCTGCGTAGCCAATGTTTGTGATCAGACAGGGCAGGAAAAAAAGTGATAAATGGGTAGAGTAATTTGGTCAGGAAGAAATGGAGCACTTGGGAGAGGGTACGTGCTTCGATTTTTATGTCTACCTTTCTATCTCAATAGAGTAAATAGGACTATTTCTGATTTCTTGGAGCTATTAATGGGACTTGGCTGTCACACATTTGTTACATTTAATGCCTGAAACTGCTCTTTATATATCTGAAACTGACTGCTGTATTTGTTAACATACTCTATAATTGATGTCCCCAGTTTTCAGTATTAAAATAAAAACTATCAGCACAAATTACTACCCACTGCAGTTCTCAGCATCTATTCATGTGCATGCAGAGTATAGAGTGATTCATATATGCCTCTGTAGCCAAAGACACAAGATACCTCATTATTGACTGTGGAGTAAAAAAAATCACATTTTGGTACTTGCCACAATATAGCTGCATACAGCCCATCTTCATGAATTTTATAATTACTTTTTTTGTGGGCCCATGGCCATAATATTATGCCACTTCTCTCTGCTTCAAGAGGGAGTGATAAGCCAGCAGATTTTTTTGGAGCATTTAGGTATCTAAACATGTAAATTCGTACCTACCGACATTTCAAAACCATGCAGAATCCTAAATATCATTGATTCATGTGAGGAAATGATGCTTAGGGTCCTCAAAATTATAGTAGGATTCTACCTGCATCCTTAAGTGCCTAAATGCCTTTGAAAGTCTGGCCTAAGGTCTCTAAAATTACATTGCATTATTGGCTAATGCTGTGTAGTGGTGTGAATAATCCAGATGCATACAAGTTTTTGATGGCATGGATTTATTTTCTTTGCACCTGTGCATCACTAATAATGCTGAAGGATGAAGACGTGCAACAAGATATCTTCAGCAGGAAAAATACATTCTCCTAGAGTATTCTGTATGCTAATTACATCTGCAGTGTTTTATTACTTGCAGTATATTTAAGATAAATTACTCTTTACTAAAGTAGCTTTCTAAATGAAATCATTTCATTACTGTTTATTTGAGTTTTTTTAACTCACATTTTCAAGTAAAGGAAGAAAGATACTGTAAAAATCTAGTAGTTAACTATAGTAACAACTAATTTTCAGAAAGTTATTGCTATTGTGAACCATATCCTGTGTTTTATAGCAGCAATAATGTATATTTTTTTTAAGTTGGAAGATGGAGGACAGTTGAATATCTGCGTTGCAAAATCAGTTGCTCCCCAGTGATGAATGAAAGTTCCCACCAGTTAGAATACAGAAGTCAGTCAGGAAAGTAATAATAATTGGAGTTCCCTCGCTCATCCAGTGCCTCTAAGCCTGCAGATGATGCAGAAGTTCAGCTTCTTTCAGTCTTTTCTTCCTTATTAGAGCTAAAAGAAAATTAAGCCCTAAGAAGTAGCTCCAAAGAATTCCTGATTAACTCTTTCTTGGTTCATGTTGTATGTGCACATGTAATAAGCTAATGAAATATTCCGTCCTAACATTCTACAAGAATACATAAAGCAAATTTGATTACTTTGCTACATCGAATTTAGGACTTTATTAGACACAGACACCAGACTTGCAAACCAGTCTTCTGTACTTTAATGTTAATTCATTATTTTAGTTAAAAAAACTTTTTTTTTTTGATGTGAGAAAACAGATATTAAAAATTGCTTTACACAAATTTGGCAAGCAATACATAAGTCTCAAAGAAGTATCTTCCTAAAATAGTATTCCAGTTGTACCCTTTATAAAATTACAGTAAGCTTAATAAGGTGGGATTTTTAAAATACGTTTCAAATTTTGGGGGGACAAAAAGAACTCATATTTTTGTGTATTTTAATGTGCTTACGTGGTTTCTGTAGCGATTAAATAAATGCATAAAGATAACAAAGGAATACGATTCATATCTTCATTATTTAATGACATCAAATTCACTGACTTGCTCTCTGTTTAGGGTAAAGACGAATTACGTTCCTTACCTATCAGAAAGGCAAGCAGGAGGTTTAACTTCTGTTGAATACATGAATCCTTCTGGTTGTTTAAATTGATATTCGCACTGTTGCAATGCAACATGGAAATGTCATGTAAGTAATATGAATACTTGTAGATGACATTATGAGTTGTCATTGTGAATATTATTTTCATATTGTCTGCATAAACATGAGTTGTAATGTTCATCAAGATTCCTGCAGTGCGCTGAAGAATTTGCTGACTTTTAAAAAAAATCTTAAATCTGTTCTGTGTTTTACTATAAATTAAAAAAGAAACTGAAAAAGCCAGACATTTGAGTGTTCTTTTTTCACTTGAATACTTAATAGCAAAAAAAAAAAAAATTCTATAAAATTAATAAGCATCACACAAAAAATTGAATACAAGTTATGTGAAACGACAAAAAAGAAACAACTTGTTTAAAACTGTGATGAATTGCAAAGGAAAGACTCAGTAAAAATAATTACTGCTTTGAGTTTTGGAGCAACAAATTATTCTGCAGAGAATTCTCCCTTTCCCATGAATCTTAAGTGATTTTTAAAATAACTTCTACTTTTCTGTCATGCAAGCTCCATATCTGAAAAGGCTATTGCAGGGCAGCGTTTTGATTTTGGTGTATTTTTTTTGCTATTACATGTTTCAACGTTCAAATCAAATCACCTTCTGGATTTGCTGAAGTTCAAATGCAAACTACACCATTTGGCTGTTCAGCTGTCCCGTTGTGAACTATTCACATGGTCTTGACTACAGAATCACATCAGGGAGAGGATATTTGAAATGGTTTACTTTTTCTCTTTGCTCTTAAAGACTTCCAAGCTTTCTAATAAGTTATTCCATATACAGTGTCAGTGGTTGGTAATAGGGGACTATGTGCAGCAGCTGTTCTTGTTGCCTGTGCTATTAGAATGTCATTGTATTTTGTGTTTGAGTGAGAACTCATCTTCTTTTCCTGAAATTCTTTGATTTGGAGATACAACTCCTATCATGCTACTCTAATAGTACTAGAGATATTAATCAGCTCATAAAAAATGACATGAAGCAACAAATGCCACTTGGTTTGAGCCAAACTGATTATTAGTCTGTCCACATCTCTACATATAATACTTGCAGTTACACACTTTTCATTCTAAAGCAATAACATTTCCAGCTGTAGTCTTCATATGCAGTATACATTACTCATGTCAATTGGATCTTCAATAATCAAAGATCATTGTAAAATGTGATTACTGTTGATAACAAGGGAGTTCACAATAAAGAAAGGTCATATATGTGGAAAAGAGTTGTAGCTGAAGGTTGAATGAAGATGTTTTGTTAAACATGTGTAAATGAGCACACGAGTTTTTGCCAGCGTGTAATTTCCCTAATTGCTAGGACCATCATTTAGGTTAGCAGCAGTATCCTTGTTTATCTGTTTCTGTGGCTGAAGCTGTCTGCCACTCCTAGTTGTGTGTCAGCTACATTCTTTAAGCAAAAAGGGCAGGGCAATTTCACTGAACTAAGGCCATTCATTCATGAAATGCAAACAAATCCTTTAAAAACAATAACTACTTGTATGCTTGCCACCTCTGTGTCAGCGACTAATTGACACAGATCCTGTATCACATATTTACAGAATAAAGTGTGATTATAAAATGGCATCTTACTATAAAATAGGAATAAAAATAATGACACAGACCACTTTGTCTTTTTCCCCGAAATCCAGTGAAACCATATGTTGTTCTGTTGAAACACAACATTGTTTAAAAATTGTTCCCAGTGCCATATACATCCTGGCTTCTCTTCCAGCTCATTCTAGTCACATTCAGTTACTGATCCGGAGTATTTAGGTGTTTAGTATTTCATTGATGTCTACTTCTAAATTCCTGTTATTGTACTACCCACCACGTACTTTTTTGTTGTGATATTATTAGTTAAATTGCAGAAATATAAATAACATTTTCTAGAATAACTAAGAAAAGAAGAAGGGGAAGGAAAATACCCACTAGCATCAATGTTTCATATAAGGCTAGATCTTGTTTATATTTGGTAAAGGTATCTGTATTTGATAGAGTTATTGTGTACTCAGTATATGACAGAACGCTTCATGGCGAAAAAAAGATATCAATATTCCTCAGCAAAAAGAAGCAAGAAGGACTGTTTTCAGGACTAAACTTCTCTTTGGGCTCATACATTTCTAAATGTAAATCACATTTGTAATGAAACTGAAAATCTTTCTGAAAAACGGTATTTTAACATTTAATTATTCTTTCTTTCAGCTTGGGCCAACAGTGCTGTCTTTGGACCTACACCTCAAAGAGTAAATCTGCTTTATATAATCTTAAAAAAAGAAACAGTGGAGTTTTTGGTGGAGGTAGGTAGTTATTATTTTAATTTAACTAATATTTCCAACCTTAATATGGATAAGTCTTTCTGATGGCATGTAAAAATCTCCAGAACCATTTGATTTTCTTTCGCTGCTTTTGTTTAGCAAGAAGCTGTTGCAGTCTTCACCCTGGAGAAGAGAAGGCTCCAGGGAGAACTTTTAGCAGCCTAACAGTACCTAAAGGGGGCCTATAGGAAAGCTGGGGAGGGACTCTATCAGGGAGTGTAGCAATAGGATGAGGAGTAACAGTTTTAATCTAAAAGAGGGGAGATTTAGATGAGATATTAGGAAGAAATTCTTTACTGTGAGGGTGGTGAGACACTGCAACAGGTTGCCCAGAGAAGCTGTGGGTGCCCCATCCCTGGAAGTGTTCAAGGCCAGGCTGGATGGGGCTTTGAGCAACCTGGTCTAGTGGGAGGTGTCCCTGGCCATGGCAGGGGGGTTGGAATCAGATGATCTTTAAGGTCCCTTCCAACCCGAACCATTCTATGATTCTATGAATTTATGATGGTATATAACTTCCAAATGTTCAGGTTAATTGTAAGTAAGATGTGACTTTAAGACTCTAAGACATTATTGGAGCTTAACTCTTCAAATTCTGAAATTCTGAAATCCTTCTCAGTGATATTTTTTTATATCCTTTATTTTTTGTTGTTAAAAAATATGTTGGCACAGTATGAGAGTTTATATGGTAAAACTCATAACAGATTAATTGCATATGAAATCTAAAACAGGTAAAAAAGTTAAATGTCACACTGTGATTTGGAGAAATAAATAAATAATAACTACTGTTAATTCTCAAAGCAACCAAGGAGATGAACCAAATTTTCTTGTAGCATGACACAAACAGAATTATGGAAATTTTCCTTAGGCACATCTTGTACCTCAGGATACGCTTTGGCAACAGGTTCTGCTAGAAAAATTCCAGAAGGATAATACTGTTGGAAAGCAAAAGTCCATGACCTTTCCAAGCTATGAAAATCAGGATATAGTCCAAAATGATAACTGATACCAGGGTGTGGAGCATGGACATTTCCACCTTTTTTTGGGAACTGCGTTAAGATCATGTCCTTGAGTCTTGCTGAGGCTTCATATGTGCATATGTGTTAAACATCCCATGAAAGAGTGGGCATCGTACTGGGAACTGGTTTATGTTCTGCAGATACAACAGTTAAAAAGCTCAGTTTCCTGGGTTCCAATTCAAAATTCAGTGTCAATGCTACATTCAGTCTGTTTGTGAGTCATTTTTATCTCTTTTATTCCTCCATCTTTCATTACCTGCTTCATACTGAGAGTTCAAAGTAATTAACCCTTTCAGCACTTCAGAAAGTTAAGGACATTGAACTGTGCAGTGAGAATTATATAGTACGGCTTGTCTTTGACAGACGGGGTTAATTTATTCTTGCTTTAAAAGAAACCAACAATGAACCTTTTAATCCCAGCTCATTTCAACATCTTCAACAATTACAGCAGAAATTGACAGTAAACTGAATTTCATTCAGCTGCAACCGTTTTATTTAAAAGAACAAACCATATGAATAAACCAAGTTTTTCCCATGCTGATAATCTAGCATGTCTCTCTGCAACATATGACATTGTTCAAATTCATGAGTCCCATTTTGCAAAGAAGTTGCCCAGTCTTTTTGCACCTAAGTAGGAAAACCACCTAATATGGTCACCTGTAAGAGCCAGTTTTAGATTAAATAAGTATTTAAATTTCACTAAATATTTGTAGTGTCGCTTAACTTTCTTCTAAATTATTGCATTGAATTCCTAGGCTACTAAAGGTAAGCAGATACAGTTATTTAAATTAATTAGGACTCGGGAAGATTTTAAGAACTGACAACTGTAATGTTTGATCTACCATTTTGGCTTTTATTTTTATTGTTAATAAGTTTTAAAGTGAACAGATGCAAATTATAGCACTTTCATGTTGGTCAATTCTGACTGACTCAAATAGAACTTACCTATATTAAAAAAAAAAATCACTTTTGTGAACTACAGTCCTGTTCACAGGCAAGAATATTAATTCTACCAAACACTATGAGTACATTAATTTTGTCAATTGTGAAAAATTTAAAAAATAATATTTAAAAAAAATCTAAAAAAATCCCATGTAAATTAAATGTTCCATTTCTCAGATTTTTTTGCACCCCTCTGTTTAAAAAAAAGTACTGATGTCTTGATGTAGTGTGGAAAAGAACTATAAGCTATATTTAGCTACTTTTGGTCCAAGAGATATCTTTTAAATATTCAGAATTAATGCATAGATATGTAGCCTAATCAAACATTTGATCAAAATACAGAAATCCAATATGTCAGGAAAAAAAGATATACATAGATAAATAAGTAGATCAAACTTTCCTCTTTGCTATTAAATAACTTCCATTTAGTGTCTTTTCTAAAATGTAAAGATAAATTAAAAAATAATAAATTGAAAACATACATTGTTAAAAGGAAACAGAAAGAGAAACTTAAAAGAGAAGGCATGTAAATATTTTGTATAAAACTTGCTTATGTCATTCCAGGGAAAAACCTGTCCAATATTCAGAGGGAATTATAAATGTAAAGATTGCTATGAACTGAAAATCTTTATGGGAACTAAGGAAATTATGCTTAATGGTAGGAGAAAACATTTTTAAACAAAAGAAGTATTGTGTTACATTGGATAACAGTAATGTTTGCCAGGAAAAAGTTGACACAAAATTGGTTTTAAGAACACACAGATTCTCCTATTATTACATCTTTCAAGGTTATATACTCATAAAAAACAATTATCATATCATTACCCTTGCACTATAAAACTAATTTTCTATTTCAACACTGATGTGAACATACTTAGTTGATTGAAAGGGATGGAGGAAATCCATGCATAATTTTCTTTAATGGGTTGAGTCTAGGGAGAATCTACCTTTCATAAAAAATAATAAAGGCTGAAATGAAGGCACAAAGACTTGAAGTTTTCAGTGCTGATCCATGCTGTGACTAACACCATATGACCATGTTGAAGAGATCAGTAATGGTTTAATTTAAATGTTTTCTCATATTTCAACCGTTTCAGTACAGGTACACAAGAAAAACAACATAGTTTTTGTTGTATGCTATTAAATAATCTTCTCCTTCCCTCTCTCTCCCAAATGCATTGTCTCGCAAACACCAACTTCTGTTATAGAGAATAGATTCAGAAAATGTTCATTTGAGGGGATACCTTTATGAGTATCTTTTACCGTAGGAATTGTATAGATATTGGTGTTTTGAGAAAATCACAATTAAATGGCACGAATGTATAAAAGAACTGTGAACTTTTGGAGAGTGTCCAATTCACAGGAGGTACATTATCATGGTCACCAGCACAGTTCACAGATGTTTGGTGCCCACCTGGCTGGATGAATCCACAGCACTGGGTGACACACCTAGTTCCTTACAGGGTGAATGCGGAGAGTTACATACTTCAGAGAGGGATTTAAAAATATATCATGTTTAACAGGAATCAAGAGAAAAGGCTGACAAGAGTTTCTTATGTCTCACCAAAGAGAAGGATCTGTGTTTCCATGCTTTCATGTATTTTCTGCAGTAACTGCTTCCCATACATAGATGCTGTCATGAGATCAGCCAATTAATCCCAGATTTTTCCGTCTAAGTGAAAGTGCTGTTACTAAACTAAAGAATCAAGTTATTTTTGGCATCTCATCAGTCTTTAGGAATTCCATGATCAGTGGTTAGTTTTGGTAGGAGGGCTCAGTGTGTCCAAAATAGTCTTTAGGTGTAGTCCCGTGGGTAATGTAGTCTCCAGAGAGGTAAAAGAACATTTCAGTCACTTCAACAAAGGAATCTTGCCTCTAACTAGAAATTAGTGTAGAAAGAGGAAACACCTTCGAGGAAAATGGAAGGTGTTTCACAAGAGGAACGCCTACCTTCTGACTACATCAAAGGACTCAGCATGAAATGTGTTTTGTGTTGCTCATCGGTGTCATGACTAAAACTGCCCATGTCAGAGTAATAAAATATTGAGTACCTGTGGGACTTCATTGTAAAAGAAAATGAAACAAGACAGAACACAAACTTAGGTACCCATTTGATTATACAGTAACTGAATAGGATTTTTAAGGCAAATATTTTACTCAGTCACTGAGATAATTTTGGAAAACTGACCCATGATGATTTGTCCAAAGTTGCATGGAATATTTTTGGAAGCACAGGGAACAGAACATCTGTATCCAAGTTCTCTGAGCACCTTACGCTGCATTACTCTGCTCACTATTGTCCTGGCAATGAGTTGAGCTCCTCTGGTCAGGAGCAAATTGATGCCAGCTCTTGTCACTCTTCAGGATTTGCACAAACCATTACAGAACCAACTGAATAATTACTATTCAGTTCTTTATTTAAAGTTAATCCAAACAAATAAAATGGCATTTTTTTCACTGTAAAAAATGAAATTACTGTAGATTGATAAGATTTTTCCTTTCCCCCCACACTTCAGACATGTAACTCAGGAACATTTCAAAAGAGAACTATTAGAATATAATACTGTGAAAATTGTTCATTATTCAAATTAATTTGGAATTTTTCAAATTGATCATTTTGGGATTTGTAAATAGTCTCCTTTTTTTAGATTAATTTAAGTAGTTTCAGTTGACCTGAGATTGTATTGTTCAGTAAATAAGCTACTCTCCAGAAATATCTTGCTCAGCTCTCTGACAGCTGCACCCTCTTGAAGTTTCAAGCAGCTCCTTGTTTTCTGTCATTGTGAACTGAAGAAGGGGGAAATGAAAGGAAAAGATATGACAGATTTATCATAATTTCTTGTGTATAATCGATCATTGTCAAAAATAACCTCTTGCCTGAAAAAGAAATGAAGTTAGCCAGGTGTCTGCTGAAACCTCTGCTGTTGCTTTACTCATGACATCTTTTCTGACTCTCACAGGTGTCACCACCTGTAGTGAAGAAGTGACACTCACACCAGAGGCCATGACAGAAGCATTGGCATGAAATGAGGTTGCAACAGGAGAAACTGCAGTGTCAAGAAGCAACAGTGAAAGGTGACAACAAAAGCAGCACTTGTATGCAACTTGTACACTGGAAAATATGGTTAAATCCTAAAAGATTCCTCTGCATTTATACTTCACTTATCTTTTCATTATCATCATTTAGTGATGTTTTGAGTGTTTTTTTTTAAAAATAGCAGTTGCCAATATAAAATCTTTGCCTACTGGAAACCTTTTGTGGGAAATACTGGACTGCACTAAATGTAGTCTAACCCACGTATCTTCTGAGTGCTTTCATTCCAAACAGCTGGCTTTATTTAGTCTGACAAATGAAACACTTCAGACAGTTTCTCAATTGTTGTAATTAAAAACAGGAAACAGCAAGGTAAATAAAGTAACCATGGGATCAATAAAGCATTATTATTTTAATGATGATCTCAAAAGCCCAGATTATAAAGTTCTAGGTTTCAGAGTGCAGGAAATCTTAGCAAGCACACTGTGGTCTCTGGTGGAGCTCTTGAGCAAATAAATGAACAAAAATGAAGTGTCTTGTTAAAAATCAGTTATTTGTCTCTGGGAAATACCATAAATGAAGATGCTGCAATAAGGTTGGAGGGGTAGAAGGTCAGACAGGAATCATGACCAAAAGAGAAGACAGGGAACAAAACCTAACGTTAATATAGGGAGAGAGAGCTCCAGTGACAAAAGTTATCAAATATCAAAACATTCTACATAAGTTGTGCGGATCTAATGCTTGTGAAGGGAAATAGAAAGCTGAAGACACTTCCAGTCACCTCATGCTTTTCTTGAAAAACAAGGAACCTAACAGATTAGGAGAGGCTCCCCTAGTGTTAGATGCAACAAATGAATATCTCAGTGAAATGATTATGGGCTGTGACTGAGACTGACTTGAGGACACAGAATATACCATGGGATCCAGTTCAGTGTCATGGCTGAGGGACTGTTTCCTCTCAGTGCTTTCTCCATGGATCTTGCAGAGCATCTTTTAGCATCCACAGTTTCCTCTCCAGTCACCACCTCCTTTGTGCATTTTGCTACACTTTACCCTTCCCATCCCTGTGACTTGGCCAGATGAACTGAAAGCATTAGTGACCCTCCATGTCATAATTTGTCTGTTAAACAATATGACAAAGAGCATGAATACTTTTGTATTTCTTAAGATAGCTTTGTACTTTTCTGTCATCCATTTATATTCTGGTATTATTGTGTCTGCTTTTCTATGTTCTTTGGGCATAGCTTTTTAAGTGTTGAAGTCTTAAATCTCTGATTATTATAAGAGCTACATATTTCTCAGTCTTTACAGGTTGTGACTTGGAACTGATTGCCAAAGTGTTTACCTCGTGAGGGTCAGTAATTTCACTGTGTGTGGCAGAAGTACCTTGGTAACTTAGAGATTTATAAGAACTGTGAAGCATTTGCTTTGCTGATGCTGATGACCTTCAGATGAACTAACAGCAGGCTTACATTTTTTACAAAAAATGTTTAACAGTAAATGCATTCTGCAGCATGTGATAAATGTTGAATATTTTTCTCAGGGGTTTGTATTTCCTTTTGATTTCTTTAAGAACAGCCAAATGAGGTCAGATTCTTTAAAAACTATGCTTGTAACTCCAGTAGGATTTTTGTAAGAACTTTAAGCATTGAGAGAGAAGTGCATCTTAAAGAAAGCTCACAGAAATACCATTGTAATCGATACATCTCTGGAGTTTACTCATAAATTCTCCGGTTTTGGGTTTAAAACACAAATATGCTTAATGTTGAAATTGACTTTCACAAAGCAGGAAGATCAAAGGCTATCTGATGCCTTCATGGGTGTGCTAGCAAACAGAGAGCAGTTCAGAACTGAGAACAGAGAAGAAGCTTGGCAAAAAAACTTGGTGTAAAAAAAATGCTGTGATAATAGACTGAAGCTAAGAGATAGGAGTGAAGGTAGACAAGGGAAGGAAACAACAGGCAATAAACAGATTATTTAAGAGCAAGCAACAGTCTGCAGAAAGGGTAAGCTTGAAAGGGAGAGACAGGGTGCATGGAAAGGTCTGAAGAATCATGAAGAATACACAGAGTAAAGTTGACTGAGGAGGAGATGCTGATTATCGGTGCGCTGCGCAGATGTCCCAAAATCAGGCTCTCTAGATGAGAACTTCCTAAGGAACTTGCTTTCTGGCAAGACTTTGTAAAATCAAAAGGCAAAATACCTCTAATGATGTGTCAGAGCAGGGATTAATAAACATAAAGACTATGTTAAATGCTCATTCATTGCCTGGGTTATTCATATCTGTTTTCATTTTTTGATATTGCCAACTTGGAATCATGCTTTTGAACCAAGAGGAATCATACACTAGAGGTTCTGATTCACTGTAACTATGCAAGGTTAGCTCTTACACAATTTCAGTGAAAAGGGTGCTGCTGTTGCTGTTCTGACAATATCTTAAATTCTTTCAGCTTCATCATTCACAGAAACTGTTTTGTTGCACTTTCTGTTGGAAGCTGTCATATAAATTTTGTTGAGTCACATCAAACATCTATTGCTTGTAAGAAAAGGTCTCTGAAGAACTTTAATTTCCTTGAGTGTGTCATAAGATTTATAAAACTATTTATCAGACGTGTGATTATTGAGTGAAAGCTCCATTGCAGCACTACTAAAATACTTGAAATAAAATTTTTGCACATTTTAAGTGACTGCCATAAATATAAGGAAGTAAATATCCTAACCATCATCAAATTTTTGTAAGAAAAAATTATTGAATTTTTAGCTGTACAAAAATTATGTATACATTTCATCCAAATTCCTTCAAATTCCTCCAAATTCCAAATTTTGTTCAAATTACATGGCTACAGATCCAATGACTTTGCCATTGTATTGTTAAAATAGACCAGACCATTTGTGTTTGTCAAAAATGTTCTTTAATGAGTAAGAATTTCACAGGTAATTTGGGAAAAGGTAAAAAATGGAGCTATATACCGTCTTCAGAGGATTCTGCTACTACTGCATCATCTGCAGCAGTAAGCTGAGATTCCTCTACTGTCCAAACCTGTAATTCATAGCACCCCATGAGTTTCTGTTAAAGTGGCAAGAACCCTCATAAGTACGTATGTTTCTGCTTCTGATCATCTGCATATCATCAGAGTTTTATTATTATTGTTGGTATCTCTTTTTTTTTTTCTCCCTGAGAGTCCTCTATCTATCAGTGCATAGGTACATTTAATAATTGTTTCATATGTTTATATTTTTAAGGAATTATTTACACAGGCAGAAAGGTGCAACACTGCAGAATAAAAACAGGTAAACTTTCCTAAAAGGAGAAACATTGATCCTACTGCTGGTACCGAGAAAAATAGCAACACATATTGAGAGAGAAGAACGTATGAAATTCAATTATAAAACCAGAACAGATCAGTGGTCTTTCTAATATGGCAGTTTGTCTCTGACAATAGCCTATAGATGGTGCTTAAAAAGCACATTTTAAACCCTCTGTAGAGCATCTAATTGAGCAATGCCATTGTTGTGGTTTGGGCTGGCCACTAAGCAAATAAAACCAGGACAGCTGTGTTATAAAGAAAAAAGTCTTGTGGCCTTTTAGTGCTGAGCAGGGTGAAGTGTTTATGCCTGAGAATGGATAGACTTCATTGTTATTTCCTGTACATTGTATACATCTTGTATTAGAGTCAAACTGAGTTAGGATTCATCAAAAATGGAAGCACATTCAAAAGTTGGTGACACCTCAAAGTCCAATCAGAACTAATTACTGCATTCAACTTTTTCCTCAAACAGTTCAGTACACAAAGCTCTCAACATTTAATATCTTCCTATGTATTTTGCTGAGAGAAAAATGTGCTACTCAAAAAATTCAGAATAATTGTAAACAGTGTATTGAGTTAGTCACTGCACACGGGCATTTGAATTCTGTGGTGAATTGGAACTAGAAGCAAAAATCTCCACTCTTCTAACAACTCTTCTTACATCGAGTGTGAACCTGCTTTTTAAGCATTGCCCTCTTCCTGTCACGGAATTGTTCTCCACTCTTGACAGTCCAGGTTAGCAAGGAATGAATACTTTAGTTTTGCCAATGCAGCTAAAGTGCAAGTAGATTCCTCTGAGGATGTGACACAGAACTCAGTGAGGACAGCGTAAATAATCCCTTTCATATCAGAACTCTTCAGGTTTATCTATCTGATGCTCTGTGTGCGTGTAAATAATGTGGGAAATTAAAAAATGAGACAGTATAGACAGAATAAGATGATTTTTATCATACAAACTACTGAATTTTCATTCGCTGTTTTGTACTCACATTCAAAAAATGAGACATGTATGTTTAATATTGTGATTATTACTACATGTGATGGGATAGAGGACAAGAAATGCTGCCTCTTGGTTCCATTTTGTATCTCCTAGGCTTACCTTGAGTGGCATTGCTCTTTGCAGCCTTTACATGCTCTTGATGAAGGCACATACATCATCATGCTGAGCTTTGAGATTGCCCCACGTGGGTGCTGTGGACTTAACTCTTGTGTGGCCTTGTTACCATCAGCACTCTGATCAATTCCTTGCTGTTATCCACAGGTGGCTGCTCTCAGTCTCTTGACTGGCTGCACGTTCACCACTTGTTTAAAATCTGCTGTGACATTTCTTCTGGTGCTTTTATATGCACACATACTCTCTCATTTGTACTCCATACAAACTTCTATATTGACTATGCTATATATTTCCTTTACAAATCTCTATATAAAAGCTTCAGCTTGGAGAACGGAAGGTAAGGAGCTAAAATGAAATACATTTTAGCAATTCAGCAGCTGTCCCTGCATTATTTATGCTTACTGTTGAGGTCAAAGGTTAATGGGAAGAAGTTAATCAATGCCTTTACAGATGCCAGAAGAGCCATTCCTGTGAACTATCTCTTAGTTTGGTATTGCAACTGCCAGACTGAAACCCAGGGACTGCAGATTTCTTCTATATTACAGTGTGTTTCATCTTCTTGCCACTAAGAACATTGAAAGGACTTTTTCAAACAAAAACATTTTCAAAGTTGGTCTTAAACAGAGCACAGGAGGATGTCAGGTCAAGACATCTATTCCCAAGTCTTTAGATGACTTAACTCAGACCTTATCTCCGTATATTAAAAAGTGTAAATATATCTGACACAAGAGTATGCAATATTTTATACATCTCTAGGTTTTTAAAATAAGATTTGTTACTCATATTAAAACCAGAAATGGCCTTACCTTCATCAGAATACTGCAAATTCAAGTTAACGCCATACCTTTTTCTGTGGGAAAGTCCTTAGCTATCAAATGTTACTTGGACCTTAAGCAGAAAACAGATGTTTCCTTGCTTCATTCTATGTACCTGAGCTTACTAAATTCAAGCAGGATGAAATCCTCAGGTTGATACTCAGATTTTTTTTTCTTTTGGATTGTATGAGGAGCAGATCACATTCTGTTTTGATGTGTATTGTGCAACTGCCTCTGACATAAACAAAGAACAAACTTTAAGCCACAGAAATTTAGAAAATGTAAACTAAAATATAAGCAATGGAAAATGTGTAATAAAAACAATAATTGTGGATGTCACTATTTGCCTTTGGACTTCTGAAACTTTCCATTTCCATGTAAAGCTTATCATAGTCTGTAGTATTTATATCGAACTCATCCAAGAATCCTGACATCCATTATGAAATTGAAATGCATGTTTTCACAAGAAGTTTTAACTGAAAATACTCTTTTGTGAATGCCAGATCTCTCTAATGGGAATGTAATCATCTTACAGAATATACGTAAAAATAACCCTAGACTTGATTTTTAGTTGTTAATATGTTTGAATTGCATAAAAAAAAAAAAAAATTGTGATGAAGTGTTGTTTATGTTTCCCCAAAGTTCTTCTAGACATCTCCATGAAAATTAATTTTTTTCCTAATGTCTGAAAGCATAAATTTCTCTTCAGCAGAGTATATCCTGGCAGATGTTATCATCTACTTAAAATAGATCTATACCTGAAATGTCTTTGTTGGGCTATAATGTCTTGTAATGCAAAATTTTACACACCTCATTAATTTCGCAGTGCATATAACCCAAGAAAGCAGTAAGGATTACATGCCTTTGTTGGAGATCTCTAGTTTTGAACAATTTTGACCAGTGAATTAGCACTACAATTTTGGATTGACAGATGTTCAGTATCTGAAATGCTATCAGTTGAAGTCTGAAAAGACTTAAAAATTGTGTAATTTTTTCACTACCACAAGTTTAAATTTCCTTCTCCTCTAATATTAAGGAGAACCCAGAATCTACTACCAGGTGAAGGATTAGCAGTTCACATAGGAAACTAATTTCTCATTTTAGGTGCTGAACAGTGCAGAGAATGGGGATCTATTTTTCTCATCCTGTTGCTGGCCTTTCTCTAACAGCCTACTTTTATTTGTAGGAAATAATGCTAAGTGAAATACAGGCAATAGTAAAAAAGTCATTAATGTTATTATTCTATTTTCAAAAAAAGGTTGTTAAAATGATCTTATTATGCAAATAAGGCCTAATTACTGCCAGTAAAAAATCCAAGTTGTAATATATGATATCTTGGAGTAATGTCAGGATGTGAAATTCCAAATATTTCAGCGCTCTATCAAACAACATTAAATCCTTAACATCTCTTTCAAAACTGACTACCTGCAATTAAGCCAAGTTTCAGGAACTGAAGGCAATATATCTGGTGTTTGCAAATTAGGTAAAACAGTCTATCTGATAGATAACGGTTTTGCTTTAGTAAAGGAAGCCTGAGCTTTGTGTTAGTTCATGATACCATATTATTAAGGGAAAGATGAGTTAGTTGAGTGCATGAAAACAATGACCAAGAACAGAAACTGAACCCTAAAAGCTATTTATTTTTATTTATTAATATGATTAATTCTTTGCTGTTATTTTATGTAGAAAACCATTCTTTTTGGGGGGCAATTCTTCTTTAGAAATCAAGTGGGCAGAATTTTGAGCTCCTGCAGAATACAGCATGCACTGTCATTTCTGAAATACTTCAAGTTATGAAAGAAAAAATTCTCTGCTCGTGAGATTTTTACCTTGTCAATTAGATTTTAAGAAGTTCAGGGAAACTTAAAAAAAAAATAAAACAATATTTACATCAAGACCTGCTTTGCAAATTGAACTAACATTCTGCAAATACTATATTCCACATTTTAAGAATGTAATAGTCTATAAAAGTCAAGGTAGGGAAATTAAATTGCTTTCCAAAAACTAAGGAGAATTCAGTGCTTAAGTAATGAAGACAGGGAAGACTTTAGGACTTTATTCTTCCTAAACATGTTGATTGTTACTGCCGATATCTCTGAAGAGCCGAATTTGAGTGTTCTATTACTAGTGTTTTTATATGATAACTTAAAAAGCACCATTTGTCTGAGAAGAATGCAGAGAAAAAAGTAGGTCATACAGGTAACCAGAACATACCAGAACTTCTTATCAGTAAAAGCACAATGCAAACAAAATACAGCCTTCACCCATAACATCTGACAAATACTTTTAAAGAGACATGTGGGTGAAAAAAGTCAAGCTTTGTGTATTTAGTGCCTCATAGCATCTATTCCAAATTGACCGAGACATTCCTAGAGGGGAGGTGTTGATGTTCCAAAGAGGTTGGTCATCTTCTCTTACCTATTCCCAGCACCACTGCAGGAACAGGAGGCAAGACCTCCTCAATTTGACCTTACTAGTGTGAAGACATGAAATATCTGAAGAATAAGGATAATTTTACCTATATTCTTTCCAGTCACCAGTCAACTCTCAAAAATTTTTTTGATAGAGGGGAAAGGAAGATAGATAGAAGACTTTCTGATGAGTGCAGTACAAAAAAGTAGACAATCTTCAAAGGTTGTTCTCATCTCTTTAAAATGCTGGCGTCACCAAAGCTTTAATTTGTAACTTAATTTATTTGAAAGAACACTGTGAGAATGGCTTGTATCCAACTCAGTCCATCAAATTTTTCTTGGCTTGTAATGAGCAGGGTCGTCCTTTATAGACTTTTTAATGCAACCTAATAAACCATCTAACATTATTGTTAGCTAAAGTATTTTGTTTCCAGACAACTTGATTTTAACTGAATATCCAATTAACTGAAGAATAATGAAAGAAATTCATTCAAATAATAAAGTAATACCTGCCAATTCATTGTAAAACCATTAAGAGATTGTGGGAGGACAGAGGCCTTCAGCTTATGGGCTCTGAATAACCTTTTGTACTACTAAGAGTTAGACAACATTCTTATTATGGAACTGGATTTGCTTAATCTGTCTCCTTTCCTGCTTTTCAGTGAAAAAATGAAAGGTGGTTGACTAGGATGTGTCTTGTCTACAGTAAAGGTCCAACTATAATCACCTTACTGAAATTATGTGGATATACTCCATTCTGAGGCCTGTCAGAATGTTATCCTTTCTTATAAATCACAGGGAATAAAAGAGTGTTCTAATCTAACATTTACACTCTATACATTTAATGTGGACCTTTTACATTAATTAGAGGGGAAGGAGAGTACTGAGATAAGACCTGAATTTACTGTGGATCGTGCTTGCCTACGATGAACTCAGTGAGCACATTCATCCTTGAGATCAAAAGAGAGCCATAAGGTGAATTTTTTAAAAGGGCTATATAAATTAAACCCCTCAGATTTAAAACCAAAGAATATTCAGTTCCTCAATTAGGTCAGATCAAATCTTTCCAAATGTCATCTGCAGTTAATAATATTTTAAGTTTTGCTTCAAAAGAGAGGTTAGTAGTTCTATTTTTGAAGTTTTAAAGGAAAAGAGAGGGGGAGTCTAGAGCTGGTCAGAGTGTTATCCCTTTTTGTGGTCTAGACTTGCTTCACAAGCAACTTTATCTTATCTCCTGGGTATGAATCACTGTATCACTTTGCTCAGTCCACTTCATAGGTACCAGCTGATCCACTGCTTCTTGTTTGGCTTCCAGATTTGATGATTGCGCTCTTTTGTCCAGTCTTTGTGGAAGCTGTAGATACTTCGTGTTTCTTGTTCCTTTATTGCTCACTGATCACAAGCAGATCAGTGACAGTTCATGAGAGGCTACTGTCTTTTGCATCCATATGCTTACCATAAACTGGTTTAGAGATCTGTAGTTCTTACGTGACATTCTAAAATAGTATATTTATTTGGTTTTTTAGAAGTTTATTATAGCCTTGTTTTTAACATGAGCAGTAATATATAGGTAGTGAGCAACCTAATCTTCCAATTGAGTAATATTTTTTTGTAAAATGTTTTAGATAACATAAAGATTGTTGCCAAATAATGTTTCAGATTTGACTTCTTAGATAACAGAGACCATTTTTACAATCTAGATACCTTTTTTCCCCTACAACACAGCTGAATTGTAGATAACCTTGACTCAAAGAAATAAGTTTAAAATAATGGTCTTGTAATCCAATTAACCTTGTGATTATTATAATGGAATTTCATATTTATCATGGTCATATGCCAGCATTTTGTAGGTGACTATACATGCTTGGCTGATGGAGTCTCAATAAATGTTCTTTATGGAGACTGAAGCTAATATCTCTGTTCGTGAGACATAAATCAGCATCAACTTTGGACCATATTCCACAGTTTTCTTGAAAATGCCATATGGGCAAATCTCACACCAGCCTTTGTTGTATATTTCCTATGTCTTTTTCCAAATATTCCATCCCATTATCTTCTTCACAGAATTTGGCTCATGCAACTAACTGATTAAGACAAAAATCTCCTAAGTGGCATTACATCGTAGAAATAGTATCTTTCAAATATAGTTACCTTGGCATTTATGGAAGAATCATATTCTTCAAAGTTTTAATTTTTAATACCACCATATTAAACCAGAATTTTGATAGTATAAACACCACAGGATGAGTCCCAGGAAAGAAGTTCTCTTGGGACCAGTGTGATTACTCACAAATGCGAGTCAATAGTTTGGGAAGAAGGGGAGTTTAGTGCTCTAACAAAACCCTAGTGTTGGGTGTAACTCCAACACTGGTTGGAACATAGCACAGCAAAAGGAAGCCAAGCCTTGTCACAGAGTATTAACTAGAAAAAATTAATTTGTTCACTGTTTGATTAAATATTTTGGTGGTTTTGGTGGTTTTTGTTGTTGTTGTTGTTGTTCTTGGTTTTGTTTGTTTGGGTTTTTTTTGTTTCCAAAAGAAAAGATGGAGTAGATGCTGCAAATATTAGAGTGTCATCATGAAAGGAAGCATGACACCAACTCAGTCTAATAAGTAGAGGTGAAATGAGAAAACAATCCTGAGTGAATTTCTGCTTTTTCGCTAACTTAAAAAGTGCTGACTAGGCAGATCTGATCAGGATAGTATCAGTTAATACAGTCAAAACATTCCTGAGACACATTTTGGAAGCCAAATGCAACTTAGTTTAGAGATTTATCCAGAGTGAGAATAGAAACAATAGCAATTTTTCAGCATTATTGTCCATCTAGACTCTCGTGTATATCAGGTCACTTTACAGTCTCACAAGAAAATGCAACATGTTTGTAACTGTGACTCTGCCACCTTTGTCACATTATTCCTCTTAGAGGTTTACTATATTTAGTGTTTCTAACATAACCATCATCGTAATTTTTTACTCGTCTCTCAAATCTAACAATAGTTGGACTGAAAGAAATGGTAGAGAGCTTCTGAAAGCCAATTTCCCTGAAAACCAGGTATTGTGTACTGAATGAAACAACCTCTGTTTTATTCATTCTGTTGTGCTTCCATCAAGAAAGTCATCCACCATCTCCCCTGTTTCGCTAGCTCTTCAACTTTTCCTGGAGATAAAAAAGGACAAAGTGCCTTCCACAAACAGGTAACAGAAAAAATTTACCACTTTGGGATTTTATTTTAAATTACTGTATCCCTAAAGCATCGTAATTTCTTTATTTACTTAAATTTTGCATGCAGCTCATTCCGCACATCTGCCTCGAAGAGAGAGCAGCTGAGGTAGATTTTTGTATGAAGTGGTAATTCTCTTCCCTTTGCAAACACATGGAGCTGCATGATTTTGATAGATGTTGAACAGGGACCTGCTGAATGGATCAAATTTAAGTCACATATTCCCAAACATGGGCAGCCTGCCAACCTGTTGTATGGGTATTTTCCTTGCTAACAACAAAGCTGAAACTGCACCTTTGCTATGTGTTTGGCTAGAGGTGTGCTGGTTTGCATGTGAACCATAACAGAGATTACAAATTTAAAGTGTTAACTATAACTTTGACTAAATGTTTTCAGAGTTTTATTACATCTATGTTGTGGGCTTTTTTCATGAAAGGAAAAAAAATATTAAAAATCCATGTTTAATTTTACAGGCTGGTGTACCATTTTTTTTTTATTTGACATTCAGTTGTACCAGCAATATTATGTTCTGTTACACCAATAGAATAATGAAACATGACTGAAATAAACAGATGCAGCGAAGAAACAGGCAAAAAAATGTAACAAGTTGGAGTTTTCAGAACAAAAAGAGGAAAAAAAAAAGCCTCTATATTTTTGTAATTATAAAGCAGTTTCTTACTTGAGCATCAGTTAAAATAAATGAAAATAATTTCTTCACTTTAAAAATATGTTATATACTGAAGTCATGGGAATTTTCCATGCTTGATCTGGACTTGTAATTGCTACGATTATGCTACTTCATGCTGAAGGCACGTTTTAATTTGCCAATTTACATTTAAGAATCTTATTGTACTTCCCAGATACTAAATATACGATACTGCTCTGAATAAATGCATACACATATGTACATGGGTGTATGTTTGTATGTACACACAAATGCACACACACAAATAAAAAGGCCAGCTATGAAGCGCTAAAATATGTCTTGAAGTCCAAGCATACACTGATCCTCATGACTAGCACAGATAATTCAGCAGAAGTTTCTAGTGAAATTTCACTCATACTGAAGAAGCGTATTTTCATACTTGTAGCTTATTCTGGCTCTGAGGAATCATCTTATTTTACCAAAAAAACCAGCATAATTTTGCTGTTCTCTGATACACTGCAGTAATTTTCTATATGAGGAAGCGTTCCTAATTCTAATTAGAACTTCTAAACTCGAAGTCACGGCTTGTCTAGAAAATGAGGCATGGAGATGGAAACCTAGGTAAACACCATGGTTTAACAAGTCTTGACTGTATAAATCATATATGTAACATAAAAAAAAAAAAAAAATTACTTTGCCTTCAAACGGAGATCCCCCAAATCCCTGTGACAGCATTAACTGATATTTATTAGCTCAGACTTAGCATGCTGCTGCCTTTTCTTCAGCACGAACTAAAGGCACAGGATGTTTATTTTTGCTTAGAATATGAATACAATATAAACTACTGTCTTCCCACATCCCATACTGTAAACTTTTTATTGACAGGATAATTATTCCACTTAGTTGAGTATATTGACTAACCCAGAGAGAGACTAGTTCTGAGTCCTTGCACCTTGTCACAAAAAGGTATAAAAAATACTTAAACATCTATCTCCCAAAACTAGTGGTAGAAAGGAGGGAGTAATTTCTTATCTGGTGGAAGGATGGTGAATAATACTGAGAAAACCTGTATTTGACATAGCAGGGGCAAATTAGAGACCAGACAAAGAATCTGTTTGTGTGTGTTCAATGATAGATTTGATATAAAATAATAAGTTTTATAGGCCCTGTCTTTATTTTCATCTTGAAACAGCACCACAGCCTTGTCAGTATGTCCTGATCACATATGTAGGGTACAGTAATATTCAAGTTTGGAAAAAGAAATGAATCTCAGTCATTCTCAAGGGCTGATACTGAGACTGATGTTGGATAATGTGGATGAAATGCACCTTCAGAAAGTATGCAGATGATATCAAATTGGGGGAAGCTGGCAGAAACTTTATGGAAATGAACAAAGCTGAATGTGGCATCCTGCACAGGCTGGGGACATACTGGTTAGCAAGCAGCTTAGCAGAAAAGGATTTAGGTGTCCCAGTGGACAAGCCAAACATTATTCAGCACTGTGTCCTTGCCGAAATAACTGCACGTTGGGCTATATGAGGGAGGGTGTAGCCAGCAGGACAAAGTGATTCTTCTCTGTTTGGCACCAATGATGCAGCATACCAACTATCATGCCCAGTTTTGGGCTCCCCAGTACTCAAAAAACATTGACATGAAGAAATTAGTCAGTGTAGGGCCACCAAGGTGTTTAGGGGGCTGGAGCACAAGATATACAAAAAAAGAGTAAGGGAACTGATTTTGTCAGTATGTAAAAGAGAAGATGAAAGGGAGCTGGTTTTCACTATGCGGTAGGGTAGTGTAGAGAAGATAGAGCCAGATTCTTCTTGGAGGTGCACAGTGAATGTATTAGAGGCTATAAACATGAGCTGCAACAAGGGAAATTCTGAATAGATGTTAGGAAAGTTCATGATTTGAGTGGTCAAAGTCTGCAACAAATTGGAAAGAGGGGTTGGAGGTATTCACTGTGATCTAAAGTTGAAACTAAACATGACTTAGAGATTGGTCATTCTCTGAGTGGGAGTTTGGACCAGATTACCTTCAGACATCCCAGATAACCTTCAGAAATCACTTGCAAGCTAACAGAATATAAGATTCCTTGAAGTTATACTAGCAGGCTCTGTCACAGGTTTTTGCCTTGTCTTTGATGTCCTATTAAAAAAAAAAAAAAAAAAAAAAATCTTGATTTTTAACACAAGCAATTTTTCTCCTATTGCAGGGACTTAAAACATTGAACACTTGATAACGTTCTCTTTGTACCTTTAATGTTTTGCACAATGTGAATTAATGAACCAAGCAAATCCTTCTAGTCCTGTCTTCCTATGTTGATCTGTCTTTGTGGATATTCTACTGTCAGTTACAATTCTCTGAGCCCTGGCTACAATTATCCCCTAAAATAAGCAGGAAATATTGTTGAAGTTTTTGCTGGAAACACTTTTCTTTTATCCCCTTCTTTATATTTTCATGGCAGGATAAAAGAATGAAGAGAGATACAGTATCACTGTCTCACTCCCATTTTGAATAGTAATTTTCCAGGGGTTCTTTACTTTTATGTTAGAACACCTTTGCACATGACAGGGAAAAAAATCAATGGCATCGAAGAAAACATCACCATGTCTTTTCTCTAACCTCTGAATTCCTATATATCAGTGAAAAACTCGATGGAAGTGAAAAATCCACAAGTAAATTTTATTCCCTAATGTAGATTTATCTGATGTAAAAAAAGCTAAGAGTTTCATTTCTCTAGCTGAATTTAAATGGTAAAGATTTTTTTTTCCTTTTTTTTTTTTTAATTTGTTATCAGGCTAGAAAATGGCTCAGTGCACTGAACTCAGAGGAAGTCACACCCAAAAGTAGAGTCAAACATCAATAGGGTGTTTATTACATATTCATTTGCATTTGTAGATTATTTCCATCTGCTTCTGTTTCTGTTTTCAAAAGACAACCATTTGCTTATCAAAGCTTGAAAAATAAATTTTAAATCTAGAATCTTGAATGTTATGACATAGCTATTGGGTAGTTTCGTGGGGTTTCTTTTTTTTTTTTGGAGAGGGGGTGATGGTTGTTTTTTCTTGGGGTCTTTTTTGGGTTGTTTTTTGTTTTTTTTTTTTTTTTTTAGTTTTGGTTTTGTTTCTTTTTTTCTTCCACCTGAACAAATTTCCATGCTACCATTTCTGAAGTTCCACGCAGCACACAGGGATGGTACAGACACGTATCAAGAGTTTACATTTAAGAAGACCACTACCACAGACCACTACCACATGTTTCAAGAAAGAGAGAAGTGCATGTCCTGGACTTAAGTAACGTGTCATAACCCAAATGAAAGCACAGTGTAGTGGCCTTTAATATGCTATGACCTGAATACTGTTGGTCATAGGCTGTTATGAAGCAGAGTTAGTACAGAGATTGGCTAGCTGTGAAGTCCTCTTTAATTGTAGTGTTCTGAAGGCCCTGTGATCTGTTTATATGGTTTCACAGACCACCAGCAATCCATGGATTGACCACAGTCTGGCAATCAATGTTATATTTTCTGTTTCTCCTGCTAGGATTTTCTATCTTACTAGTTAACAAAACTGTCAATTTCTGTAACTGGAAAGAAAATGCAGGATGTTAATTTCCCTTCTTGTCTATTAACCAAAAACGTGGAAGAATACCATTCACTTTCATAACTCACACTATTTTTGAAGGCCTTTTCAGACTATAAGCAGGGTTATACAGTGAAGTTCCTTCCTCCTGTAATATTCCCACATGGATCATTACTTTCTGCCTTCCAAAATTTCCAATTCACTTTCAAATGTATGAGTCACTGTTGAGATGAATATGTATTTTATTTTGAGTCCTGGTATTCCATCAAAATGGTATTAACAGAACTGTATCCTTTACTTTCTGCCTTATATTTTCTGTGCACTGTTGTTATGCCCTGGTGAGTAATGTATAGTATGGTGCAATATGGAGCACAGCTGGTGCTCTATTGAAAAGTGCTTGCGTTTCGCTCTAGAGACGTAAGTCCATGATCAGATAAACCAACATGAAAGCATCTAAAAATAGCTAATTGTTTTAGACGGACAGTAACATATCATTTAAATTGGATATACCTCAAAAAGCATAACAGTATAGTGTGCAGAATGGTATAAAAGGAGTATGTATGATGGTTTTGTCACTGAACTTTAATTCAAAATTTTTCTGGTGACTCATATGAAACTGCTTATGACACAAATGATTTGAGTATCATGTCCTATGACTCAATCACAGACTAAGCAGATGCAAAGTCGACATATACTTTGTAACTATGTTCTTCATCTTTATAGGTATTGGGAGTTCCAAAATATGCTTTTTTAAAAATGCTTAATACTGTTTTATTTTGTTACAGTTCTTAGCAACAGAAAACTAAAAAATGTTGCTTGATTGCTATAAATCCAATCCCTGACTCTTTATATGACTCAGAATATTTGTATGAAAAGAAAAAATACAGTGATTATCAAAACAACATATTGTTTTTAAATAAAAAGCTGATTCTGATCTTTATATATGTATTTATATTTTTTTTTCATCTTTCATGATGGAGACTTAACTGCATCAAAAATAAAAAAAAAAAAAAAAAAAAAAAAAACCCCAAACAAAATATCTATTTTAAATTTTAAAAGTTTTTGAGCTGCATCCAGAGGTTCCTTTTCGAGCCTTCATATCAACACCTTAGTAAGCCACAAAGACAGAGAGAATCAAATGCCTACATATTCCTAAGCTCCTATCATCTATAACACTGGAAACATTTCATTCTCTTGATGTGTCATGGACACTAATGCAGTCATCTATCGTGTATGAGGCATGAAATACTGCGTTCCTGAAATGCAGTGTCGAGAGACTGGCACTGTGTAGCAACAGGAGGAGTCTATCATGTAGTGAGCTCCCTTTGAGACTCTGATCATATGATGCGAGAGCCCAGTTGCCTGACCTACCAAACCATTAATGACTGATAGACCATGAGTTTGGGAAACTCATGTGTCCCTGCTTATCACTGTTACGGATACTGCCAATTACTGTGAAACTCATGGGTTGTGGTAGTTCAAGGGTATATGTGAAAGGGAGCAAGAGAACATGAAAGCACATTGCAGTTCACCTCCACAAAGGTGGAGTTGTGACAAACAACCAGGCTGTACTCCTGATCTGATTGTGATAGCTAGCTATTATTTAGTTTGCTTCCTGTGGTATTATTTCCTACCAATTAGACAGGAAATAATTAACCAATTTTTGTGAGAAGGCGTAGTATAATACCTACTTATGGCACCATGTATGGAGATATGGTACATTGCCTTTGAAGTTATTATTAACTGGTGTTAATATACAGTCTGCACTTAGTCTTTTGCTGTTGAATAATAATATGTTCTGTGAGGAAGGTATATTATTTGTTATTTTTCTTTTTTATGATTTTGTCTTGTGGTCTAGAGAAGACTAGAGACATTTATTTTTTTTTTAATAACCATAACTAGACATATATTTTAAGCTAAATCAGCAGAGATTGCTAGACCAAAGCTATGATGATAAAGTAAATTTTTTAAGTCCTTTGAATGATTATCCACTTTCAAATATCCTTCATGCTAGGTAGCAAGTCTAAAAATCAAAATTTTTTAAATAGAAGCAAGATTTCAGTAATTTCATATCTAAAGATTTAATTATGTCTGGTTTTAGTTTTGGCTTTTCTTTTCCTTTCCAGATGATAACAGATAACCAGGTTTTCTGTATAAATATTTGTCCTGTAAAGGTTTATGAAAATAACAGAAGAGGATACATTATTTTTTACTTAAAAGTCTTGGCTGGGAAGGATGGCATTTATGGTTTTCTGCATTTGCTTACTCTACTGACAAGAATGCTTTCAACACACTTGAATGCTTTTATGCACAATGATCCATACTGAGTAGGTGGGGCAGTGGGTGATGTGCGGTATATTCAGATCCAGCAGAAAACTCTTTTAAAGTAGATGTACAAACTGTACTACTGTCTTGGAAACTTTGCTTTATTTTTTTCCATAAAAATACAAACCAAGTCATTCAAATGGAAAATATGAACTTGTACTTTTGTGCCAGAAGATAATTATGATGGGCACTAAAGTAAAATTTGCTTTCAGAATTCTACTTATTTGTTTATTGATTAATCTGCACTAAATAGCTTTGGAATTCATTTATCTGTTATTTCCCACTTTTTTTTGTCTCATGAAATAGGTAATATAGAGAACTCTTTGATGCACTCTTCCTCCTTTCCACTCTGCCTTTTTTTTGTACATCATTGAGCTTTTATATACAATATAATGAAAAAAACAAGTAGTCAGGCACTGGTATTGATGGATGACAGTGATTTAAGACCTGGTTCCACCTCTTTACACATTTTAACACAGCATTTATTCACATAAGCAATGACTTTGAGACCAGGAAGAAGGCGGACTCTGTCACAGTCATCATAGCTCTTGAAACAATAGGTTCACTCTCTGAAAAGCAAAATATCACCAGTCAACTTAATTAACAGTGGAAAAACCCAATTCACTTAAATTATTCATTGGGATCTAAACTGAAATGACAGAGGATCAGAAAGGGTTGTCTGGTACCTATGATGGTGGTATTAATGTTAGCATTCCTCTTGTTTGTGAGCATTTCTGCTTAACGCTCCTTGTGAGCAATGTGTGTGACACTCGCTGATGATCTCCTTCATCTAGCAGAAAAATACAAATACCTAATTCGATATAATAGCCATGGGAAGAAAAGGTTAACATTAACCAGAGTAGGTCATATGCAAGATAATTCATTTTTTTAAAATGATCTACCCGCTGTTTTAGGATGTTGACAAGTACTTGCCTTCTATTATCCTCATGCTTCATGAAGAGGGACATGTAGGAGTAAAATAATATGGAGGTGATGAGCTACGATGGCCTATATAAGAAAGTGCACGATTTCAATTATCTCCATGTGTCATAGTGTGTCAAATTCAGCAGCCACAGCCTCTGTTTGACATTAGCTGTGTAGCAAGGGGGCTGAAACCAAAGAACCTGCTCTTGCAGAGATCCTCCTTCCTGTGTAAAACAGTCACAGACAGTCCAATAAGCCTTAAATATCTGGTACCATGCTAAGATTCTAGATACATCCTAAGTTCATCAGTGTTTAAATGGACTTGATCTAAATCAAAAACTCTGTAGAGTAGGTCCAAAGGCTCTTTTCTGTCTTTTTCACTTCACAAACACCCACCACCACCACCACCACCACCCCCAAATTACATCAACATATTTTAAAAAGGTTGGATGCTTAAGTTATTTTCAAATGGTAGATAGATGTTATTAGCAAACCCATACATGCAGATAGTGGCACAAGATTGTTATTTTCCCACTAGAATAAAAAAATATAGCATTTTTAAGTTCCTAACTCACTCACCTGAATTAGGAGTCAATCACCTCATACAACAATGTTGAGAAGTGGAAACATCTATTGGGATGAAATCACCTTTTGGAGGTGACTGTCTCCCTTAGCTATATAGGAAAAGCCTATAACCTAGATGCCCTTAGGTATATAAAGTTAGATAAAACTTTCAATTCACTGTAAGCTGTTCAGGGAACCTAGACATTGATCTTAGGGTATTTAAAATTGCCTGTTGATCTTTCCATACTTTTATTTCTACTGTGCTCAGATTAAATGTGCATTGATAATAAAAGGGACGGATTATCCAGCACAAGGGTATTCTCAGCTTTCTTTTAAAATTTTCTTGTCATTTCTTTTTCATATTTGGCCATGGAGTGTTATTTGTGTGGGTCTAGTCTCCTATAAAAGCTGTTGCAATTCCTTTTGGTTTTTTTCGCTGGCTGTTTTTCTCAGTTTCATGTTGTTTTCCTTCTTGCAGCATCCTTCCTTTCTTTTCCCTGGGCACCCTTCCATTCCCTCCTCCAGGGTTACCATAGAAATACGCAGTCACAAATTTCAGCAGAGAAACTCAGGCTGAAGCAATAAAATGAAATGTCAGGAAGAACTACTTTGCATAAGTCACAAAACAAATCGTACATTTGGATAATTATTAATTATGTGCTATTTCTACAGAATTTGGGCATAGCTGTAGGAACTTGCTTTTAATGTTGTGCTTTTAGTTTGTACTCCACTATTTGCGTTAATAGCATTGGCAATAAATACACTGGTTTGAAGCGTATCAGCTTGGCAAGCCCTTTTATCTTCTGCCTACAGTATTCATTTTAAACAGCTACAAAAATAAAACTTGGCACTTTCCAAAACAAGACTACAAACAAAGCTAAATATACTATGCACAGTATATATCTAAGTGTGACACAAACGCTTTGTTGGCTTCATGTTGGTAATTGTGAATAGGCAAGGCAGAGGAGTTCCCCTCGAATAAGACATCTAGAATTAACTGTCTGTCCTTGGTCTAAATATTAGGATATGAAACTTACAAGGGGGGGGGGGAGGGGGGGGGGGGAACCATATTTAAGAAAAAAATAATGCTCTTTACTGTTAGAGGTGAGGACATTATGAATATTTTTGTCACTAGATATATAGCTAGTTAAACTATTCATTGCAAAGCCATTTATAAATCTGGCCTGATTCTTCATACAATGTATAGTGAACTGACCTCAGGTAATGTAAAATTTGTTTGATGTGCAACAGTACTATGATAATAGTTTGAAGTGGCAATTTTCAGCCTTGTAGTTATTGGTTAATTGTTCAATTTGAGAGTTCGTTCTTCACTTGTTATGGTGTCTCATTGGTCATCTATTGTTTTTGCTTCTAGATTAGCTATTGGGAACCGTTAAAATAATGGAATGATTAATATGTACCTATAAATAGGACTGAGTAAAATATCATTAATTTGTTATTAAGATATATACACACTAATTCTATGCAGAAAAACTGTCTGAGACAAATTTTTCTGTTTCAACATTTACTGTTCTAGTTAATGAAAAAAACCATGTAGTTATTTATGCAGGAAAGAAAATATCATCCTGTAAGAACCTTATCTGGATATTAATTTTGAATATTTTTAGTGCCAGTTTCTGGATCTTGAAAATTTTACTCTTTAAGGTTAGATACATCAGAAGACAACATATGAAAGCATCTTTTGTCTTTTTTGGAGTTCAATATAAGTATAAGCTTATTGTTTCTCACAGTTCAGTTGGTAAAAACCTTTGGTTTACTATTATTCATATTTAAATATAAAGAATCTTGGGAAGAGAAGAAAAAAGGTAAGGTGTAACTGGTCACAAGTGAAATTGGCATGAAATTTAGGTTAATCTAACCCTTCTAAGTTGACAACAAAATAACTGCATATGGAATTGGGATAAAAAAGAATGAACTCTTAAAAACTTTAAATACAAAGAAATGTTTGTGTCAGTTACTTTTGTATCTTTAATTCCCTTTTTAACATTAATTTTACTAAATTTTGTAAAATTCAAACCAAAATGTTGCTTTCACACAAAGATTTCCAAAATGGTCAATACAAAAATTTAACTGTAATTTATCAGAGTTTTCAAAAGTGAAAAGGATACTTTGGCTTAAGAGAGTGACAGTCACTAAAACAGTTTTTGAGAAAAATTTCAGTTCAACAAGTTAGAATATTTCAATTAAGCATCCAAAAATTACGAACAGAATTGTTTTAAGGTACCCAATAATTTTGAGTGCTTCACCTTAGCGCTCAGTGTGTCTCAAAACTGTAATTTTGAAACTGAAGGACTCAAAAGTAGAGGTTAAAGTGCTGTTCAATTCGATATTGTATAGGAAGTCCTTCCTTTATTTGTTTTTCTCTAAGAAAAAAAGTAGCAGGAATGAAAAACCTGATTTGAATACTCATAAATATTCATGGTATTCAGTATTCATGTTTATCTCTTAATATTAACTTTTTTCATGGAGGAGTACCACGAAGGTAAAGTCTGCCTTTACCTTTAAAGGGTAAAATAGTGGTTCTCATGTTTTAGAGTTGATCTACAAGAAAACCTCCCAGAATTAGGGAAAGAGACAGCCCTTAATGAAACAGTCAAGTCATATTGGTTTGTGTCTGCTGGTCATGAAGTATTATAGACCTCTTTGGTGGCTTAAATGGTATATGGTAATTTGTCAAAATGAAATAATTTGTTCACAAAATCACAAGAAGCAGAAGGGGGAGGGAATCTGAGTTCGCCAAGACAAACCCTGTTTTCGCCTGCCCATCTCACACCGGGATCAAAGACTCCTGACTGATGTCTATCTAAACTGCTTCTTACAGAGATTTAAGATGTATTTTCAGCTAATATCTTTGGCAAATTATTCCAAAGTTTGGCTGTAGTTACTGCTAAGAAGTCTTACCTTAATGGTTAAACTAAGGGCTGTGGTAGATTTTCCTTGGCAGACAAAATCAGATAGATGAAGCCGTTAAAGCTCTGAAGTGTTTGTCTCTTCCCCCATCCATTAATGCAGGGATGCCTGTTACCACAAGCGATCAACCTCTGACTTACCACAGCGTTCAGTCCAGTGTATTAAGGTAAATGAAAACTAGATGTCTGATTTTAATCTTCTGCCACAAACCTGTCAGACCCCTAAATACCTTTTGCTGCAATATAAGACTATTGCTTCTTATCCTGTCTTCGCTGAGCATGGGGAGTGATTTATTTATTTCTGTTATGCCACTTCTTCTTATGTATTTGAAGACTCAGAAGGATGCAGAGTTTTAAAGTGTAGATTTGTCTGACTGCCCACAAGGAACTGTGTGTCAATGCATCAAGAAAAAGCTGAGAAGAAGAAAATGTGGGATTAAGGCAAGCCGGAGGCCCCGTGAGCCCTCTGGGAAGGTCGGGTGTGGAGTGTTCTTCCAACGATGAAGGGGGAGTTTCATGCCTCATGTTGTTTGTGGAGTGCACTGTGTAGCAGATGAGATAGATAGCTGACCTTTTTTTGTGAAAATCTGTCTTTGGGTAATACAATTTTAGCATAGCTGGTAGAGTTTTCCTCACATGATTATCATGAGTCCCTTTAATACAATGCCAGATTGCATGATTTGACTTAGGGATACAGCACTACTTGGATGAGTCATCCTGGTGCCAGGTGTTTGAATGCTCCGGAGATTCAGAGATATCTCTGCTGAGTGCTTATATTATGTCTAACCAGGATACAAGAGAGGCTGGATTATTTATCTAAGGGAGGAAAGAGTGCACTGAGAAAAACTAGAAAGAGACAAGCCTAAGAATAAGGGATGTGGCAATGTTTGTTTAATCATTGTTCCTTAAAAATAAAACTACTGAGAAAGAAAGAAAAATACAATGATAATATGTCAGAAACACACAGAGAAATTAGTAAAGGGAAATCAGTCCATGCCATTGACCTGCTGCACAGCTTCTCGCCAGCGCTGCTGCAGTACAAGGCCATACCAGAGATCTGGGAGGATTCCTTTCACCATTAAACAGAGATTTTGCCACTTCATCATTTTAATTTCTCTGCACAGACCTTGTCTCACTGTTAATCAGACTGTACTGTTCACTCAGCCATCTCAATTTTCTAGAGTGTTAAGGAAAACTTTGTTTCAGGTTTGTTTCAAGAGCATACAAGTTATTGAAAAGTGTCCACCTGGGAGTATCAGCCTGAGTGATAACTGTTGTTTAACTATATTTCACAGGAGGCCTGTGCAAGCAGAAGCAATGAGTGGGCAGTGTCTGGGGATTTATAAATTCAGAAAAACGTATCCTCTTTTGATAACTGCACTGATATCAGTCATAAATACCTTTTAGTTATTGCTGTAAAGTAGGGATGGAACTAAACCAATTCTATTTTACAAATGTTTGTTGTTTTGTTCACTGTGCAGCCCGATGGGATGGTTTGCGAAGTTACAAAGGATCGTCATAATGTATGGAAGACATTGCGGTCCTTGTGGCTAGAAGATGTGTGTGACTGCTGGGAATGGCAGAAATTCAGAGCCTCAATCGCAAGGAGACAAATGTGGGAGTCCAGCCCTCAGGAGAAATGAAGGTTACAAACCCATCACAAGAGCTGATAAGATTATTGATATCAAAACTCATCTTACAGTTACTTCCTTTAAAGAGGTGGTGAGATGGCTTCCCATTGTCAACCCGTTTGCTGGGATACATGCTTAACCTGGGGGCTGCAATGGAAGAAAGGCTCTTCAGGATTTCAGCAAGCCACCATCAGATATCATCACAATTACATGCTTTCTTCAAAAATAGGAAATGGACTAGACCAGGTCGGCCCACATCAGTTGCTGTGGACATGTTGTTAAAGCTCCAAGTGAACTCTCAGGCTGCTAAGGAGGCCCTGGCTTGGGGTAAGTGATTGAGCTGGAGGTGGAAATCTGCTGGACAGGACACCAGAAGTTGCTGAACATAACAAGTACCAGCGTGGGAAGCCAGAAAAAGTTATAGTTGTGAGGGACGGATGAATCTCACAGGTGGTTAGGTGGGAGGTATGTGAGAAACTGCTAAACTCCACAGATAATTGGAGGGGAGTATTGGGAACCTTTGGGGGAGTACGATCTTGTAAGGCGAACAGCACCCAGGTAACCATCAGTAATACCATATAATGCCAAGATTGTCTAGGTAACGGTATCAGAAATAGCATATTTGGGTACTGATGAAGCAGAACTAGGAGAAGTTGGGAAAAAGAAGCTATGGGTTAAGTTGTTCATCTGGGGGGAAGCTGGAAGGAGAAAGGGAGATAAAAGGGTGGTGAAAAGGAAGCCCAAGAAAGGGGAAAGGGATGCTGAGGTATGGAAATGCTGTGAGGGCAGCGTATGGGGGTGCTTGCACTGGGCCCTGCACTTGCTCACAGCAGCTGCAGCAGAGCAGGGAACCAAACCCTCTGATCTGACTCTGAAGCAAGGGCTGGACCTGCGCCCATGGTCAGTGGGTCTGGTGTGGGCACGGGATAGGTGCTTTACCTCTCCAGTAAAGGAACATACAGATGGATGGATCAAGCATCCAGGTATCACTGTGTCAGTGCGCTTTACAGGCCTCATGGCATCAGCAACCCCCCACCTTTTCATAATGCAAGTGGTTTTTTTTCCTCACATGACTTCAGAACCTGTCACCCCTTGACTCTGACGCACTAGCAGCGCATAGACTTCTCATTTGCAAGAACCTGATATTTGATTTCAGTTTACTCTTTGATCTGTGTCTTTCCCTAGCCTATCTCATTCATTGGGATGTCAATGAGATGCTGTGAGAACACTAAGTGACAGGTTTTGTCCCCAGAGTTGTCTTGAGTGAAACTCTTCTGTTCACCCTCATGTTCTGTATTCCCAAGCCACTTGCATGGTGCCAGTTTACCAGCTGTGCCTCTGCTACAGCATGAACCAGATTCTTCCATCTCTTGGAGCTGCCCTTTCAGGGTTCTGTAAAAAGTCTGTGAAAGGGAACAATCTATTAAAACAAGTCCTTTAAAAAAACCACCAACAACGAACCCCCACACAACCCCATACAACAGCAACAACAACAATGACCCTCCAGAAAAAAAAAAACAAAAACAAAACAAAGAGAGAGAGGGAAAGGGCAAAAAACTCAGAAGACCAATATACGTGTTATTATCCCATGTGTGCTTCAGGCTTTGGTTGTAAGTTTATTCAGTAACACTAGAACCTGAATCTTATCTTTCCAGGAGGGAGGGTGGAAAAGCAACTACACACTCAAGCTATTTGTCTCATTGCACTCATCACTGAATATTCCCTGCTTAAGTTCACAAAACATCATTTTATCTTCTTCAGAGGCAGCCTGGCCCCCCACAATTGGTCACCCTTCCCCATTTTTTCAGCAGATGAGTTGGCAACAGTCTTCCAACAGGGTTTGTACTATATTGTCCTATTGTACTGTATCCAGTAGCAGAATTACAGTCCTTACCTGATTTCTGCATAGGCAAGTCAGGCTCCAGAACAATTAAAACTGTAATATTCCATATAAAAACCTACAACACACTCTTCAAGCTAACATATTTTATACACTATGCACAAAACCAGTAAGTTCCTGTTAGACTCCACACTGAAATTCAAGCAAAGAAATCCAATCTCATTTCCTCAGAAAATGATAGCTCACTTCAGATGGGATGGATTTTAGCTGTAAAGAAACATTAAAGTTTCACACTGCAAAGAAAATTCTTCTGTGATAAGTGGGGGAATGAGTCAAATTAAATAATTCTCCACGCAGACACTGAAAGAGACCTTGCAGAACTATTGCAGTTATAGCCCAGCCTCCTGCTCAGCTGGACCCTCCCTTGGCTGCGGTATTGGAGTCTTTCTGCTCTACAGACATGTTCCTGTGATTCCTTTGGTCTGGGAGGTTCCCTGGCATGTTTGCAGCACATATGCTTTTGTTATCTCACCACAGGATTATGACTATGTGGACCAGGTGGCATCATCCCACAGAACGCGTGCTGATGACTATTTCACCCCTCCATCTTTCAACTGCATTGCATTTTGTGGGTACTCCAGGCTTCTGAGGGATGAAAAGCAAATAAGTAAGGGGAGCTGTCAAGGATTTTTAGGTAACTTTTTCATTTTTCCACTTCAGTTAATGAATGAGACTTATAGATCTATATAAAATCTTATGCATGCCCCAGGTTATATGTGCACACAGTGTGTGACTGTTGCCAACACTGTAACTTGAAGCTTCTTATAAGGCCGTTTCTTCTGCAAGTAGTTTCTGGAGCTCGAGTTTCTATCTTTCTCAGTCATATGGTGGTGTTTTCTGATTTACTCAGTGATAGTCACACAGACCTTCATGATACCAAATATGCATTTCTCCCCACCCCTCCACCAACACCTTTGTGCTTTCTCTAGAGGATTGTGTTTGTAACTTTGTCAGTTACAATCCAAGAAATTGCTTTGTTCTGCCTTTTTGAGAGTGTTTCATTCACCTGCTCTCATCCTCTATGAAAAGTTTACAAATCAAAGAAATCAAGCTGATATCCAGCCTCCCCCTAAGTGTATTCCAAGTCTGCCTGTTCCAGATTCATTCACTAGTTAATAGCCCTTCTGAAATACTTTTTACTAATGTAGTTTTATAGATGCCTTTCCTTTGTTTGCTGGTGTAAAAAGCATGCAGTGCGTAATGAAATGCAGTCAAAGGGGGTTCTAAATTATCCAAGACTTCTTCATAGGGCAAGCAGATATGACACAGAACCTAGGGAAGACCAGTGCCCTTCTAAAGCAGCAGTTGCAATCCAAGCAAATCTGTCTTAAGTGGCAATAAATCTTTGTGTGAAGACAACAATTTATTTTCTGATCTGTACTGTCAATGGAGCAGAGAGTAGTCCATCCCACCTTAAGTGAAGCACTGAGGATGGGATTCACATGCCTAAATGTAGATATCTAGTGCCATTTTAAATGCTGTGGGGGATCACCAGCAGCCTCCAGTTGCTTTGCCTTAGGGTTCAGGTCTCTCATGGATCACACTTTCTGCTCCCAGATGCTTATTTTTGATATTTTTGCATTGTTCAGATGGTACTAGGCAATTTTGAAGCAGATGATTCCCACACTTTGTGCCTGGTAAACTCAGCCAATTAGGCTTTACTAGCTGTAATGGCTAATCATCATTGACTACATTGGTAGCTTAGAAAACCAGCTCACGTGTGGCATCTACAAATAGACTCTTAAAATATACTGACTTAGTTTTGGACTGAATCCCAAAGAAAAATCAGATTGGTCGAAAACTGGAATTCATAGCTTGTATATACAGAAATTTCTTCATTTCATCTCAGGAACCAAAACAATCTTCTCTTTTAGCACAGACAAAATAGCATAAAATTTCAGAAGCTGGTATGATTGTTAGTTTGGAACTCAGTAATTGCTCTCCAGGCTTGCTCTTTTTCACATCATCTATCAGAAGTCCTCGGTAAATGTCGAAGGGTGGAAGACTAGAAAGAGATCGTGAGCATCTACCACTGGCATAAAAAGTCATCCCAGTGGAAAATTTGACTATGAAACAGAAAATAGAATCATGGCACACATTAGGCTGAAGTTTTCTTTCCAATTTAGGTTTTTATTGTGCCTTGCTAAACATAATGTAGACAAAGCTAAGAGAATTACAGCAATCATCTGATTTTTCTGCTGTCTGTCTCCCCTAAAGTCCATTATCTTACCTCTCAGGCAGGCATAGAAGGACACATTTTTTGGTCAGTTCTTGCCCTTAATATTAGTTTATTTGATTAACTTTGTATCTGGTAAGCTACAGAGTCCATAAATTCATTTTTAAGAAGGCATTTTTAAATGGAAACACAAATTGCACACTTGTTTTGTGTTAGTATACCCCAAATGGCACTTTCAGAGAGCTCAGTATTAAGTCAGAGTCAAAAAAAGAAAGATGGAAAAAACCAAATGAGTGTTTGGAGAGGATGAGGGAGAAAAAGACATGTTTCACTGAAGATTTCAGCATATTGTACTCCAGGTTTTACAGCTTTTTTATTATCGTTGCAGTGTAACAAATTTCAGAGCTTTCAAAGCATCACTCAAATGGCTAATTTCTGCACAAAGTGCAATCTGAAATTGAGTGAATGCCTGTTATGTTTATTGGGAAATTTCAAAAGCAGAAATAATGTTGGTTTTTTTCTTAATAATTAATACATAAAAATGCAGTTTATATTCTTTTTACTTGAGAAACTCACAAGATAATGTTTAACAAAGGCCTGTTTCTTCTCATAACTATGGAAACCTATTGATTTTAATGCTCAGACAGCAATAGATTCATTTATTTAGGTTCTTCTTCCCCAGAGGAATAACAGATGTGTGGAGACATTAAAAAATACACTATTTTTCTGCTAAAGAGAAACTTTTAACTCCTTATTCACAAATACGCGCATGCATGCAAAAGATAAGAAGAGTATCATGCTGCCAGGAATCTGAGTTTTATTATTAACCTATTAACGTCAAGATATGAGAGTTTAAATCTCTGTCAGAAAGGTCTCATGTAGTAGTTTTGAGCTTTTTTCTTTCAGTAAAACATGCATTTGCATCTTTTGCAACACCAGACGGGATAACAAAATCGTTTCCTCATGTCTAAACCAGCCAGCTTCTATTCTGACTGGCAGAGTTCAGCTCCAGGGATGGGGAAATCATTTGCTCTCTGTAGTCTCACTTAGCAGGCGCTAACAAGGGCGGCTACAAAAAAAAAAAAAAGAAGATAAATCCTTGTGGTGTTTGTTTATTTTTCTCGCCTGCTCATGTTCACACCTGCTCACCAGAACTCTTTTTTTTTTCTTCCCCCCGTTTAAGTCATCTGGCTCACTGTATCTCAACAGAAAGAAATTAATAATGCTGCATTTTATGCAAATGGAAATTGATCTTCATCGGCCTGTGCAGCACAACATTTTTACCTTGTATTCCTAGGCGCAGTTAAGTAGGGCTAGTGTTCAAAAGGCTTTCAAACAGATTAGATACCATACCTTTTAAAGAGTTTGTATACTGAAACCTGTCTGTACAATTACATTGTAACCTAACAAGAAAAACCCAAACAAAGGTGAATGCTTGTGATTTTTTTTTTTTTTTTCCCCCTGTGCTTTCCCAGTGTAAGCGTTGATTTTCATATGGAAGGGCCAGCAGTTCAACATCAGGAAATAAAAGGTTAGGCAGGGAAACAGTCTTGAGACACTGAAGCATTCAGGAAGCTTGAGGTTAAACAGGGGCAGGCTGTTTTAGGCAGCTGCCTCTTCATCTCATTCCTTATGGTGCAGGGGGCTGGAAGAAGTGCGGATATGGATTCTAATAGTGCTGGGAAAAAGGGAATTTTATCTAACACCAAGCCAGAAACTTTTACAGCATACTAAACCAGCTCTGCTGCAGCTTGAGCTGCAGTTTGAATGCAGTTAGCAATGATGTGTTGAGAAGGCTTCTTCATTTGCCTAACCAGATGTGATATGTCATTCATAAAGCAGCCTTTATCTTAAGGCTTCTTATTGACAAACATTCAGCCAATGATAATTCAGAGTCTGATAGCTAGATAGTCTTGATAGATATTCTGTAGAGATAGCAGAATGTGTTAAATGGATTTGGTATTTACCAAATGCATGGGCAGTAACGTTGCATAACATTATTGATTTCTAATAACAGTGCAGGTTCTCACATTCCCACCTATTAATATAATAACTGATCTTAACCACATTTATGTTTTTCTTTAGGATTGCTAGCAGTATATGCCAGACTTTTACTGAAATACAAATAATGGATGGAGACTAGCTATTCAGTGCCACTTGCATTGGCATTAGTAAGAGCTTTTGTTGAAAGCCTGATGTGCTTATTATTTTTATTTTTGTAGCACAATCAATTAACATTGTTAATTCTTTATAATTTTGCAAATTGGACATACACACATTGACACAGGGAAATGCATATATGAAGAAAGATAATGAATAAGGGAGAAGATGGTGTTTTCTGACTCTCTAGCAGTCAGGCTTCCAGATGAGGAGTGAGTAAATGTTTGTTCTGGCACTAACTAGCCTTTAGTTCTGTGACTCAGGTTGTCTGAGCCACACGTCCAGTCAGAAACATGTCATGTAGCCTGTCACACATGATCACTAGCCATAGGTTTTCAGGTGTTACGTTGGCCATGTAGTTGGCCATAACCATACAGACAAGAATTATTCTGACAATATTCATGGTTTTTTAAAGTTATTTTGCTTTCAGTCTTCCATGTGCACACCTCATCATTAGATGCCTCCTCAAAAAGAGTTTTTTCAGCACAAAAACGTTGTTCAACAAATCTGAGGCAGTCTGAATAAGTAATTTTCCAAATATTGGTAGCAACTTCCCTTGGTGATTTTACAGCATGCCTCAACTGGATGCTGTTGCCACTGCCTCCTGAGCAATGTATTGGATTATATTCTGGAGATATGGTGTATCACGAAAAAGTCTTGGAGCCACTACAAGTTTCATGTGGTGTGCACTCATTACTATCCAGGTATTGAATGATACAATATTTTTTGTAGATAAGAAAAATACAATCACTGATAGGGATTCAACGGGAATTACAACATTCATCCTGTTTGTTCAAATTCCAGTTTTGAATTAACCTCATTTTCAGAAATAACTTCCTCCTGATTTGCATACATTTCTGAACTTCTATCCAATGCCACGGATAGTCTACCAATTATTTCAAATAGGTTACTGATTTTGGGACCAACTCATTTATTTGGCTTGAACTCCTAGTAGGAGAAGTAAAAGTGAAGGATGTCTGAACCTGAAATAGTCAGAGAGAAGAAAGACGGTGTTGGGCTTAAATCTTTTGATTTAAGCTAGATAGATGACTGATAGATGTAGTGTCGTAGAATTTTAGCCTGAGTTACAGACTTCTGAGTTGCAAGCTCTATATTTGATAATTCTTTTGCAGATACTAGTTACCAGACTATTTTGAAGTAGATAAATTGAAGCTTTGTAATATCATACATGTGTCAATTGCTTATTCCCAAGTTCTGATAACATAATGTTAAGTTTGATAAATTAGCTATGGAGGCATTGTAAAGTGCTTCAATAAATAACAGTTAGGAAGGAGAGACTTTGCTCAGTAAACAGGATATTAGCAGTAATGAACAATACAAAGTGTGCATAAGGGAACATAGTGTCTAGGTTTCAAATAAGTCTCTGGAAGAGGTCACAGCTATGTGATTTCTATGCTTTACAGGTCATAAATTCAAAGAGGTAAACTTAGAGGTCATCTTGCATGAGAAAAATATCCCAGTTTTATTCTATCTTGTTAGCCAACACACAAATAACCTCTTATCAGAAAAAAAAAAAAAGTCAAACATGAAGAGTAAACACTTTACTGTTGAAACACATGAAATTGAAAACAGTCAATTTGCTATGCTTTATAACTGAAATATAAACACTTTATGGAATCAAGAAGCTATGCATATACAAGTTGTATAAAGAAATAATGGGGCAACTCGTACTTTCACTTCGTTTAGAACTGAAAATCAAGTATACACAAGAAAGGTCATAGACATTTTTTCATGCCATCCATTGTGTCCATTATGCCCATCCTTTCTTCACCTGACCTAGCCCACTTGCATTTGTTCACAGCTAGAAAAAAAGGACTTTTATATCATTAATGAATATCACCTCAGAATATGACACATTCTTTTACCCAATTGTATAGTACTTTACCACCTTTAACTATTATTTGTTGGCATTAAGAGTGCTTAAAGGTGTGAGCTGAGATTAGTAACTCTCTGTAACAGGAACTACTGTCCAGAAACATTAGGGCAGTGCAGGCATCTATCCTACATGGCAAAGCAGGATGCTCAGACTGATAAGACCCACTGGTGAAGCCCATAGCCCTTTCGGACTTAACATGCAAGGATTCACATGAATTTATATGTGACAGCGTGTCTGTCATCAATCTGTCTGATTTAAGATTGCCTGGTTTAGAGTGATGTAATTAGTTTTCACCCTCTACTTGCCATAAAGGGCCAAATGACTTAGACAGACAATACAAACCAGTATGGGAGAGGGAAGAGGGTGGTAGACGTCAACTCAGACCTCAATAGCAAGTAACTGACAGTGTGACTGTACACCTCAGTCCTCCTCACTGCCCAGTCAATGCCCTTTCCTTTATAATATGTTGCTTTCTCTGTAGACAAGAAAAATTGACAGGTAATACTTCCAGAAATTACAGCATTTTCTATTGCATTCTCATGTTTAAAATGGTCCAAGACACTATTTACTGATATCAGGAGAGTCACTGGGTTGTGTGAGGGTTAATATATTGTCAGAAGATAAACTATGGCTTTTTCTTTCACACTAATGTGAGGCTAGGTTTTTGTACCAACAACTGCAATCTTTGCTTATGTTTGTATTGGGCAAGATTTCTGCTGAACTCAGTGTACAATAGGTTGTTAATAAAGAGAATTGGGACTTTGTCCATGTATATTTTTGTAAATAAATTGATTGCTTTGTACCTCCATTCTACAAATTTTCTATCATCTAAACAGAAGTCCCTAATTTCAGTTTAAGTTGTCAGCAAGGAGTGCAGCAACATGATCAAAGATTCTTAAAAGAATCCTTCTTTTAAGAAAAATTTCTACTGAAAAATATGTAAAATGTAAAGCAATAATGCAGTCAGCTGAAATTTTGCTGAAGTCAATGAAAAGATATCTTTAGACTGGGTCTGACATTGCTTTATGAGAAAATATCTTGAAAGTAAACTTGATAAACGTGAAAATTTGAAGATGACATTTCTATGTAAAAAAATACACAGCAACCTCACTCAAAAGATGCAGTGACAACAAAAAATTCAGTTTAATGTGTCAAAACCCATGCAAAATCTATTAGCTAATCTCAACATGTAATATATAACATGATTTATTAAGGTTCATCAGTGCAGTTACATTTTCCACTTTTACTAAATCTGTTAGTGCATTCCAAAATTTTATGGGGAATCCTATGTCAACACAGTATGGATAAAAAGTTTTTTTACTCTGTTGAATGTGAGAACAACAAAATAAATGCATGAAAATGTTTTGTCATTTTTTCATAGCAGAGAAAAGTCTGGAATAATTGCTTTCATTATGATGTTTACAAATAAGTTATAGTCCCCGGTTAAGTGAAACCGAGCATTTAAAATCTTTCTGTTTCTTGATTAATAATTGAATTCTAGGCTGACACTGCTTACATTAGGTAAATGAATTGAAAACATTACTTTGTGGTATTCACAAAAACCATATTTTTTGTTATATGAGAGGTGTCATTTGTCTGACCTGGAGATTATACTTCTTTGTTTATCTACCAAGCAAGGGCAGCAGGAAAATTCAAAGTGCAAGATCCCCACCACAGCCTGCCCAGATGACTAAGTTTTGCTCTGTGTTTTCCTTGGGAAATGTTTTGGTTGTTTCCCAGGGAAATTCTCAGCCTCTCCACTGAGGCTTGTCACGGGTGCAAGCATCAACTCCAATTGCACCAGAGGGGCCGGTATAATATATGATCCTCTTGCAGTTAAAAAAAATTTCTGTGTTGACCTCATCAGAGTATAGAAAATTCTGAGTATCAGAAAATTCAGGTTAGGTTTAAACTCTACTGAAATGTTTTTAACAGGTGTTCTTGTTCATTAAATAGAATGTAAATATTTACATGCTTGATGTTTTAAACGCGGTTTCTTTCTAACACTAGTTGTGTAGGTTCCAGATCCACTACTCTATCTATAATGTATGGTATACCAACCCGAGTCCAAGTGGGACAGTAAGAAACAGAGTTTCTTACCCTCTTACTGTCTGTACCACTTGACTGAAATTTCTAATTAAATTGACTTGCCCTCCTTGTCTAAGAAAAAAAAATAATAATACAGAAAACAATTTTTTAATATTAAAAGCAGTTCTGGATTGCAAAGTTGATAATAAAATTTAACAGTGTTCCACAGTCACAATAATCTAGTTTGATATAGAAGATGGTAAGAAAGTCTTCAAAGGCATTACAAGGTTATATGAGTTAGAGACGATTGCTACTGCATGTGAAGAAAAACAAAACTAACAAAAATTTCACAGTGGCAGATTAAAAGCAAATACTAAATCTGAAAATAACTCTATGAATGAGTTCAATTAGCTACCTTTGAGTCAAGCAATTTTAAGAAGATTTGAAGTGTCCCTTAATGACTACATTTGTTTTAGCTCTATTAAAATTATTCAGTGATGAATAGGGTTTTGATTACAAGCATATAGGCCATAGTTTGGATTAAAAATTGATTGTGCTGGATCTTTGCTACGTAACGTGTTATGTATTAACTATTCCATTTGAGATTTTCTCACACAGTCTAGGTGAATCAAATTGTCCATCACACTTTTATGTATATTTACATGTTATCGTCTGTCATAGAATCATAGAATCATAGAACCATAGGGTTGGAAGGGACCTCTGGAGATCATCTAGTCCAACCCCCCTGCCTGAGCAGGGTCACCTAGAGCAGGTTACACAGGAACACGTCCAGGCGGGTTTTGAATGTCTCCAGAGATGGAGACTCCACCACCTCTCTGGGCAGCCTGTTCCAGTGCTCTGCCACCCTCAGGGTAAAGAAGTTCCTCCTCATGTTTAGGTGGAACTTCTTGTGCTCCAGTTTGTGCCCATTGCCTCTTGTCCTGTCCCCGGGCACTACTGAAAAGAGCCTGGTCCCATCCTCCTGACTCCCACCCTTTAAGTATTTCTAAGTGTTGATACACTTATAAAGTGTTGTCACACATTTTTATTGTTTTCTAGAACTTTCCTTGGTTCATTGGCAAAATTAACCATGCACCTAGCCATGTGTGCTCCTATGTTACCAATAAACTAAAAACAGTTTACATGTATAAGCATAAACAAGAAGTCTTATTAGCACATATGATCAGACAAACTCATACCTGCGAGAAATGAGTGAAAATTCACTACAGCTAGCAAGTAAAAGAGAAGCCATTAATATCACACCAGCTTTTAATTCTGTAAAACAGAGAAAAAGAACATTGCTAATTCAAGTGAAAGAACAATATTAACTTTCCAGGAACCACAAGAAATAATTGTCCTCAATTCGCTAAGATTTGACATCATGGTGGTATGAACTACAGCAGCAGAATGAACTTTAGAGTTCCAGATTGTTAGTACCAAAATATCCTGTAAGTGTTAGGTTTATCTCTTTAGCAAACATACTCAGTAGTAAGAGATAGGTGTATTTCCTGCATGTTCAGTACTACGTACAGAGGATCACAATAGCTGTGGATTAATTAGTGTGGAAATGAGGGAAGTTCAGTTAGCCTGAACCTATGTCTTCACTAAGTTACCCTTTCCAAGTATGGAACCTGGTCATCTGTAACCTCTCTTGCACCATGACATGAAGTCTTAACATATATTCTGAACTACTTGTTACTACATACTGCATTGTAAATAATAAAAACTAGCAAGCAGTTAGTCACAAAGCGAGGTACTGGCTAAATACTATTGCTAAATATTATTTCACTGAAGTCACTAATATTTCGGAGAAAACTGCACTCTTATTAACAGTTCATGAAGATCAAAACTCATTTTAGTTTATGGAGCTTGAGATACTGCACTACTTAGTGCAGTGTAGGATACTACGCTACTTAGTGTACTACCCAAGCAACTTCTAGTTGGACTTCTAGTCAAGGATTCTATGGCATGACTAATATCTATGTGATGAACAGAGCTTTTTTTCTTCAAGATCAAATAGTTAAATACAGTAGGGATACACAAGTTTGGAAAAGTGGATACATTAAATGTGAACTTCAAAAGGGAAAAATTCCTTTGCTTGAGCCCTTTACTGATTCTGTATGTTTTGTAAAGAAGGCCCAGTGCCTTATTTATTTATGTATTCTTTATATCAGATGTTGTTGATTCTGTGTTATTTAATCTTAGCTATGTGAGAACTGTAAGTTCCAGTTTTTTTTCTTCTTTTCCTTTTTTTTTTTTCCTTAACAGGAAAAGAACCACAGTAAAGTATTTTTGACCTCCAGTGTGAATTTTAGCCAAAGACAAAGTCTTCTTTTGTAGTTGTCAGTACTTTTGGATTCAACAACATTTAGCATAACAGCAAGAAAATTACTTTTTTTACATATATACATGCCTTTTTTTTTTACTATTTACTAAATTCAGACTTCTGTAAGACTATATTCTCATTGGTTCCCATCTAAATTCATTAGAACAAGAGGTAGGTCTAGTATCTGGGCATTGAAAGAGCACAGAACACCCATCCACCTTGCCCTTTTTATCTTTCATATACAACATCAAAATTTTTCAGATTACCTAAATCAAAGAGAGAAACTACATTTGGAACCCTCATAGTCAGTCCTCACAGCAGACTTCATTATGCAAAACTCAAAACACTGACCCATCACTGGGGATACAAGTTCTATGAAAGTAGGGTTTGCCGGTTAGTTATTTCAAGGGGAAAAAAAAAAGAAAAAAATGTAGGATAAAAACATAGACTAGTGCACTCTGTATTTTCACTTTCAGAAAGCTTTTAGGCTGTGTTCACTACTCTGTGGTTCACGAACAATCACTTTGGTGCTGCTTGTGGATATTAAGAAGTTAAAGAGCAGGGTAACAGAGAGAACAAATTGTGGTGTTGTTTGCAGTGTGTTACTTTCAGATGCTCTTGAGCAAAGTTTGGGGATCAAAATCTGCTGGCACATTATTTCTTGTTCGTTTTAGTTTTCACAAATAATTTCTGAGTAAAGAAGTGCCGTTGTAAAAATTTCTGTCTTCATTCTACCTAGACTGAGCTGAACGATAAAGAGTTTACATGATACTTCTAAACAGGTTATGATATTGTTTTCACATATGGTTTTCCACTTCTTCAAGCAAATTGATCCACTTGTCGTATGAAGTCATAAAATAGAGTGGCTGGGTTGTCCTTGTCTTATCAATTAACAATCTGATACTTGATGATGTTGCAGAAGGACAAAAATATCCTTTAATATAATCTCCTCATGTTCTCTTTCAGATACTTACTGAGCACATTTTGAAACCCCTTCCTAATAGTTTCAATTTAATTAGCCTCCTATTGGCTTAATTTTTCTTTGCCCATTTAAATACTGTATTATAAGCACATTTGTAAATCACATTGTTCTTAGGCCAAAACATTTCATTCAATGAATGATTGCTTATATACTGTAACAATTACCCCAGCAAATGAGTGTTTTTGAATAAGGATGGCACTTACTGATGCTTTAGTTCTTTAAATTCCTGCATTTATGCTTCAGTGAAACAGGATCTGTCATTGCATTGTACTAATAACAAATTAACTCCTACACTATGGAGAAATAACAACCTATCAATGTTATTCTTCCTCTATAAATTAGCACCAAAACAAATGATCTTCCTGGATAGCTTGTTAGCATAAGAGTTATTTTGTTAAGATTCGGGGGAAGAAAAAAAGTATAAAGAAAAGGGAAATGATAACACCGATCCTAACTCTAAGGCACTGCCACTCCCTGAGGCAAAGATACATAAGGTCAGAGCTGTGTTTTGCTTTAGAGTCTTCAAAACCTGCATTTCATACATGCTTGCACAGTTACTGCAGAAGAGAATTATGTGAAGAAGTCTGTCTGGCCAGAACAGGGTTGCCAGGATGAGCGTATAACCTTTGGTAAGTCTGATTTATGTTAGGGAACTTTATATTTTCTATTAGGTCAGTCATGGTGACTATGTCATCATAGTAAATCCTGCAAGAATTAAAACTGATAATGTTGCCTCATTCCAGGGCAGATGGCGAGGCAAGATTTTGGGAAACAAGGCACACATCAGTGAAAAGTGGCTGAAGAAGCAATATATGCCTCTGCATTCTTTGTATTCTTGTAAAGGAGAGATGCTTGGATAAATAATTCAGCATTTCTAATTAGCACAGCTGGACCATTAGGATACAAACCTAGTCTGAAATCTTCATCTTCCAACTTCCAATGGTATTCAGACTAGGAGGTTTGATTGAAGATGCATATTAAACTTTGCAAACCCCCAGCATCTCAATGAAATAGAGTGCAACTTTTTTATTAGACACTTCATTTTAATTACATAGTGTGATCATTAGTCTGGCTTAAGATTTCTATGGTTCTGATGATTGATTGGTTTTATTATTTCTTTTTTTTTTTTTTTTTTTTTTTTTTTTTTTTCAGGGATATGATTCTTGTATGGAGAAGTTGCATGCTAACACTTGGGCTCCTTAACACTTTATGGACCTGACCCAACACTTTGAGGATACTAGACATCATTCTGAAAAGAATTAAAGTAAAAGGGGGAATGGAAATAATCTTTGGGAAAATCAATCTTCATGGGTGCTCCTGTCACATTGCTCATAATAGTTGTTAATAAGGTGAGAGCTATTAAAAGAAGGAATGGGAAATATAATATCAAGGATGATTCCAAATAAGTTTAAAGAAAAAAAAAAAGTTATCTATGTGGAAATATTGGTATACCTTGTGGAAAAAGCTTCTGAAAATAAAAGCACCTTAGGCTCAAGACTGAGCAAAGCAGAGCAGAGCAGAGCAGAGGCACTAAAGACAGACATAATATTATTAATTAGCGTGCTTAATTCATCATTATTTCAAAGGATATAAGGCATTATAGAATTTGGCCTTCTGTTCTATAGTAGATCTCAGGTATCTTCTTAAAATGCTGAGAGCACCTTGATACAATTTGACTATTAAGAGTTCAGAGTTTTGTATTAGTGGGCTGAATACCCAGGTTGCCATACGTGTCTGTTGTGCTCAGGAACAGATCTGCTTTCAAGTGATGTTCATGACACAATGTATCTTTACACAGAAAATAGTAAGAGCTATTTTAGTAAAGTTTCTTCTCTAGGCCACCCATGAAAATCAACTTTAACTATAACTCTTAATCTCACCAATCAACATTTTTAACTAACTTTCAGATCTCTATACTTAATTTACATGGTACAAGTTAAATCATTTGTTAAAAGATTTTTGTTTATTCACCGAGTTTATCCATTTGTGTTGTTTGTATGCTTGTGTAACTTGTGCTCCATAATACCCCATGTTATTTAATCTCAAAAGTGCAAGCAAATCAAGCAAAGACCAAACAGAGTAAACAGAATAACTTGCTAGAAAAGTGCATGGTAAAGATGTAGTAAAGAAATTCAACTGAAAAAAAAAAAAAAACAAAAAACCAAAAACAAACCAAAAAAAACCCAGCAAATATATACATCAAAAAATTGAAATAAAGCAGGTGTATTTATAGATAACATTAAATGGTTTTTATCCACTTAGCCAATCCTAGTGAAAACATACTGCAAATTCAATCTTGTACTGATGCAAGTGAATTAGATTGATCTATTCTAGTTGAGTTTCTGACACTGGAATTTGAGAGGAGCTGATGAGAAGCTGAGCAGCATTCAGAGCATGGGTCTTCACCCACCTTAAGGCAGTTCTTAAGGGGAGGTTCTCAGTGCCACCTTGACAGAAGACTTGGCAATCTAGTTTTGTTGCAAACATTAAAATGAAACTTCTATGGGATTACAATTGGTGTCAAATGATGGTCAAGTTATTAATGATCCTAACAACCAAGAAAAAACTATTAAGCCGAATTATGCACCTACCCTCCATGACAATCCTGAAACTGCAGTTTAGGGTTTCGAGTTTTTGAATTATGATTGTAATGCAGCTGTGTTGCCACCCAAAGTTAACTTCAGTGGTCCCTATGAATAAAAAGACTTTATTGAGCTATTTGCTGATTTTTAAAAGAACTGTAATAACAGTGCAGCAGCTTCAATAACCAGTTCAGCAGAGTAATCAGTATAGATAGCAATACAGTCTTATTTCTTTTCACAGGTAACAAGGAGTTTTAAAGAAACCACATACTAACAGGTGTTAAACTGATTTATTTACTGTCCTGTTTTTAGATGTCTCATAATAACATTATAACCTTCTAATTTATTCACACCTTTATTCATTTAAATTTTCATACAGCAGTACAAAAGATAAAAGAGGTAAAAAGTAACAAGAGGTTTCACTGTTTATAAAAAAAAAAAAATTACACTTGTATTATCCATGAAGAGTATGTTTACAAAATTCCATGGTTATTATCCTAGCAATTTTTGTTTCTAAATTTTATTTTTAATACTGATTTCTCTTAAGAAACTAACAACTACTCTTGGTTGTGGTAGGAGCTCATTTTGGAGGTACTCAGTTCTGCACACCTTTTCACACAATCTGTCAGCACAGGCTTAGCCCGTGCTTTGACACGTGTGTACAAAAGTAGGTATAATACCCTGATGATATTGGATGATCAAGGATAGCCTTAAATTTCCCAGGTTAAAAGGATGCACAGTTTAAGCTGGCTGTGGGCTGAGTTTTGCAACTGAATTATAGTGGGTATAAACCACCAGCATTGCCAAGGCACGTGTAATCTAATGGATGTAATTGATGGATGTAGTTCCTTGCAGGGGTAATTATTGGATCAGAATCTAGAAGTACAGGAAAGAGTTGCTTTTCTATATGATACTGGGGAATTGAATTCTGCTCCAGTGCTCTCATTCTGCTGACAGCTGTAGCAAAGAAGCAGTGCTGTAGCAATTGGCCATGATTGATATTAAACTGCTGTTTGTTACTGTTAAGATCATTTATTAACATATGCAAAACACATAGTTGCTGTCATAGGTAGTATCTTGTATGGTCAGAAGCACTTTATGAGAAGTTGCTAAAGGAAATTTTATGCTTTTGTTATAAGCAGCCTATTGATCAGGTAAAGAACAAGGTAATGCAATTGTTCTTCTGAGCAGTGCAAACACCATCAATAACTGGCAAACCAAGTTTCTAGTGTTGAAATATTAAACACCCTGTTGTTCTGTATTTGGCAAGGTCCTCTGCTCCTCTATCTACCTTAGTTTAGGTGTCTCTTGTATTATTGACAACCTCTTGGTAATGTTGTTACTGTCTCTTCATCTAAGCATGGAATTAGAAGTATTACAGATTAAGTAGTTAAAAATTAAGAAGAAAGCTACTAATCTCTAGAAAGAGCTTGTGGGGAATCCAGTGACCCTAAGGCGTTTTTTCAAGAAATCAAGCGCAGGTAGAAAAGGAATAGTGTTCTGACCGAGGGATTCAAAAAATTAATTGCTTGAAGTGGAACATTAAGTATTGGTGGCTGTGACTATTTTCATCTAATGGACCTTCATTGTATATTTGTGTATGAAGAGAATATGATTCAGGGATGGCTCATGCTCCCACTATGTGCTAAAACATTCCCAATGAAGGTATAGTACACTATACTGGTATTGTCTAGAAACAGTTATGGGCTGCAATCTTCTTGAAATCTTGTCTTTTGATAATTTCATGTCACACTCACTAGTTATGAAAGTTAGTCTTGGACTTAGAACATATGCTCTGAAAAAGCAGAGGCTAAAAAAAAAAGAGTTAAAAATTCCATTTTAAGATGTGACTTTGCATTTAGCTGCATTTTGTTACAATTATTCTCAATGAATACTAAACATATTAAAAAGCTAGGTAGGTTTTGCATGGCTCACATTACACTTTCTTTACAGCTTCACAGCCTTTTTTTTCTTATTAATACTTACTTTGCACTTAGATTTCTTTCATGTCAAAAAACCAGACAGAGCTACATACATCCATCATGTATAACTTTTTTTTATGTCATATGCATCCTTATCACTTTTACTATTCTGCTCATTTATAATGGAGAAAAAAAGATGCTTAACATTTCAGCTACATTTTTAATTCTAAGCAAAAGGATAAGTCAATAAGTAAGGTTTTAGAGCTCTGCAGTAAGAGATCAAAAGTTCTTTAAAGAGTATCAGCTAAGAGAGAGTTTACTCTGAAGGCAAGATAGTAGTCTAAATTTCATGAGGGCCTGGCTTGGGTGTCAATCAGACCTAGCAGTAGCTTAGAAATACGCTATTCCCTAAAGGGGAAGCTAGTTAAAAAAACAAAGATATAGAAAGGTTTAGGAAAAAAAAAATTGTCTTGAGAGACAGCAGGAGATTGTCAGCAGTAACAGGGAAAGCAGAGAAGTCATATAGGCTCTCCATCCGTCCAGGAGCAGAGAAACAGGAATTCCCCATGAGTGAGGGTGAGCCAGGAGCCAAGAGTGACTTTGGCATGGGCAGTGGCCTCACTGATGGAGTGGTAACATGTGTTGGCTATCCTGTGAATCTCTACCAAGGAGAGGTAATGAATCAGGCTAGGGTCTACCCAGGAAGCCCACTCAATGCAGCAGGAGACAGGATCAGAGATGAAGATAACTAGAGCATGGCTCAAGACAGGTCTGCCAATGCCTACACTGAAATGGGGCTCCTAGTTTCATGGGCAGATTCTGGTCAAGGCACCCAGGTGAGGATAACTGGGGCCATTAAGGTCTATTAGTACCCTCAGTGTCCTTACAGCAGCAGCAGCAGAATTTCCTGGGAGGAGCCATGAATTCAGAGGATTATTATTTTTTTGTACAGTTTTTTCTATAGTTTTCCTGTGGGGTTCCCTTTCTTTTTACAAATAAGAGCATTTTTATGCATTGAGAAGTATTAGCAAGAGTATATATTATGGAACTCCCAGAAACTCTTCATAGAAGCCAAGATACTTTAATTTAGACTTCCAGCTCTGCTAAGTCTAGGGTTGCAGTAGAAGAAGTGTTATTACCATGGCACTTGAATCATATCACAGAATCAAAAAATCGCAGAATGGCTGAGGTTGGAAGGGACCTCTGGAGGTCACATTGTCCAACACGCACACTCAAGCAAGACCACTTAGGGCACATTGCTGGTTCAAATTCAACCTGTGTCTACCAGGACCTCAAAGGCATTTTCTGCCAAGCTGCTTTGAATCTGGGTGTTCCCCAACATATATTTTTACCTGGGGTTGCTCCTTCCCAAGTGCAGGATTTTGCACTTCCCCTTGTTAGACTTCATGAGGTTCCTGTCAGCCCATTTCCCCATCCATGTCAGCAGGTCAAGAAGTGGACCAGTTTGTACCTCATGAGGTTCAACAAGGCCAAGTGCAAGGTCCTGCACCTGGGTCAGGGCAACCCCTGGTATCAATAGAGTTTGGGGGCTGAAGGGATTGAGAGCAGCCCTGCCCAGAAGGACTTGGGGGTACTGCTAGATGAAAAGCTCAACATGAGCCAATAATGTGTTCTCGCAGCCCAGAAGACCAACCATATCTTGGGCTGCATCAAAAGAAGCATGGACAGTAGGTCAAGGGAGGTGATTCTCCCCCTCTACTCCGCTCTGGTGAGACCCCACCTGGAGTACTGTGTCCAGGTCTGGAGTCCTCAGCACAGGAAACACATGGACCTGTTGGAACGGGTCCAGAGGAGGGCTACAAAAATGATCAGAGGGATGGAACACCTCTCCTGTGAGGACAGGCTGAGAAAGTTGGGGTTGTTCAGCCTGGAGAAGGCTCCAGTGAAATCTTATTGCAACCTTTCTGTACTTAAAGGGGGCTTATAAGAAAGATCAAGACAAAATTTTAGCAGGGCCTGCTGTGATAGGATAAGGGGTAATACCTTTAAACTAAAAGAGGACAGATTCAGACTAGACATAAGGAAGACATTTTTATGCTGAGGGTGGTGAATCACCGGAGCAGGTTGCCCAGAGAGGTGGAAGATGCTCCATCCCTGGAAAGGTCAGGTTGTACAGGATTTTGAGCAACTCTAGCTGAAGTTGTCCCTGTTTGTTGTAGGGGGGTTCGACTAGCTGACTTTAAAGGTCCCTTCCAACCCAAACCTTTCTATAATTCTATAATTCTATGATTCTTTGATCCTGTTGAGGTCCTTCTGGATGACAGTATGACCTTCTGGTGTATCAACCACTCCTCCTGGTTTTGTGTCATCTGCAAATTTGCTGAGGGTACACTCTGTCCCATCATTCAAATCACTAATGAAGGTATTAAACAGGACTGGACCCAGTATCAACAATGCTAGTTACTGTCTCCAACTAGACTTTGCGCTGCTGACCACCACCCCCTGGGACCGTTTGGTCAGATTTCAATCCACCTCACTGTCTTCTCATCCAGCCAATATATCAACAGTTTGTCTGTGATGATCTTATGGGAAACAGCATCAAAGACCTTCCTGAAGTCCAGTCAGTGCTCTCCTCTCATCCACTAGGCCAGTCATTTAATTGTAAAAGTTTATCACAAAGTTTAGGAGTGATGTTTGCGTTCCTTTAGTCTCCGGGCACTTGTCCCAGTCAAAATGACTGATGAAAGTTTGTTGATAGTGGTCTCACAATGTCACCTGCCAGCTGCCTCGACACTTGCATGTGCATTGCATCATGGCCCGTGGGCTTCTGCATGTCCAGTTTGCTTAAGTATTCTCTGTCTTGATCCTGTTGCACCAGGGGTATGCCTTCCTTGCTTCCGGCATTTCCCCTGTTCTCTGAGTCCTTAGACTTCTGGAATTTGGTCTTACAATTGATGAAAAAGACACCTCAGCCTTTCCTATGTCCTTTGAAACTGGGGGGCCCTGCCCCTTTCAATAGCGGACTCATATTTTCCCTAATCTTACTTTGCTACTTAAGTCCTTATAGAAGTCATTGTTGCCTTTAACATTTATGTGAGATTCAACTCTGCGTGGGTTCTGGCTTTCCTAAGTATGGCCAGACAGTGCCTGTATATTACTCCTGGGTTACCTGTACTTCCATCCACCTTCTAGTCTGAGTTTTGCCAGAAACTCCTTGTTCACCTATGCAGGTCTCCTGGGGTTTTTGCCTGATTTGTTGTGTGTTGGGGTGGACTGTTCTTGAGCTTAGAGGAGGTGACCCTTGAATATCAAACAGCTTTCTTGGACCCCTGTTCCCTCCAGAGCCTTATGCTATAAAACTCTTTCAAGCAGACCTCTGAAGGGGCCAAAATCAGTTCTTCTCAAGTCCATCAATGAGACCTTGCTTTTTGTCCTTTTCCCTCCTCTTGGGATTCTGAATTCCAGCATCTCATGGTCACTGCAGCAACAGAAGCCAAGGCTCATACTCCTCACAGTCAGGTTTAAGAGACCAGGGAAAGTATTTCATTTGACCAAAGTACATGGCTGGAAAAAAAAGCAGACACGTTTTGGAGTATATATATTGAAGAATTCCTGTATGGAGCTGAAGAATGTAAAATTAATTGATTCATTTTGCCTACAATTAACAGGGTAAGAAACTCATTGCGTTCTAATCCTGGTTTGGCCCCATGATGTGTCTTCTTACATGCAAAAGTCTGCGGGCTTTTTTCTGGCACTTTTGGTCTTTGTTTTTTGGGGGGTTTGGGTTTGTTGGGGTTTTTCTAGGTGGGATTTTTTTTTATTTTTTTTTTTTTTAATTTTACAAAGGTATTTCAAGGATGAACAGCAACTTTTCTGAAGTTCTTTGATCATCTGTGATCAAAGATCCTCTGTAAGTGCAAAATATCAATTATTGAAAAGAAATTTAGGAACTGATAATTATTGGGGTATGTCTTCTCTAGTTTAAGGCAGACGTAATGTAGGGAAATTTCTGATTCTTAACAGAGTATCTTCTCAAAAGTCATTCGGAACTTAAAGAACACATCAGGGCAGGCCTGTTGCAGGTGGAAATTGTAACAGACCTTTAGCTTTCTATTACATCCTGTCAGTTTTTCCACTTCTTCCGACACGTTCTTCCAGGGCAGATCTCATTGTATTGTTTTAAGAATGCTTAACTAGAAACAAACATTTTCTAATTCTCAAACATTACATTTTGTCTTGAAATTGATTCTGATATATGAAAGACTGCTGTGCAGTGAATGGCAAGATTAGTGTGTAGTTAACTTTAGTTATCTGAGTTTTGTTGCAGGATGACCTAAATAGAAAGAAGAAAATGCACCAACTGTGGTAAAAAGTAATTTTTTATCCCTTTTCATCCCTTTATCCCATTTACATTCCCTTTTCCCTCACCAGGTCAGTTTTTCCAAAGTAACTTTAAGGGTATTGTTGCACCTTTTTTGTTTTTTCTCAGCAGTTAGGCAACATGAGGGGCGGATTACAAGAAATTATGTCGAAGGCAAGTATGTTGTTGCAGTATTACCTACATACAAAGAGGGCTGTTTCTCTGAACACTCTGGATGTGTGCCGGCTGGGAAATTCAGAAGTATTTCCTAGCTCCTAAGTCTGAAAGCTGCTTGTGGCTTTATTGCACAGACTTTGTCCATCGAAAGATTTGGATGTGCAGAGAGGGAGGCAATTGCAAAGAGCCAGAATGAGTCCCCAGTCTGTGTGAACAGGAAACTTCAGCAGCAGTTGCAAAGGAGCTGCTTGTATAGAAGTCAAATTATACTCTCGGTTTGTATATCCCAAATTGTCTTTTTAGTCAGAACTTTTTTCCAATTATCTCTTTTAATTGCCAGCTACTTAGGTAACACAATAAATATTCCTCTTACCATAGAACCATAGGGTTGGAAGGGACCTCTGGAGATCATCTAGTCCAACCCCCCTGCCAGAGCAGGGTCACCTAGAGCAGGTTACACAGGAACACGTCCAGGTGGGTTTTGAATGTCTCCAGAGATGGAGACTCCACCACCTCTCTGGGCAGCCTGTTCCAGTGCTCTGCCACCCTCAGGGTAAAGAAGTTCTTCCTCATGTTTAGGTGGAAGTTCCGATGCTCAAGTTTGTGCCCATTGCCTCTTGTCCTGTCCCCAGGCACTACTGAAAAGAGCCTGGTCCCCTCCTCCTGACACCCACCCTTTAAGTATTTATAAACATTGATAAGATCCCCCCTCAGCCGTCTTTTTTCCAGACGGAAGAGACCCAAATCCCTCAGCCTTTCCTCATAAAAGAGGCGTTCCAGTCCCCTAATCATCTTTGTAGCCCTCTGCTGCACCCTTTCCAGCAGTTCCCTGTCCTTCTGGAACCGGGGAGCCCAGAACTGGACACAGTACTCCAGGTGTGGCCTCACCAAGGCAGAGGAGAGGGGGAGGATGACCTCCCTTGACCTGCTGGCCACACTCTTCTTGATGCACCCCAGGATGCCATTGGCCTTCTTGGCCACAAGGGCACATTGCTGGCTCATGGTCATCCTGTTGTCCACCAGGACTCCCAGGTCTCTTTCCACAGAGCTGCTCTCCAGCAGGTCAGCCCCTGACCTGTACTGGTGCGTGGGGTTGTTCCTCCCCAGGTGCAGCACCCTACACTTGCCCTTGTTGAATTTCATAAGGTTTCTCTCTGCCCAGATCTCCAACCTGTCCAGGTCTCTCTGTATGGCAGCACAGCCCTCCGGTGTGTCAGCCGCGCCCCCCCAGCTTTGTGTCATCAGCAAACTTGCTGAGGGTGCACTCTATCCCCTCATCCAGGTCATTGATGAATATATTGAAGAGGACTGGACCCAGTACTGACCCCTGGGGAACACCACTCGTCACTGGTCTCCAACTAGATTCTGTGCCCCTAATCACAACCCTCTGAGCTCTATCTTTCAACCAGTTTTCTATCCACCTTACTGTCCATTCATCTAACCCACACTTCCTAAGCTTCCCTATGAGGATGCTGTGGGAGACCGTGTCAAACGCCTTGCTTAAGTCAAGATAGACCACATCTACCGCCCTCCCCTCATCTATCCATCCAGTCATGCCATCGTAGAAGGCTATCAGATTAGTCAGACATGATTTCCCCTTGGTGAATCCATGCTGAGTACTTCTGATGATAGCTTTCTTTTCCTCCACGTGCCTTGAGATGACGCCCAGAACGAGCTGTTCCATCATCTTTCCAGGGATGGAGGTGAGGCTGACCGGCCTGTAGTTCCCTGGCTCCTCCTTCTTGCCTTTTTTGAAGACTGGAGTGACATTGGCTTTCCTCCAGTCCCCAGGCACCTCACCTGTTCTCCAGGACCTTTCAAAGATGATGGAGAGCGGCCCAGCAATGACTTCTGCCAGCTCCCTCAGCACTCCCGGGTGCATCCCATCGGGGCCCATGGACTTGTGAATATCTAAATGATCTAATTGATCCCTCACTCGCTCCTCCTCAACCCAAGGGAAGTCTTCTTCTTTCCCTGTTACTTTATTCAATGCCTGGGACTTCTGAGGGCTGGGCCGAGCAGAAAAGACTGAAGCAAAGAAGGCATTCAGTAACTCTGCCTTCTCCGCATCCTCCGTCACCATGACTCCTGTCTCATTCAACAGTGGGCCCACAACTTCTCTGGTCTTCCTTTTGCTTCCAATATACTTGTAGAAGCTCTTTTTGTTGTGCTTGACGTCCCTAGCCAGGTCTAATTCCAAGGCGGCCTTGGCTTTCCTTGTTTCATCCCTGCACGCTCTGGTGGCATTCTTGTAATCCTCCCAAGGGGTCAGTCCCTTCTTCCACTTATTATAAACTTCCTTCTTCCACTTGAGCTTTTTCTGAAGCTCCCTGCTTAACCATGCAGGTCTCCTGCGTCCCTTGGCCGATTTCTTTCTCTTCGGGATGCACCGATCCTGAGCTTGGAGGAAGTGGTCTTTGAATATCAACCAGCTTTCTTGAGCCCCTTTGCCTTCCATAGCCCTAGCCCAGGGGATCTCTCCAAGCAGTTTCTTGAAGAGGCCAAAGTTAGCCCTCCTGAAATCCAAGGTTGTAATTTTACTTCTTGTTGTTTTGTGGATAGTGCCCATGATCCTGAACTCAATCATTTCATGATCACTACAACCTAGGGTGCCCCCAACCTTAATGTCCTCCACCAATCCCTCTGTGTTTGTCAGTACCAGGTCTAGAAGTGCTCCTCTCCTTGTTGGCTCCTGTACCACCTGTGTCAAAAAGTTGTCATCAATGCACTGGAGGAGCCTCCTGGACTGCCCATGCCTGGCTGTGTGGTCTTCCCAGCAGATATCAGGGTGATTGAAGTCCCCCATGAGAACCAGGGCCTGCGATTGCGAGGCTACCTTCAGTTGTCTGTAAAAAGCCTCATCAGTTTCCCCATCCTGATCAGGTGGCCTGTAATAAACACCCACAACAGTGTCCCTCATATTTTCCTATCCCTTAATCCTCGCCCATAAGCTCTCGACCTGCTCTTCATCCGCCCCTAGTGGGAGCTCAATGCATTCCAAATGCTCTCTCACATAGAGTGCAATTCCACCACCATGCCTTGTTGGTCTGTCTTTCCTGAAAAGGACATAGCCACCCATGACAGCATTCCAATCATGCGAGTTGTCCCACCACGTCTCAGTAATTGCAATGAGATCGTGGCCCCGCAACCGCACACAGACCTCCAGCTCTTCCTGCTTATTCCCCATGCTGCGTGCATTGGTGTATAAGCATTTCAGAGAGGGAGTTGTGGGTGTAGTTTTGACCCTTGAGATGTGGTGTGCCTTCTGGCTTTCAGAAATACTGGCACACTGGCCCACGAGCACTGAGCAACTACGCCCTGGCACCTCACCAGCAAGCCCAGTACCATCCCCACCCCCCCTTCAAATCTAGTTTAAAGCCCTCTCAATGAGTCCTGATAACTCTTGTCCTAGAACCCTTTTTCCCCTGGAGGTCAAGGTATTCCTGCCTGTTACCAGCAGGCCAGGTGTTTTGTAGATCAGGCCATGATCAAAGAACCCAAAGTCCTGCTGGCAGCACCAAGCTCGAAGCCAGGCATTGATCTGCTGGCTCCTCCTATTTACCCCCTCATCATTCCCCGCAACAGGGGGGATAGACGAGAACACAACTTGCGCTCCTGATCCCTTGACCAGGCGTCCCAGGGTCTTGAAATCTTTCTTCATTGCCCTGGGACTTCTTCTTGTTACCTCGTCGCTGCCTACCTGAAAGAGCAAAAGTGGATAGTAGTCTGAGGGCCGTACCAGGGAAGGAAGCATCCTCTTCATGTCCTTGACCCGGGCCCCAGGGAGGCAGCAGACCTCCCTATGTACCGGGTCCGGCCTGCATATTGGGCCTTCCGCTCCCTTCAGTAATGAGTCACCTATGACAAGGACCCGTCTTTTCTTCCTTACCGCAGAGGTTTTGATGCAGGGGTAGGTCTGACTAGACCTTGCTGACGGCTCCAAGGTAGGAGAAATAGAAGAAATATTGTGCTCATCATCATCCAGGTTCTTCTGTAGAGCACTGTACCTGTTAAATAATGGCACCTGGGAAGATGGGGTAGTCACTGGGCAGTCTCGAGTGCGGCGCGTGTTGCGCCGTGCAGGAACTTCCTGCCATTGCCCCCTGTCCTCCAGGTTACTGCCTTCAGTTGAGGTGACAGAGGATAGGGAGCTCTCTGTTGCAGGGGTTCTATCTGCCTGCTGGGTTTCTGTCATAGGATGCAGGATTCTACTCCAGGAATCTATCTCCCTCTCGCATTCCCTGATGCTCCTCAATCTACTTACCTTCTCCCTGAGCTCCATGACTAATTGGAGAAGATCCTCTACCTGGGCACATCTCCTACAGGCATGCCCATCATTGCCATCCGACACTGGCGTAAGAGCAGGGCACACCCTACAGCCTGATGTCTGTGTGGTAGCATGTTCCCACAAGAGTACTGTCTGAGAGGCGGCATCAGACCTGGTGGTTGTGGAGCTCATGGACGCCACAGTCGTCTTGCGAGTAGCTACCATCACTACCTGGCCGGGTTAGCAGTCTTTCAGCTCTATCCTGCACGAACTGCTGTGCAGACAGCTGTGATCGGACTGGTGTGTCACACCCTGCTTGGCCACCCCCCTTCTCCAGCCCAGGAAGTACCCTCTTGTTGTGGTGCACCTGGGTGGTTCCTTAGGTCACTCCCAGGGAACACCCACTTGCAGCTCATTTGCTCAGTTTGCTCCTGAAGGGCTTCTTTTATGAGGGGGGAGAGTGGTCCCACCCCCTGCTCGTTAACACCTGCCGCCGGGGGTGGTGGCTCCGCCCTCTGCTCCTCAGCTGCCCCCGCCCCCCAGAAGTGCCGGGTACCGGCTCGGACTGGCCCCTTTTCCTGGCTTTAAAAGCCTCTTGTCATCTTTTTAACTTTCCTCCCCTCTAGGGCCGTTTCAGAGTCATGAGGCTTTTGTCATAATGTTTTTAAGCCTTCATCTCCAGTTGCTGGTATTTCCATTTAATGTTGTTGTTGTGGGCTAGTGGCTTCCATTTTTTTGATTACTGCTGAGCATAGGGTTGTTTAGTTATTCCTTAGCAGAAGCCATTCAGAATTCCTCACAGGTTTAATATTGTTAGTAATGACACATGGATAAAATGTAACTATGAAAGGCTCATCCAGAAGAATACTTGTAGGTAGAATTCTGAAGTCTTATTGTTGCCAGAATTCCTTAGAGTACTAACCATTTCTGACCTTATATTTAATTTTATATATATATGTGTGTGTGTGTGTCTGTGTGTATATGTGCATATGTGTATGCCTATAGACACACACATGCAACCTTTTACTAAACCCCTACTAACTCCAAAATACGTGTTCAAAATCATTTATTTTACCAAAATGTCACATGTATTTATCAAAGGTCATTCAAATATCAAACTTAGTTTAATTTCCATTTCCCAGGCTTTGACTTTCCTAAGTACCAAGATATTTATATACTTGGCACTTCCAGAATATAGTAGAACACACATATTTTAGAGGCATCACAATTACTGTGTGATTTCTGCATAAGGTAAAGTGATGGAAGTTCTGAATCAGAGAATGAAATTGCCCAAATTAGAAGAGCAAATTTAGTCATTATCTTACATTGCAGTAGATATCTAGGTCCTCATTTGGATTTCACATCATATTTTCTGAAAGTACCGCAAGGAAATTAGTGAATGTATCCTTGTAACAGTGTGAAATAACATTTTTCCCCAATCAAAGCAATCAAAGCAATGGAAGATTGCAGAGTTGAATAAGGAAATGTTTTGTGCCCCGTGCAATTTTACTTGTCATATAAAAGTGGTTAGTGCACTAGGTGCAGTATTGTAAATTCAGAGCATAAACAACTCTTTGAGGATAACATTGATATTGTCTTGGATACTGGACCAACGTCTTCAGCAAAAGTTTCTCATTCACCTTTCTGTTTCAGGCCCCTAAAATACTGTAGAACCTGTATAACTGGGTCTTGGTTTTCATCAGAATGAAACCCCTAACATTCATAATTTGTTCATTCATAATGAACATATCAATAAGCAAGTAGTAAAGTCACGAAACTCTTGAACCAAACCTCTTCTCTGCCCAATTTGGAAACAAAACTCCATTTTCACAGCCTATTATTCCATTTTATTGAGAATAATATCTGCACATGAATACTTTCATAATAACATTTTCAGCTATACTTTTTAAAAATGCTTCAGCTTGACAAACTGTTTTTCTGATAGATTATTTATTATACTGTAAAAAAATCCTGGAACAGCTGCAACACATTTGAACTTCTAATGCAACACAAGGATGTCCACTGCTATCTGTTGATAAAAGAGTAGAGTTTCTATTTCAGGTGTTCCTGATCAACAATATGTTCTACTATAAAAAAGATTGACTACATAATCCAGAGATTTTTCAGAATGCAGTCCATTTTTAAGCTTGTAGAGGAGCTTATATTTGACAAGATCTTCTTTGCAGGTATGGGGATGACAAAATTCTTCTTCTTCTTCTTGCTCATCTTTTTTTTAATGACACCTCAGATTCTCTGGTAATTATGGGATTCTGGGAGATTTAAGGAAAACCAAAACAGTTAGAGATCACACAGTACTACAAGGGTAATCTTCACAGAGTGCTCCCCCTTCATTTTGCTTCTGACAGAAGCACCTTAACCACGGTGTCACCATCTCATTTTTTATGCATCTGTCTACTTTTTATCACTGCTTCATTTTACATCTCAGCAGGCCTGACTACCCTGAAAAATACACCTGCATAAAACCTGCAAGGAACAGAGAAAATACATAAGTAGGGGTGACAAAGGAAAAGAGAGCTTTTTGCACTCTTATCACACCTTTTAGCATCTATCGGTTTCAGTTCTCTTGTGATTCATTCACCCTATCACTATGTAAAAGGCCAAAGAGAAGCTGCAGTGATACTAGCATTCAAGATGAATATTAAGGAGGCAGGGACTCAGAGGAGAGCAATATTCAAAAATCCCATCGGAATAAAGGTCACAGGAAAAGAAGGAGAGATTAAATAGGAGCAGCATAGAGCAGTCAGACAAGTTCCTACATCTGAGTGGTCTTTGAATAGTAAACAATAGGAAAGGAACCACAAAAACAAGAACACAAAGACAGCATTTTGTGAAGATGTTGCTTTCCTGTGTTGCATTTGCAAACCTTGGCAAACCAAAATGTTTTTTTGTAATAAAGATAAACAAGCTTTTGTTTAGGATCAATAAAAAAAAAAAATGTAGAGGAAGTTGTTTTATGCTTTCCTAAAGGGCAAGGCATATTTACTTGAGCCCATTAGTTCATATAGCTAGAGAGCTTCCACTGTGTCTTCAACCAGAAGGTGCAGGGCAGGAACAGAGCAATTTCTTTCTGTGAGAAATCATCTGGGAGCAAATCCATGTGTCCTGACCCACCCCAAAATTATTCTTTTGTCTGCTGCAACGTGTTTTCTGTTTCCTTATTGTACCATGGAAATTTTTGCTGCCGCTGCCAAACACCATCCGTGGGCCATCATGAGAAATTTCTCCATGCCAAAGCGTGGAAGTTGAAAAAAGTCAAAACAGTTCTGCTTTGCCTTTTGTTTTTCCCTTAGCTCCATCTGTGACACTCAGAGCTGTTTTCATATATCCAGAAAACAAAGTTTTGAATAGTTAGGTGGTGTAAATTTTTAATTTGGGGGGAAAAAAAAAAAAGAAAAACAACTTCTATTCCATATGTGATAGGTGGGAAATATGATGAACTGAGAGGAACATCAGGGAATGCTGACTAGTCACTTTAATTTTCCTTTTCAAACATTTTATTTATTTTTCTCCTCTCCTTCCAATTCTTAAAAATTGAGCAGAATTTTTGGATGCTTTTCTTTTTGACTCCTCAACTTGTTTTATAGAAAACATGAAGACACTGTCTTCTCAAAATCAGGTTTTATTTGAAAGTGTCTTTCTTAGAGAGAATATGCATTAATGCATGTACTACTATGTGTTGTATGTGATACTGTTGTAGGGACAAAAATAATCTAAACTGTGAATGCCAGCAGATAATTGGGGTCTATGTGTGTGTGTATGTGAGGTGAATGTCCAAAACTGAACTTTCGAACTCAAGCGGAAGCCTGCTACTTGCTAGCTGCAAGGTGTGGGCTGGTTGTAACTTTTGTTAACACCTGCATTGAACAAAAGGGTCAAGTACTGAATCCTCTAATTAATAGAAAGTCATAAGACAGAGTCAGCAATTAGGCTGATCACATGTTGTGCTTCTGCACACAGGCTATTTAGCTGAGAAAAACTATGGGCTAGCGGTGGAAACGGAGGGTTCCCAAAGAAGTGGTCTTAAAAGGAAGAAGGGGACCAGGAAAGGAAAAGGTGAAGACCCTGGCTAGAGGAAAGATCCCAGAAGTGGGAAGATCCTGGAGATGGGGGAGATGCATGGAGAGTAACACCAGGGGATGCCCAGTGCCCAGGGCTCTTGGGACTGTTAACTGAGTGTGGACTGACACAACTTTCTGACTGACCTTCCTAGACCAGCAGGGACCTCCCTGCCAGGAAGGGAAGTTGAGATCTAGTGAACATTGCGCTGCTAGGGAGCGAGCGAGTGCATACATGAGGTAGCCAAATAGCATAAAAACTCTGATATCGTTGGTTCTTGAATAAATCCCTGTATTCAGATACACTACGAGTTGTCTTTTACTTTGTCCTGCCTGTGACAGGTACTATACTAGTACCACAGCTAATCAGTTTACAGCTTGAATGGTTATCTGTAGATTCATTAACTGTTGCTGCTGTGATTGCAATTAAATTTCCCACAAAAATACCAAATTATCTGAAATCTTTGTTTTTTAATATAGCAAACTAAAAATGCTGATATTTTTAAAAGCAAAATTATTATACTTTTAAATATTATCTTATATTTTTAATACGCATTTTTTCCAAATGTATATTCTAATAAGTTTTAGACTATTACCTCCTTTTATTTTTAACCTTTGCATCCTTTCCACCAGCCTAAAACCCTGTGGACTACTTTTGGAAGCTGCCTCTTTGTACATGTTCCCCAGCAGGCAGGCAGCTCCTGAAATCTGCAAGTAAGAGCTCTCCTCCTCAGCTAACGGTTGCACACTGACTACCTATAGCTTTCTGACCCTGTTTCCACAGAAACCACCAGAACGTGTTAACTTTAAGCAATCTTATTTGAATAATGGAATGTGTTCAACTTAAACAATATCACTTTTGGTAAAGAAACTGCTGTTCTTTTGTTTTTAGTTCTGCATTATGTGCCTCCCAGCCATTTCATGATTCTTTGTCACTCTACTTCCTTCTTTTTTTAAATAGTAACATTTACATCAAGCATCTTAAACTAATTAGATGATGCAGTATGTGGTCTGCCCCTAGTAATGTAAAAGTTTAAAGTTTCAAAAGAGTAAGTTAGTTTTGAAACCAGACTCACCAATTATTATCTTTGGTATGGACAGAAAGATGAATGAATAACCTGAAAAATTATTTATGGAAGGGAACAAAGGAATGAGCCCCAAATCTCCATCCCATCATCCTTTATTACAGCCAAACATGTTATATAATCCCTCTGATAAACCAATAAATCTCTATATAAAAGTACCTTTTCTCCCATACATCTCTGGGGGCATGTTTGGCATCTCACTTCTGGCAAGGCCAGACAATTTATTTGGATTTTTAGCTTAAATTTACGGGCCTATTTGTTCTTTTGGGAATTGCATCTTTGAAATTAAATCAGTAAGAACTCTTTTTTTTTTTTTCTTCCAGGGGAAGCCACCCAGCTTATTAGAGAGGCATCTGAAGTACAACAGAGATACCATGATCACACACATAGAATCATAGAATCATAGAATAGTTTGGGTTGGAAGGGACCTTTAAAGATCATCTAGCCCAACCTCCCCTGCAATGAGCAGGGACATCTTCAATTAGATTAGGTTGCTCAGAACCCTGTTCAACATCTTCATGTGTGACCATGTACACCTATTCCTAGCAAAAGACCTGACCTGGGATCTCTGCGATCACACCTCATCACTCAACAGGTTATTCTTGCAGCTTAATTTCCTACCCCACCTTTATCTTCCACATCTAAATGTTGTACAAAGGGTTGCCTAAGCTGTCAGAACAATTCACACAAACTCAAATCCCACCGTTATTGTCATCATGAAAGATTTGTCTCGTCAAAGACTGGATAGTGCTCAAGCGATGCTGCAATTAGGTAGGTGCTTTGTGGTAAATTTGGGAAATACTGATGTTTTACTTATTCCTCTTGGCATATAGTCACCTTCTCAGATGGGCACTGACAATATCTTCTCCATGTTTCTCATTCAATTTAGCAAAACCACAAAATTAATTGCATTCCATTTCGTAGCAGAGACTCCTGATGTGTCTTCCCCTCCTAATAACCTTGTCTGTTCTACTTAGATCCATCTTCTGCAGATGACATTTTGGTAGTGCTTCAACGCAACAGTTTTAGTATTTGTTAGCCTCTACTGGCAATACCACAGCTGAGATCTTCTTACATTGTGTGTGCTTCTTTTTCATGCATACAGTGTATGGTGTACTCTAACATGATTTTCTTCCTTTCAAATTTCCAACTAACAATCACCATTTATAGCAGAAATTCTTATTATTAGTTCCCAAGTAGATAATCTCACATTCTGTACTGTAGCACTCCATACACTGTTTAGTATTTCAATAATCCAGTTTTTCTGATATACTCTTATGATTTCCCTCTGGATCAATGATGTATCTTCAACAAGCTCAGTTTTTGTGCTCCTACTTTTTATTGCCAATGTGCTTAATTACAATATTACCATTAATACGATTGGCCAGAAAAAAAAAAAAAACAAAAACAAAAAAACAACAGAATTGCATTATTTGATGAACTAGCCTTACCTAGATTCACTAGAAAAAAAAAAAAAAAAAAGAGAATGCTAACCAAATAAATGCATTTGAAAGTTATTAACATATAAATGAGAAATTGAGGAATGTAAGCAAAGCCCACTGTACCCTGCTGAAAGGTAGGACTACCACTACTATTAAAATGCAAAGAGTGATGTCACTAAACAGTGTCCATTGGGGCTATTATGCTTTGGTGATTACTAAAGAGAATTCTGAGTAGCACCTTTAACATAGCCTATGAGTCTGTATTAAAACAAATAGGTTAATAAAATAGAATAAAAGAGCAGTAATGGAAGATCTATGTGTCTTAGGTAATTCTGCAGTTCATACTCCAAGCCACAACTAGATTCACGATAGGGTAAAAATCAATATGAAGTATAATATCATATTTTTTGGTGATTGCAAATAGTTCATATTGAATTAATGCAGTAAAATGCTACGTTACTTATCTGCATTTCTGCCTTGCCTTATGGCAGATAGCTAGTGCCTTCATCATATTCTAGAGAGTCAGCTTCACAGAGATTACATTCCTCATGATGTAGAATAGTCATAAATTTCAGGGTCTACTTCCATGCCAGTTACATAAATTATGACCAGGAATGTTCCTGGGCATTGAGGACAACCAATAGAGAAAGGTCCACATGGTTGTAGTAGCAAACTCTTTTACTTCGAAAGTAGGCTGCATGCAAACTCTGCAAACACCCTGAGGTGTTTTAACTGTCACAGTATGCCTGGAAATTGTTTGGAAAAGTGACAGATTGAATGGACCAAAAGCATCCTGGGGTATGTCCTATCAAACCATGAGAATAGATAATAATTTTCTTAAGACCAAGGATGTTCTCAGGCTAATTTACTAGGTGAGATGTAGCATAATTCTGCTGTAGACCAAAGTGACCATGGCAGAGGCTCCCAAAACGCTGTGGGGAAGTAATGGCCAGGATCACTCTGGCCCATGGGAGGCCACATCAGAGCAAAATCCCCATCATGATGCAGCCATGCCTGGGACTGATGACGGCCCCACTGTTTCAGGTACCAAACCATGGGCTGATGTTCTGACATAACCTTGGCCAGTCCTTGTCCCCGTGGAGATGCCTATGGCTGGGGTCAGCACCCTGCTCCACAGGGAGCTACTCCAGTCCCTATGATGCCCTAATTTCGACTCAGTAGAGCTAAAAGAAATGTTTCAAATTTGGGGAATACTTAGCTCTAAAATATATAAGCAAACACAGTATATTTCTGAGTCAATTTCTAAATTTATGTGAAACAGTCAACACTTCAAATTTCCATCTTGATTTGGGTTTTGAAAAAGAAGTTGAATTGTCAGATTTGCTACAAGGAGAAAACTGTGGGTCTTCTCAGTTCTACCTATAGCTGAGGTTTAAAATGCCAGAGAAGAAAAAGAAAATGTCTATTGATGACGAGAAAGAAAATTCAGTAGAAATCCAAGCTACAAAGTGTTAAGTGTACTGCAAATTATAAGCTAAGGCTGATTGCAACCTGGCTTGTATAGGTATAAGCTGTAAACAATATTAAATGCATCTGATATGATCCTCTCTACCCCAGTCCATATTTATCCTGTAGCCAATTTTGTACAAATATCATTATTGAATCATCACGTAAGTATAGAGGTGCATGTATGATGTTTCTCCCCTCATTAATCCTAAGAAATAGTATCTTATTGCAAAGAGCCTAGGAACATGGAGAATGCTTGCAAGTCAACTATTTAAATCAAGCTATTTACTTCATTATTTTATTTTGTAGCAAGATTTTATACATTTTTTTAAAATTATTTCTCTTTATAGTATTTGTTTCTTAGCCATAGTATCCTCGTAGAGGCTTCAGAGTGTGAAGACTTCTATTAAAGACTTCTATTAGGAGCAAGCATAAAAATAGAATACTGGATTATTCCATATAACATATACAATATGCATATCAGATAATTGACTGAACAAAGGAAAGGTATCTACTATTACAGCAGTTAGAACAGATTGACATTTAACAGAATAATACTGTATTCTAAATTATGGGCTACATTAAGGGTTTGAATAGTCCCGTAATAACTACAAAAGCTCAAGCCATGACAGAATTCTAAAGAAAAAAGGAACATTCATGAAGAGATACCAGTTACCAATGGGATATCAACATCCTTGGGAAGACAGAGGCTGATCAAAGAGATGCTATTGCTTTTCTCAGACAATATTCAAGATACAGGCATCCAACAGATTGCCTGGAAGGTGTGCATACTGAATTCACACCTTCTGACACTATATGGAGAGTCCCTTTCTTGTAGACAGTACAAACCATCCTGCAGTCCAAAATCTACCGTTCTTCAGATCTCATATTAAAGTGCTGGGGCACAGGGAGTAAATGATCTCTGAAGAACAGCATCTTAAATTATTTAAGACTTTATAGACAATAATATCTTGAATAAAACACAGAGTGGAATACTGATATAAAATGGTTTCTCCGCTGTGTTGAAACTTAGATGAACAGACACATTTAAATCCTGATTACATAAGAATTCTTATTGAGGGGAGCAATTAACTTGCATGGATTTCCACTGAGAAGGATATGGAGAGGAACAGAAACATCTTGAAAGAAAGAGCTCTTAAAACTGAAAAGTTTTCACACTTTCTGAGCATATAATTTTACTTGTCTTATCATCTAAACTTCAAGGTGTCCCCCATCCCTGTCCCCCAGGTAAATTTAATTGGATTGAAAAGAGATTGGGGTCTGGAAAACACAGCAGGGAGGAAACAAATGAGAAATGGAATACTGTTGAGACAGGGAAGAACTCTAGGTATATTTTTAAAGTGAAAAGTTAAATTCTGTACTCTTTGCAAAGGTCTGGAGATGACACTCACATTTTTTGTTGTATTCCCCATTCAGGAATAAGTTGTACCCAAATCCAACTGAATGTGTTCAATTTTTCTTGACAAATGGAAAAAAGGAATAAAAAGTGGTGCAATTTTGCACAGAAATTGTTCCATTCAGTCCAAAGTATCTTAGTTTGCACGGTTTGTAAGGTGGGCAGGGTAGATGAAGTTGTGTATTCACAGACCTTGAGACAGCTGCCCTCACCCGCCGGCTGCATGGTTATAGCTGCGTGTGGACCTTGAGGTTCATAAGGCTTGAAAACAATGCAGGAGAGGCTCTCACGTTCAGGTTTAGCACATGGCTGGAACACAGGGACATGCAAATACAACACCCTCAAGCCTTCCCTGGGGAAGGAACTACGAAAAGAGCTGAGGCTGATGTTATCAGGTTACTGCTGACCTCATATGTACAATTTGTTCAGCTTGGGTCCATCTCAAAAAAGATTAATGGGACCTTTGAGAGAATTATTCCTCCTGCCCTAAAGCATGATGTTTTCAGTAAGTAGCACATAATATCCAGAGGATTAAAATGGATTTATGACTCAGATTCAAGTTTATGTCCTTTCTGATGACATTCCTATCCATTGGGATAGTCATCAGGACATAAAAATCCAATTTTTCAGGTAACTATTATGTACTAACAAGTGAAACACTTGCTATACCTCTTTCAGTATTCCCTGTGAGCTGGAAGAGCTCCAAAGGGGATCTGTAAAGCTACCCTCTGAGAATGTCTTTTGCCTGTAGACTGATGCTGTCAAGTACAAACCTACTCTTTGCCTCTTCAGAGGTGTGAATAAAATTCTTAAAGTTTTCAGGTGAATGTCCTTCTCTCAGAATATTGAAATTTCTCAAGTTCTTATCTTAGGATCTTTTTCACTATTTATAGTCAGGTTAAGACTCACCACTGTAGACTGAAGTCTCTGAAAACACAGAATTTGCAGCTGTCGTATGCCGAACAAGTATCCCAATTTCTCCTCTTATTGTTCCAACAGCTTGCACATATGTCCTGGTTTATCATTTATATGTGATATTATAATCATATATATGATATGCCAATCACATATATGATATATAGGTGGCATTATAGTTTTATATGTGTGTATATATATAGTTAGCTAATCGTAGAATCATAGAATGGTTTAGGTTGGAAGAGACCTTAAAGATCATCTAGCTCCAACCACCCTACCATAGGCAGGGACATCTTCCACTAAGACCTGGTTGCTCAAAGTCCAGTCCAGCCTGGCCTTGAACTAGCCAGTTTGATCTTGGCAAACTGTTCCAGTGCCTCACCACGCTCATAGTGAAAAATTCTTCCTAATATCTTCCTAATATTTCTAAATCTACCCTCTTTCAGTTTGAAGCCATTACTCCTCATCCTATCACTACACGTCATTGTAAAAAGTCCCTCTTCAGATTTCTTGTAGGTCCCCTTCAGATACTGCTATAAGGTCTCCCTGGTGCCTTCTCTTCTCCAGGCTGAACAACTCCAACTCTCTCAACCTGTCCTCATAGAAGAGGTGTTCCATCCCTCTGATCAGTTTCGTGTCCCTCCTCTAAAGTTGCTCCAACAGGTCCACATCCTTCTTACTTTTGGAACCCCAGAGCTGAATGCAGAAGTCCAGGCGGGGTCTCATGAGAGCAGAGTAGATGGGCAGAATCCCTTCCCTCGACCTGCTGTCCATGCCTCTTTTGACACAGCCCAGGATACGGTTGGCCTTCTGGGCTGCAAGTGCACATTGCTGGCTCATGTTGAGCTTCTCATCCACCACGACCCCCAAGTCCTTCTCCTCAGGGCTGCTCTCAAGTCATTCTCCACCCAGCATGTATTTGTACTTGGGACTGCCGTGACCCAGGTGCAGGACCTTGCCCTTGGCCTGATTCAACTTCATGAGGTTTGCATGTGCACTACCTCTCAAGCCTGTAAAGGTCCCTCTCAATGACATCCTTTTCCTCCAGTGTGTTGACCGCGCCACACAGCTTGGTGTCATTGGCAAACTTGCTGAGGGTGCACTCAATCCCACTGTCCTTTGTCCCACTGACGAAGATGTTGAACAGCACTGGTGCCAGTACCGACCCTTGAGGGATGGCACTCATCACTGGTTTCCATCTCGACATCAAGCCGTTGACCGCAACTGTTTGAGTAAGACCATCCAGCCAGTTCCTTATCTACCGAGTGCTCCATCCATCAAATCTCTCCAATTTAGAGGCCAGGATGTCATGCGGGACAATATCAAACACTTTGCACAAGTCCAGGTAGATGACATCAGTTGTTTTTCCCTTATCCGCCAACACTGTAACTCCGTTATAGAAGTCCACCAAATTTGTCAGGCATGATTTACCCTTGGTGCAGCCATGTTGGCTGTTACCAATTACCTCCTAATTTTCCACACATCTTAGCAGAATTTCTGGGAGGATCTGGTACAAGATCTTGCCTGTCACAGAGGCGAGACTGACTGTATAAATAATAATATTTGTAAATCTCTATTGAATTCACCAAACAGTTTTGGGATGACCAAATTTTAGCAAGTCTACTGTTCCCACTGAGTTTTTCTCTGACTCTTAATGAATACCTAATAAACATCCTTGTTAGCAATCTCTAAAATCCTGACCTAGCAGTTTGACATGTTTACTTTCATCCTGTTTGTATTTCAGGTGATTCTTCTAGCAAAATCTCCTACAAAGGCACCAAAATCTCATACATTCTACACACACGTGCTTTGGTAAAATGATCATTGCTGCTACAGGAAAGATGGAACAGGAGGTAAAAAGAATCAAAGCAGAGGCTAAAACACTCAGTGTCACCTTTACAGAAATGCTAAGGGTTTGACTGAGATTTCTGAATGACAGCCCAAATTGTCTTTTTTTCAGAGGCAAGTTCCTCCAACTGGTATATATCCCCAGACTCTTGTCAGCCTCTTCTCCACACAAACTCTTGGGGATCTTCATGGGTTTACTTAGTTTCTGCACAGCCTACAATCCTGCATGTGAGTTTATGGTAAAATACAACGGTAAACTGTACTAATGAAATGTAAATATGGTGTTTACTGCCAGCAAAATGAATTTGGCTTACAAATATACAATAAAAAAGATATATTCTTAAATGATTTCATATCAATTAAAGAAAAATTTATACACAGAGAATCCAATTTCCCAATGATTACCAAGCTAAGAAATAGAGATATATTTTGAACGATAGATTTTAAAAGGCTTGCTACTTGAAAAGCTTTTTTGAAGTAGCTTTCATGTAGCTTGTCTGTAAAAAATGTTGTCTTTCCAGTAAGGTTTGTACCCCTCTTTTTTCCTTTTCCTCAAAGGGCTTCCAAAGTAGAGTTTGGAGTATTGCAAAAGAATTACTTTCAGATTTCTGCCAAGAAGATGCAAATGAGACTTCAAGGCCCCCTATTGCTAGGTTCTGCATACACATGTAGTAAAGATTTAAACTACAAGGCCTTGACCCTGCAAATACTTACACAGCTGCTGCTTAACTTCGTGAATTTTAATAGATTCTTTGAATTAGCTAGTAAAATCAGCCAGGTGTGTAAGACTGTGGGATTGAGGCCTGGTTTACACCTCTCAGTGAAGCAAAAAAGAAAACATAGACAAGGGTATGCAACTTGATAAGCTGTTGTTATCTAATTGGTTTACTAAGTCAATAATTTGATATTAAACTCCTTGGAACAGAGATTGTGTTCTTATCTTGTGTCTGAAGAGCAGTGACATTCTGACATGCAGCAGGAATTATTCATACAAAGAAACCACATATACAAAGAAGCCTCTCTGAAAAGAAAGAAATGTTTTTGAATCAAACTGAGTCTTGGTCTAGAGCTCCTCAAATATAACATTTTGTTCTTTTGTCAGACGATGTGCAATTCATACCAATTAGAAGTATGTTTGCCATTTAAAAGGCATATCTATAAACACATATAACGAGCAGTCCACATTATGAAAGTAAAGATTTGTTTTATGAACGACAATTAAAAATAGCAAACAAAATTCATACTGTGAAGATTAGATAGTTAAAAGTCAGATGATGACCAAGATTGGAAATCTAATAATTAGGAAACAACCTATTATTGCAATGTAACATTGTTTAACTATCCACAACATTTATTCCACAGAATATTTTATCTCACTAGAGTGTGAAGACCTCCAAAATATTCTTTTTATATTTCCAGTCATATCTGTACTTCACGTGGTCAGTGTGACTTGTTGCTTTCACAAGACAAGCAGGTCCTAGCAAGACTTTTCAGCTTCAGCAAAGAAAATGATAAAAGGATCATCCTTGGGTATGCTATTACTAATGTTTGGTTGGTTGGTTTGGCCTGCTTTTCCAGACGGGGTAATTGCTAAAAGAGAAGCTGAACTGGGATGTTAGACAGTTCATCTTCAGTTCAGTGATCTGGATATTTTCATAGGAGATAGGAGCTTATATTCCCTATTTCCTTCAACTAAGGAAAGTCTAAAATCCTTATCTTCTTCTGCACCATGTGTTCCAGTTACGAGGAAATCATCAGGGAAAAAGAGAGAATCTGTTACTCTTCTGGCAGATGTGTCTCCAATTCAAAATACTGGCCTTGTTTTCGCCTCTCAAACACAGTTCTTTGGAATAATGGCAATAGTCATTTACCCTCTGGAAAGCAGTTGGGCTTTAGACCCTTGAGAGAGCTTAAAAGCATTTCTGTCACCCTGAAAGTTTGTCCACTCTGAGGATAAAGAATGAAACACAGAGACAATTCCCCTTTCCCATGCTTAGAGTTTCACAATGATTCTCTTCATAATGAGGTCAGTATGGGAATGGATCAGACTGTGCTTATGAGACAGATAACTCTTTTCTTATCCCGTGCAGGAAGATATGCCTATCTCCAAAGAGATTGCACTTCAAAGGCAGAGTGCATTTCATCTTCTGTAGTCTGTCATTTGCAAGCACTTACATATCCATTAACTTTGAAAAGTCCTGAAGAAAAGGAGAGGTGCCTGAGGACTGGAAGAAAGCCAATGTCACTCCAGTCTTCAAAAGGGGCAAGAAGGAGGACCCAGGGAACTACAGGCCGGTCAGCCTCACCTCCATCCCTGGAAAGATGATGGAACAGCTCATTCTGGGCGTCATCTCAGAGCATGTGGAGGACAAGAAAGCTATCAGAAGTACTCAACATTGATTCACCAAGGGGAAATCATGTCTGACTAATCTGATAGCCTTCTACGATGGCATGACTGGATGGATAGATGAGGGGAGGACAGTAGATGTTGTCTACCTTGACTTAATCAAGGCGTTTGACACGGTCTCCCACAGCATCCTCATAGGGAAGCTTAGGAAGTATGGGTTAGATGAATGGACAGTGGGGTGGATTAGAGCTCAGAGGGTTGTGATTAGGGGCACAGAATCTAGTTGGAGACCAGTGACGAGTGGTGTTCCCCAGGGGTCAGTACTGGGTCCAGTCCTCTTCAATATATTCATCAATGACCTGGATGAAGGGATAGAGTGCACCCTCAGCAAGTTTGCTGATGACACAAAGCTGGGGGGGGGCGGCTGACACACCGGAGGGCTGTGCTGCCATACAGAGAGACCTGGACAGGTTGGAGATCTGGGCAGAGAGAAACCTTATGAAATTCAACAAGGGCAAGTGTAGGGTGCTGCACCTGGGGCGGAACAACCCCATGCACCAGTACAGGTTGGGGGCTGACCTGCTGGAGAGCAGCTCTGTGGAAAGAGACCTGGGAGTCCTGGTGGACAACAGGATGACCATGAGCCAGCAATGTGCCCTTGTGGCCAAGAAGGCCAATGGCATCCTGGGGTGCATCAAGAAGAGTGTGGCCAGCAGGTCAAGGGAGGTCATCCTCCCCCTCTACTCTGCCTTGGTGAGGCCACACCTGGAGTACTGTGTCCAGTTCTGGGCTCCCCGGTTCCAGAAGGACAGGGAACTGCTGGAAAGGGTGCAGCAGAGGGCTACCAAGATGATTAGGGGACTGGAACACCTCTCTTATGAGGAAAGGCTGAGAGATTTGGGTCTCTTCCGTCTGGAAAAAAGACGGCTGAGGGGGGATCTTATCAATGTTTATAAATACTTAAAGGGTGGGTGTCAGGAGGATGGGGCCAGGCTCCTTTCAGTGGTGCCCAGTGACAGGACAAGGGGTAACAGACACAAACTTGAACATAGAAAGTTCCATCTCAACATGAGGAGGAACTTCTTTACTTTGAGGGTACCAGAGCAATGGAACAGGCTGCCCAGAGAGGTGATGGAGTCTCCATCTCTGGAGACATTCAAAACCCGCCTGGACGTGTTCCTGTGCAGCCTGCTCTGGGTGACCCTGCTCTGGCAGGGGGGTTGGACTAGATGATCTCCAGAGGTCCCTTCCAACCCCTATCATTCTGTTATTCAGTGATCCTATAATATTTATTACTGGATTGTAACTGACAACTATGCAAATATTCATAGAAGAACTGGCTGTCAGTATTTACATTTGCTAAGAAACATTCACTTTGCAGGAAAAAGGGTTCACCCTGTATTGGAACATTTATTTATTCTAAAATACCAATAAAGGAATTTTTCAAAACTATTTCATTTAAGCTCAATCAAAATATTATACCTGATCTGATACTGACCTTTAAGAATAAATGATTTCTTCAGAGAAACTAAGTCCAACTCTGGGTTATACACAATAAATAGATTTCCAAGTAAAAAGGTTCAGAGTTCTGTTCTGATACGGTTAAGTTTCTGACCATACAATATTCTGATTTGGATGAAATAATATATTTCTAATGAAAAATATTCCATGTTTTGTATAACTTTGTTCCTAAGGATTTGATTCCTTAGATTTTCCTGTTCTATTGAATATAAAGTTATTTGTTTTCTGCAGTAAAGGAAAATGAAATTCTGTCAATAACTTGAAACCAGAAGAAAATGGTTATACATCTTGTTATATGTAATTGTTATATGATCTTTATAGATCATAACGTAGGGTTTTTTTTGAGGTACTAGAAAGTAAATTTTAGTTGACATAATCTGGCATGCTGTTGAGATTTATTTTTTTTTTTAAGTGGTAAGAATGCCACATTTATACATTAGAATCTCATATTTTCTCATACTTTTACTGTTGGTGTATCAAGACCTTTTTCTTATTTTACACTAATGGCACATTATACCATGTACTAATGAAAATTAGTAGATCACTCCAATCATACACATGCATTTTAAAACTTCTGAAAATTACCAGAATAACATAAATCAGCTTATCTTAGATGAGAATCAAGTACTTTGTATTTAAATCATGTCAAACATCTATATATTTTTAGACAGAAATCTTCCTTGAAGTAAGGAAAAAAATATTTCTGTCTAAAGAGTAATTCTGTGTTGAGCTTCACAAAAATGGCAGCTTCCAGCACATGTGTGCAAGCTATTTTGAAAGTAATTTACCTGGTGGTATTGAAATAGATCAAACATTTAAATAATATACTTTCAGGATTTCTGTGCTTCAGTTTCAGTGTGTAAATGTGTGCATGGTGAAGAGAAATGCAAGAAATTATGTGAAAAACTATTGGAGTAGAGTTTTTGTTTCCTCAGGAGCGGAACATGTATCAGTATGGCAGTGAGTTTTTATTTCCACGTAGTCAAGCAGCAGCTAGTTTGCAGATATGCACTGCAACTGTCTGAGAGCTGATGAAAACCACCAAGTCTTTCCTTTGTTTTATAATACTTCAAGATTTATTAGTGTTTCTTGGAGAGATAACACAATAGAAAAACAGTTTGGTTAGAACAAACCTGTGTTGAATAAGTAACTTCAGTCCCAAATATATTTTGTGGAGAATAACAAAAGGAATTTTTTTCCCAAAGTAGAATTATCTCAATAGTTGAGGATTTCTCTTAGCATGCAGGAGGATGAGACTTAAATCCTTGCTCCTTTGACTTGGTTGTGGGATTTGAACCTAGAGATTTAATATGCTATGTGACACTCAGTCCTGTTGTGTGAAAACCCAGTTTTTTACTAGCAAAAGAGATTTTAAACTATTTTTCTATTTTTGCAATTTGAATACACCCAGACAGTTCCTATGATTAGGGACCAACAAGAACTTGAATACGGACCTTTCAAGATCCATTGGAATCCCAACCACTGCCAATATCTGTTAGCTACTTGGAGACAGAATATTCTAATTTATTTCTGATTTTAAAAAAACAAAACCCAACAACATATATCCACAAAACTAAAAACTCTTGTTTTCTTTGCACAACAAATTTAAACAACTTCCAAACCCCTAAAGGTTTACAGAAAATATACTTTTTATTTTCTGGCCTTCCCTACTGCCAGCAATCAATTGCTACAAATGAATAAGTGCAAACGCTTTTTATTTGGTTCTTCTGGGATGTACCGATTGAGATAATGAAGGTTTAGAATGATGATGTGTCATTTGTCCATTCTCCTACTGAGTGTCAAGTCACAGCTCTAGACTTTACCACTGCTGTGTATTACCCATGCAAGTCAACTTTACATTCAGGAAGTAATGATAGATAATTATGAATCATAAGGACGAAACAGAAGGACAAAAGGCATAAATATTTAACACAGAAGGCTGAAAAAAGTGAGAATAAGACAAATAAAAGGTGTAAGGGCTGCAATGAGAATGTGTCTGGAAATAGGATGAATTTCAGGAAAAGGATATAGAATAAATTAAAGTGGGTTGGCGACAAAAAGGAATACAATGATGGAAGGCTTGGTTAATATGAAAATGTTATGCTAGGTTCTGCACATCTCATAACAAGGATCATGCTCTGCCCAGGTGGCTTGCAATGCTAATGGGCAACAAACCCAAAGAATTCAAAGAAATGAAATTAAAGTGCAGAGAAATCAAGCCCTGAGAGTACAATCATTTTTCTGAGTTAGAAGGAAGATGAGGAGGACATGAAGGTGCCTAGCCCTTCTTGAGGAGAGATAAAGGACAAGTGACAACTTGAAGTGTACTCTTAGATCAGTGTCCTACATGATGGAAAGAGCTCAACCAAAGGGATGATATATGTGGTGCCCTCTTACCATCCTGCTCCCCTAGACTCCTTAAATTGCCCTAAAGCCCATTAGCCCAGAGCTCTCTGCTTTTCATTAAACACAGTACTCGTCCTCATAACAAAGTTCCTCTCAGCTGTGCTCTCCACTCTTCTTATGCTTCACTTGTGCCTCCTAATTTATCTAAAAGTCCCTAAGTTTACATTCAAAAGCTGCCTCTATTTATTTACACCAACTTAATCCTCATTCAATCCTCTAAACCTCCTCCTTCCCAAGGGGTTTAACATTTGACTCCCAAATTCCCTGGTCACAGCCCTCTTTCCCACGTGACATTAGCATTACCAGTCCTCCCAAAACTGTAGCTATGTTACATCCTGCACCACTTTAGTTACCAGGAACTTTTGCTGCTCTCCCTAATTTACTGCTGGGGCCAGGTGAGTCCTGACTCTTTTGGTAACAAAAATGGTCCAGTTCTTGCATTTTCTGAGGATTTCAAAATCCAGGATGATGAAGACAGTTATCAAAATCTACCTGAACAAGAGATTGGGGAAGAATTGGCTGCTATCTTTCAAAAGCAACAAAATGCCTTAACCTTATTTCATGGTGAAAAGATTAAAGCTTCATCACCAATGGCTTCTGTCTTGCAAAAGGCCCAGAGCTGAGGAGGTATGACTTTGTTCCAAGCTGTTTTTACCTTTACTGTAGTCAAGGAAAAATATGAATTTCATTGCTCCTGTTCAGAAATGGCAAGCTGTCTGAAGGATGAATCCCCTGCAGGACTAGCCTCATCTCACCATTGATTCTCCTCCTCCCCTTCCTGTATGTAAAATCTCAAACCACTGTGTTTTCCTTCATTAAGACCAAGCAAAACCCAAGAATGTTGTGCAAAATTGATCTGTTTTGCTGGCAACCAAAATGTCCAGGGTAAAACTAGGCAGAGCAGCCACCTAGGTGAACATTAAGGTAGGAAAGCACATACTCTGATGATGTTGAGGCATAAAGAGAAAGTAACAAGCCTTGACCCAAAAATCTAGAGAGGGATGTCCAAGAAGGCAAGGTCATTCTGTTGACACCTGGTCATCTGGTGGAGTGAAGGACAAAGAGATAAAAAAGGACTAATGAGCAAACTAGGAGAGATGTAACAACTGAGGCACTTGGATGTAAAAAGAAGTTGCTTTACAGTACAGGTAAAGGTAAGTAACACAGAACTGTACCAGGCAGCTCTGAATGTGCTTGTGGTGAGTCCTCACACAACTGATGGCTTTTACTTCCAGACACTGGAAAAGAGAATAAGGGCATTATACTCAACCTTTATGAGAGACAGAAGAAAGCGTTTAAGAATTTTTGTGTGCTAAAGAGGTTGTGGTTAGTTCACAACACTGCACTGGCTCTGCTGAGAACAGAAAACTGCAAGTAAAGCTACCAAAGTTACCTTCATCAACTTGTGAAGTACCAGTGCGGTATAAGGCACAGCTTGTGGAAGCAGGTAGGAAGGTAAAAACTAGCATTAGGTGCCGCTTAAAACATAAGATTTTCTATTTAAAGATGACAGTTTAAAATAACATATTATGCTTCAAGAACTGGTTATCATTATCATATTCATCTGTGTTTTAATAGTTTTCTTTACCTCCTAAATTAAAATATTGCTTTTTAAGCTACTTTATTCACATTTGTGAATAAAGCTCCCAGAACACCAGGAAGTTTAGTATAACTCTCCCAAGAGTTTTTGTAGTAATCTCAAATTTGAATCGACTCTTGCTGCTGCCAATCAAGACCTGGCAGAAGGGTTGCAGTGGGAAAATCAGGCATATGGAATAAATCTGCGGTGCAAATAGAAACTAAGCCAAGATCTTTTGAGTCCCCAGCCTTACCTTAACTGCAAGACTAGCAGGTGTCTCATATTCAGCGGATGTGGATACTCCTGTTTAAGTAATAGTTTCTATAGTCCCATTTTCTTTTTACTTTTAATGTCTTCTTTGCTGGCTCAGATGTGAGAGAACTCAAATATAGAGGGAGATTATCAGCAGTAAAACTGACCCGCACAGGATGTCAAATGAACAACTGAAACATTAAATTATTTGTTTTGTGTAATTTCTTATACTTATCAGAGGAACATATTTATCAGGCAGCTAGCTAATACAATCCATGTTAAATATAGCACCTGGTGTATTTTTTGCCCATAAACATGTACACTATTATATGTTTGTATTTCTGTAGTACTCGCTCACAATACTTAGGTGGAATTGGTTCACAATGGGGGAAATACATTAGAGTTTGAAAAGGTTAAATGTCCATTAATTCAAGTGAGATGAGCTCCTTTTTCTAAAACCAGATCCATAAAATATGTCTCCATAAATGGGGAAAATTTGACAAAAGTACCACCGAGACTTAATTACATTTTTGGAGTGGCTCCATGCTGCAGAATGCAAAGAACATTGACCACTTTTAATTTTTAATGGAAAATACCCATGTTTTGTGCCAGGGTCAGAGAACTCGCTTAATTAACTAATGATTCCTGTGATGCTGATTTTTCAGCCATGAAATGTTGTTTGGCCAAGTTGCTCCATCATACCTATAAAAAAGAGTAGAGGGAAAAGTTGCAAGACTGACTTTAGGTAAGATTTCTATTCCCTTAATCCTAAAAAAAAAAATCATGCTAGTCTTCTCCCTCGCGTAAGTGAGAACAATTTACAAACAGACCTCTCTTGCAACAACTGGTATCAAAAGCTACTCCCAAAGGTGGGGAAATGATAGTTTTGCTTGCCAAATGCATTAAATTCAAAATAACTTGGGTTCAGCTAACTTCTGCTGAGCTGATGGCAGTGTTTCACTGGAATTTACCTAGATTTTTTGCAGGTCTGAGACCTTGGAATGTGAGGGGAGCCTGGGCCAAAGGCAAACATGTCTGAGAAATCCAGCAGCTGAAATATCACAAAAAAATAAATTGTCCTGGCCCAATATAAAATCCAGTGAATATATAATTTTGAGTGGGGGAATATAGTTTATTCACATCGTTGTGAAGCAAAATAAGCAAAAATCAGCTGCTGCTGGATCCGTCTGAAAAGGTTGATTCATTTGCCTCTGAAATACCGAAAAACTGCTTCATTTTAAAAAACGAAAAATGACATTTCAAAACAAATTAAAAACATTGCCTTACAGCTGTCAAAATGACATGTTTGGACACTTATTTCTAAAACAAAATATTAAAATGTAGTATATTTACAAAATCTGAAATATCTTTTTTTGTTCTCATATATGTACTAATAATTTATATCCCTCTAAAATTCATTTTTTCATACCAAATTGCCATTGATTAAAAAATGTTTCTAGCTCTGTGGATAGGGGACAAGGAGCCTCCACAGAAGCAGAATTCTATTAATTTATTATTTTTTTTTAAAGTAACTGGTATCGTAAACTTTTATTAATTAAAAAATATCTCTTGATTTTTTTTTCCTGTTTGTCTGTTTCACTGAACTTTCCCAGATGGTACTCCCTTGCTAGGGAACCTAGAGATTAATTCTTTGTTCCTTATTATTCTTTTGTTACTCTTGGTAGCAATGGTCTAGAGCCTTATAAGTAGATGATATATTACTCTGTTTTTTAAGGATTCTAAAAAGGCACAAATAAACAAACAAAACAACCAACCAACCACTTAATCTGTGCTTACATGGCAGTTTTCACCCAGAGCTCACCGTCATCTACAGATGTGTATAGTCCGAAGCATGTTATCACTATGCTCACCCCTATGGGGGGACCCAATAGCTGATCCTAAGGAAACCAGGATTATTGCTACCCAATATACAGATTTTCTCTGAAGTGCTCCAATTGGCAAAGCACTGTCAAAGCATCCAGTCCCCAGTGTATCTTACAAAAATTGAGCTCATTATTATAACCTGCCTTGCACATAGATTTACCTTCAGCTGTGAGAATTCTCAAGAATCTCATGCAGAGCCAACAATTCTGTTTTATCCACCTTTTCTGCCCTGGCAAAAGGTGACTAAACCACTGTACTCTATGGAAATTGGAAATTTAACTGCTCTTGTATGCTCTCCCTTCCTCCACTGACACCATATAAAAAGTATGTAAGAATAATTATAGTAGCCATAGACTGCCCTAGTTTGCATTAGTGCCTGCCTTCAGTCAGTCTGAATTATTTTCCCCATTATCATTTAAAACATTGAAATAACATATTTCTTTTGCTTTGCAGGCTTGCAGCACTATCTGGACTACCATTGCAAGGCGGGGAAAAGCCATTAAGAAAAGGATTAATTCTGAGAAATGGCAAATTGAATTATTGATTGAGAGGTTTCCTGATACTTCACCTAATCCCAGAAAAATATAATTTGTCTGCTTTTGGAAACCTTTCAAACATCTAGAGGTCCCCTTTCCATTACATAAAGGAGATGTTGTATAAAGAGCCTATAGGAAGTATTTCATTTTATCATGCATAATTATCTTAGATTGTGTGCAATGCTTAGTCTTGAGTACTGGTCATTATTGATGCTGTGATGTGTGATGTGCAGTGTAGCCCTCCATAATGAACTTTTAAAGGAACTAAGACCTTTGTTCTATTATGCATTATATTTACTTTTGTTTTCACAACACCAAAAATGAAGGCAAAAGGGGCCCTTATCATACACTGTTTAGCTTTTACTGAGGTTCAGAGATTCCCTGGCTACAGAGCTTACTGAAGAATATGCTCTTTTGCAGAATTATGCTCCAACAGAATTTCAAGCAAAAAGTAAATATAATGCTATACCTCAGTATGAAAGGGTAGCTATTGAACAAATTTGTTCATTTTCATAATTCACTTGCTATATCCCTGTCTAACTTTAAATCTCAGTGATGTCAACAGGAGAACTGCAGTCTATCAGAGAAACCCTCCTCTAAATCTCTTGTAAGAACACATGTCCTGCTTGGAACTGCACAGAGCTTTGCTTGTGGATTGCCATAATTGATCCAAGATGCAGAGAGGTGATAGTGCAGGAAACCACAGAAAAATTAATGAAATACCCTGGAAAAGCAAACTTGTACAGCATGAAAATTGTCTTTCCAGCTGTATGTTCAGCAGAAAATTCTCCAGGAATTCTTCTCGGCCCTGTGTAGGGTAATTACACAGAGACAACACACTGAGGAAGCTCCCCAGCAGTCCACGCAGGGGGGCTTAGACAGAGCTTAGCAGGAGCAGGTTCCTCAACATGGTCCTCTGCTTAGTACTGCATACTACTTTACTTCTTGAAAGTCCAATGAACTCATGAATATTCCATAAGAGATTTAATTTTAAAACAAAGAGAACAAGGCTGTTCTTAAGGATAGGCCTAAGATGCTTAAAAGTCTAAGCTTGTCATCTAACCTAGTCAAAACTGTCCATAATGCAGTAGTGAAGGCTATCAGAATGAATTCATCCTACAAAAAAACCCCCAGTTCTTAACAAAAGCAGAACTGGTGATGTCCATCCTTTCCCATCAGCTATAGATGAACCCTAGAAAATAAGTTTAAAATACATCTGCCTCATTATTTTAAATAGCTGAAGTCAGGTGCTATTAAACTCATGGTAAGGGTAGGGAGTAGATTGCTTTTGGAGAATAAAAACTCTTTTGGGTCAGTATAATAGGATTGAATTGATTTAACCTGATCTGTTTGTCAGCCAATCAACCTCGTCACAAAATGTGTGGGTAGACAAAGACAAAACTGTGCCTGTAACATTTGTTTGCCAGAAGAGTTTTACCTCTGTGAAGTATATTTCTAGGAGTGCTAGATGGAGCCTGAGATGTAAGAATACTTATTACCCTACAGAAAACCTGTGACAAGTGCAGCTGACTGGAAAATCGCTTGCTTTATATTTCTTTTCTAGGGAATTCAGACATTTTCTTGTTCTGCTGCAAAATAGTTAGAGGTGAGCAACTAGATGTGGTCTTAAAGAAGTGTGTGTGGAATAACTGCATCCCTTTATCTCACAGAACCATTATGTGGGATGCAGTTGTACCTCCAAAGTTGAATACGTTAGTCCTAAATACTGAATCCTTGGGGACTGTGTGTCTCAAATTACTGTTGCTTCATTGGTCTTTCCAGAGCTTCAGTTTCACAGGGCCAGAAATGAGATCTGGGTAGAGCTGAAAATCCTGGCTCTGTCTTCCGCAGCACCTGCCTGTCCCGAAAAATATCCTCTCGAGCCTGCCCCGCCAGGCAGTGTGCATCACACAGGGCACACAGGTACTCGCGTGGTCCACGCTTTGAGGGAAAGCCTGCAGGCAGACGGATTTAAAATATCGATGGGAATAGGACATTTCCATGACAGGAACTGGGTTTATTGACAGGATCGTGTTTGTTCTCCCAAACATAATGGGTACCATGCAAGGTAGAGCCAGCAGTGTTGAGAATGCAGGTGGTGGTGTTAACATTAGCACATTAGGTGTCCCAGAGCTGCTACACTAGGAGTAATATGCCAGGAGTCTGGGCAGTTTTGTGCAGTTTACTGTGTTTTCAGTGAAGGTTTGCTCACTTAAAGCTCAGGAGGTTTTCAGTGAAATATTTTAGACTCAACCAATTCGTATTTTCCAATGAAACACTGTTTCATCAAAAAATATCTCTACAGTTCTTGTAGTATAAGATCTACTTATACCGCTGTCTCAGCATTAGCTGGTGAAGAGACAGAGAGGTAAAAACATCTCCTATGGCCAGATACAGCTTTTTTTTTTTTTTTTTTTTTTAATTATGATTTATTTGTGACATCTAGAGTTATGTAATGTTTGGCTCTGCCCTTGGTCTTTGCAATACCAACCCCAATGATTACTGCTTCCTGAATGCTAGTGCTGTTACTTTGAAAGGAAGAAACCCACCTTCTTTTTTTGTTGAATACACACCTGGCCACCATAGCCTAATGTCTGCCATAGAAATCAACACTGCCACAATGAAATGTATATACCTAAATGAATGTGCTTGCAGAGTGCAGACAAGAATAACGTTTGTTTTTCTTAGCTCAGTGTGAATTTTTGTTTTCTGGTATTGGAAAGCCTTTCCAAATGCAGTATCTGCAGAATGCTTTCTCCTGGTTTGAATTTTGTGTTTTCAGCACACTTTAAAGTTGCACAGCCTGACATTTGTGGGCTGTTCACACCACATACTGTTTTCAATTGCTTATGTTGCCATCTTTTCAGGCTTCTGTGCTTTTTGCTATTTATGACTTCAGGGACTCTTCTAATAGCATCCTTATTATCCTCCATTACTGTCAGGAACAGGCAGTTGCAGAACTTTGCTGATCATCCCACAGAAAAGGCAGGACTCTTTGTAGTGTAGGGAGGCTTATTAGCCAATATTTAAACAGATGTGAAAATCAGACCTGGAATTCAGGTATAAAGTTTCTTCCAAAATGTTGATTCCTCCATTTATGTCCAATTCAAAGCCTGAAAAGATAATGTTGTATGAAGAAATCAAGTACAAGTTGAAGATACAGAGTAGTTTCTTTACAAATACATCTTCATGGATAGGGATGTCCTTCACAGCTAATATGAGTATCTTTGCAGTTTACTACCTTGTTTTCTAAAGCTCAAATTTATAATTAAATCCATCACAGCTTGTCACATTACTGAGCATCTCTAACACTCTCTGTGCACACTCTCAGTCCATGGCAAATGAGAGGTCATTCAAGTAAAGTAACCTAACAATGAAAAAGGGTGAAGGTAAACTGCATTGCTATGCGCTTATCATAGTGCATATGTGTACAGGTACTTGCAACCTGGTATATGATAAATTGCTAAGCTATAGTAATTTGACAACATATTGGAGTCCCCAGAGTTGAATATATTTCAGTGCTGCTGGTTTGTGTTTGAGGATCTTCAGGGTCCTTAGCCTAGAGTGTGCATTTTAACAGTATGATGCTGGATCAGCTCTTACTTCCCTTTTAAAACAATGCCTACAATCTACAGGGTTAAGCTCCGCTGATAATAAAAAAGGGAAGTCTTATTAATAATTTATTTGGGAATATAAATACTATTTGCAGCACAGAATGTTTTGGGTTTGTTTGTTTGTTTGTTTTCTAAAAATGTGCAGTGACTTCAGTTCTGATTGAAATCCATCCTAACATCATTATTTTGTTTCTAATGACAGGGAGGATAACCTTGTAGGATTTTCTTTAATCTCTTATTGGAAGCACAGTGATTGAGCACCATGTTGAAGGCATAAAGTAATTTAAAACCTAATCGGAACAGTTCAAAATCCAAATACCAAGTCAGAAATATCTGTGTCTAAGCAGTAAAATGAATGAATGCAGTATATTCACCACTTAGCTACCCTAATTGGGTAAAATGAGGATATAGGGACATGGGTGTTTTGGCAGAAGCAATAGCCAAGCAAAATGTCTGGGCTTAAATTACTGACAATAGTCCCTATCCTCTTTGCAAAAACAGACCCCTGTTGACTGTAAAATTTCATAAAAAAAATGAATACGAAATACTGGAAGTCCAAGAATTTCATATAGCTCTGTGGATTGGATTCAGTCACTAGCATTTCCCAGGCCACAGTTTAATAATCTCTGGATTATTAAACCCTGGGAGAAGTTAAGGAATTGTATAGTCTTTTTTTACTCCTAAAAAAAACCCACAACAGACTTCTAGTCTCCTCTTAGGACACTATTGATAGATTTTTCTCCTCACCTAATCAATTGTATAAGCAAAAAGACTTTAGTTTTCAATTTGAACCCAAATACTCCAAATTGTCAAAACATCCTTTTGGATATTTCCTTTGTGAAATAAGACATTTCAGGTTCAATATTCCTCTCTGTCCAGACTTGTTATTCAGATTTGGTTTTCCTTTCTTCTCTGTTCACATCAGGTGTTAAAGGAAGCCAGGTACACTATAAAGACCTTAGGACTTATATACATGAGAATGTGCATGAGACCAGATTGAACCCTCATAAAGCATCTTATAAAACTTGAAACAAATTAGAAAATCTAAACTTTAATAATTACATGTCAAGCAAAAATACAGGGGGGAGAGCTGCTCTTGATTCTGCCACATTTGTAACAGTGTAACTCTATTGACCTAAGATTCACAGTGGGAGAAGGTAGATGAAAGCTACTCCTCTGGTCTTTCCCCTGAATAAAATATATTTTTAGCACCAAAATGTGTCCAAATGTCCAAAAGTTACTTATGATTCTACATCCCTTTTACTCCCAGTGTACATCAGTAGTTAGCAGCCTTTTTTTTTTTTTCTAATTCCTTAATCAGTTGGATATCATTAAAATTTTTATCCTGTGTCTACTTTGCTGCCCATGACCATGCATTAAGAGGCTGATTCTTCACTATCCCTCAGTCACTACATAGGACACCCCATATGAGTGACTCAAATTGCCTTTGAACCACACAGCTCTCTGCCTGATTACTTCTGCAAAGAACTTCACTTCCTATAAAAAAGAACTCAGTGTGTTTCCTTTTTCCCTTCTGTGCAGAGAATATTCACATCCCAAGCCTCCATTCACAATGGATTTAACTTCTTTTTTTACCTTTTTCAAAAACTTACATGTAGAGCATCGGTTCAGCGTACACTGAAGAGCTACTCTTCAGGGCACCTCTGTCCCTCAGGCTGTCCCCCATTAACTCTTCTTCCACAGTGCAACGTACGTTTGGAAGTAGTTACGTACCTCCTTTTAGAAATATTGTCCTCTCGAACAGGAAACTTAATTTCTGTGCCACTTAGATGCGGTGTCTTTATGCACATATCAAGCAAGCTGAAATTTTGCCTGAGTATTAAGAGAGGTAAAAGTTAAAGGAAGGAAAGACAAAGGTCTGAAATTATAAGCCTTAGGAAGAGCCTGACAGAGCCCAAGACAGTAATCTAGAACTGCAATTTCCAAGAGCAGAAAGAGAAGAAAATAAGGAGGGAAGAAAGGAAAGAAGGAAAATATGGGTAAGGGGAAGCATTATGAAACCTGTAGACTAAACTTAAGTCAAGATACCAGTGATGAGGATACAATACCAGTCCTCATTATGACCAGAGTTGTCAGATAACATGATTTTTTCTTCCTTGTTTCCAAATGTACAGGGAAGAGAGTCATTTTCCTCATTTGATCTAAACCCATTCTTTATTATCATATTTATAAAGTGATTACAGCAATGGAAAAGTAGGTACATGACATTCTTCATCTATAAAAAATAACTACAATATGTTTACAGCATGTGTATGAAGAAACAGCTTTCTTCCATTTGCAGACAACAGACTGATGCAGCAGCCTCTTGTCTCAGTAAACAAACAAACAAACAAAAAAATATACAGTTTATTATTTATACAAGAAAGAAGAGTTAGATCAAAAAGTGTGATGCTCAGTGCTGGTAGCTGGGTTGCAATCTCAGTTCCTCTAGGAGTGGTACATTAGGAATTGGTAATCTTGTCACATTTGTAGTCATGCAGACATTCTGGAAGACTTACTGGGGTGCACCACAACCACTTTAGCAGGACTTTCTACAACATTTTCTTCCCAGTTTGCAAAAACCTCTAGAACTACTGGTGAAATTTTGAAGAAAAGGTTTTCTGGTTGAAAAATGTCATTTCATTGTATGCAATATTTTTGGAGATAAATATTTGGTCTTGATATATGTCTCCAGTTAAAAAATAAGTTCAAGTGTCTTCTTTAATTTTTTTGAAAATGAATAAGAAAAATGTCTTAGTTGCAAAATGTCACATTAATGTATAGCCCACAAAAAAAAAATTAGAGAATTTAAAAATAATTAAATATTTTGGGGGCACAGCAACACCTGAACTATAATCTTCTTTTAATTATCAGCTGGCAAATATATGTGCATTTCTATATGTTTTTTTGAGAGACATAAAGACACGAAGACATAAGGACAGAGGAAGAGAGAGAGGGAGAGAGCAAATTGAAAGGAAAAATATTGCATAATGAAATTCTTTTCCAAAGCATTAAAATTATTTTCCTTTCTGGACAGATCCCCTCTATGTCCCAAACATACAGGCAATTCAATTCATTGATCTTGGAGGCAACATATCTGGATTGAATTGTTGAGCAGAAACACTCCCACAACTATAAACAAAGATGACATCACTTACAAAATTCACTTAATATTTATTCCATGTTTGTCCCTGAAAACAAAACAGAGCTGGGATAAATTTAGTGGGTGGTTGGAGCAGCCTAAAGGATGGAGGCTGCCCATGAGCATGACTTAGTGTGGAAACCGCTGCTGGGAGTGTGATGAGGGCAGTAACAGGGCTCCTCACATCTATCCTGAGTACATTTCCATGCACCATAATGACAGTGAAGAATGTGGCTGACTTGTATCAGCTGCAAACAGAAATGAAGGCTTTGTCCCAAAACTCAGGCTGCTAGGGAATTCCGGTCTACCAAGGCTGGCTGTTGAGTTTTAGGATTTTAATGGGACTATAACAATAGCTGCATCAACAGCTTAAACTGTTAAAAAGACACTGAATAAATATGAAAAGGACTGGAGTGTTAACCTAGATGTATGTGAGTATATGTGTAAAGATGGAGAGAATTAGGGACTAGTTTCTCACTGTAAACAGTTCAATCTCAGTGCATCTTCCTGAGGGAAATATTTGTTAAGTATCTGACTTCTGAGGTAATTGCATCCAATTGTGAGTGCATTACAACTGCACTTCAGAAATACTCTCTGACAAAGACAATTTATGTGAAGAACAGCAATTTCTGACAGTGACAGAGAAGTCATAGTCCTCCGCGCTTAGCTCTCTGCTAAATTTGACAGAGTTATCTCGATTGTGACCACGATTAATGTTCAGGATGTCACACCCAGGACTTCTCAGTCAGAGACACTTTGGCTCCTCTCTTTGAACCTCTAGCTCTCTTATGGCCATAGGTAAATATGTGGCGTCCTTGGTGGGCATGCTTTAGGAAGGCAGAGTATTCAAAACAACACACAATCAAAAAGTTTTCCCAGTGAACCACTCCAGAATAAATAAAAGTTGTATAAAAAATCCAAGTTAAAATAAACCTCACACATTAATAGATTTTATCACATAGACTAACTTAAGGAAAATAAAATTTAGGTGCCTGTCTTCAGAGGCTAGTCCTGTCTGGCTGCTTTTGTAGTTCAGTAGAGGGAGGTCATCATCTCCAGAGGGAGAGAGCCTGGTGAAGGCACAGCCTAGCTCTTGTCATCTCCCTTCAAAAGATACAGAATCCAGCAATTAAGCTGCCCTAGTTACATGGAATTAATCCAGGATGAGGCATCTACTATTTTTCCATTAATGATAAAAGCTGCTCAGAGGAGGTAGTCTCCTAGTTTGGACCCCTAAGTTAGATAGTAAAAATTAGGTAGAATGAATATTCAAAACAGGAAACAACCCAAGCACTACCACTAATTTCTGCAAAAAAATAAGCTCGATCACATTCATCAAATTGCTTAGTCAGACCTTCATCCTAGAAACAATTTTAAATTAACGTAGGGTCATAAAAAATGATAGATGACAGCCCCTTTTAGTCTCTCTCACCTTTGTGAACACCTGGATTACTGCCAGTTATTTCAGCAAATATACTTCACAATAACACCATGAAATATCACTAGGACCTTTCCTAATGTTAAATGTCATTGTTAGGACAGGCCTGGGCTGTGATGCTCTTGCCTCAAACTGTGGCATAAAGCAGCTCTGAAGATGGTACACAAAGCCATAAAGGGATTACCTAATGCATGGATAGTCTTCCTGTGATCTTGATAGAAAAATTTCTAACCCACCTCTCTTATGTCCCAAAAAAATGAAAAACAGGCTATTATGGTGGGTTTGTGGTCCATGAGGTACAGCTGAACTATTTAACCTTTGTTTCCAACAGGGGATGCTAAGGACAAAGTAAAGCTGTCTCTGAAACTCCACCCGCTTATACTTGCTTGTATATAGCCTTTAGGTTTAGCTGTAATTCAGATAATGACAAGAAGCATAGGTGTCCCAAATAGGCCATATGGTTAAGCCCTTTTTCTAAAAAGTGTGTTAATTTGCTTTAAAAGGAGTTGAAGCCCTGTCACATTCACAAGAACTGTGCATGTGTCACGTGCAAGAGGCCAGAGAACCAAACTCAGCCCCTCTGTAGGCTCAAAAGGAGTCAAGTCCACATATTTCATTTTCCAAGATAATTAGATCACTAATAAGAAGATTTCAGGTTTTTATGGAAGTCAAGACATTCCTATGTTGACTAAACCATTAACTGCTTTGCATATGGTTTACTAACATGTTAAACACACTGTGGTCTTTTTGTTAAAGGCTGGTACGTACTCTTAAGTTTGGTTATTTAAACCAAATGAGTTTCTCAAGTTTCATGTTTTTCTGAACTCTAAAATAGTATCACTTATTCATAAAATATCTTGTGATATTTGTGATATGAAAGATACCTTGTGACAAATGCAAAGTGTATGACTTCCCAGGTGTTCCAGATACATATGTCTTTAAAAAAGTACATAATGTTTCTGTAGAATCTCTGGTTGCATCTACACTGGGAAAATTTAATTCATTTATAGAAAATGCTCTCTTTTTCTACTTCTTTTCATTTTCTCTCTTTTTCCTTTTCCCTTCCCTTCCCTTCCCTTCCCTTCCCTTCCCTTCCCTTCCCTTCCCTTCCCTTCCCTTCCCTTCCCTTCCCTTCCCTTCCCTTCCCTTCCCTTCCCTTCCCTTCCCTTCCCTTCCCTTCCCTTCTTCTTTTCCTTTTTCTTTTCCTTTCCTTTTTCCTCTCCTCTCCTCTCCTCTCCTCTCCTCTCCTCTCCTCTCCTCTCCTCTCCTCTCCTCTCCTCTCCTTCTTTCTATGATGCATGTAAAAACTCTTGATGTATACTTATTTATTTTTTGCTAGGAGGCAAAAGTTTTTAAAAATGTAAGAAATACAGTTTCATTCAGTTTAATCTAAAAAGAAGAAATATCATCCTTGTAAAGCTTACTTCCCAGGAAGAAATTAGTGACTTGGGATGCCTGCAAGAAAAGTGGTTTAGGTTTTTCTTTTTCTTTACTCAATTCTACTGAGATAAGCATCAAATTGCCAGCCCCTCAACATATTTGTCAGTAGCTTGGAAATGAAAGCAAGATTGTCCAGACAGTGTTGAATTGGCAGGGATCGGAGAAGAAATTAACAGTCTAGCTACAAAAGGATTTATATTAATTAAATATCTAGGCTAATAAATAGAAAATGTAGTCCGAACAGATAAAACTGAAATAAACATGTTTTGGAGCAATGGATAAACAAAGTTTATCTCTTATAGCAAGAGTTGCTACTGACAAAGGAATGGGATTTGACAGTCTTAGAAAATTCCCCAAAGCTTCAGCTTCAGAAGGAAGTAAACATTGTTAGGAAGGAAATTACCAGAGGAATACAAGAAATCAGCAGAGCATATCACTACTATGCAAAGCTATATTCCTGACTTCTAAGAGTAAAATCCCTTTGCAAACCCACTAGGACTGATGAGCAGAATTCACTAGGGCTTTCATCAAACTTGTCCTTAATGCACAGAGAGACAGCACTAAATTTTCCAACAGAGGGCTTGGGTAGCACTAAACTGTTCTTGGTGTCCCACGAACATGTTAATTAAAGAGCAGAGCTTGAACTCTAATAAAAGCCAAACTTTTTTTTTTTTTTTTTCCCCTGACAAGAATGCCTGAGGGGTGGGGATATTTGTATCCCCTAACAGGATCCAATTGTTTACTTGAAGGAACTAAAAACCCAGGCAGTACTTTCACAGCTAAATGGCTCGATGGCAAATCAGCATTTCAATCATTCTACAATCTACTTTTATCCAGTGCAGGTAAAGTGATATGAACTTACAAAAAGACTATGCCTTGACCTTTATAGAACTGAGATCAGTAAAAGAAATAAGGAGCCACCCGTGAATTACAAACAAGAGGCCAGCAGTGGCCAGTGACAACCAACAGCTCCCACAATCTAATAAATTTATTTAAAAGGATACTGTGTACTGGGTGTACTGTGCACACTGCTGTGTATCCCTGAACTTGCACAGGTGGGAGAGTTCTTCCACAAAAGCACAAAGCAGGGAGAGCAGAGGGTCAAGCCTGTGTCCTCAGAGAGATCCAGCCAAGTTAACATTGTGCTGTGATCCAGTTCTGGCCCTCAGCAAGTCTAAATAACATCAGTGCTCCACTGATGTGCTTTTACTGCTTCCAGTTCTACAACGTTTTCTCTAAACTGCACTTCATTGCCTGCTGTACTTATGCCCAAAGATTATTTAAATATTTAGTGGCTTGTGAAATAACGAAGGTTTAAGTGGATAATGGCCAATGTAGAAGGTTCTGTACAACCTTGGAGTATATTTGCTTTGGTTTTGCCACCAGTGTTTGATTCTACAGTTTCACACATTTGGTTATGGGTGGACATGACCTCACCTTCAGCTGTGTACAACTCCTTCCTCCTTATACTGAATAGCTAAAATAATTACCTAGTTCTCAGGTATTTAAAACATATATCTACTTACCCTGAAGGTAAAATCCTTTAGGTGCTTGACAAAAAGTTTTAGTAATGTTAATAATCAATGCTCCGTGTCATAAGCCACTCTCCATCTAGCTAAGGGCTAGTACTCTTTTTAGAGCACCAGCCTCAGCTATGTTCCTTGTAAAGACTTGTGTTCTTCTGTTAGACCTTTCAAAGCAAAGGCTAGGTCTCAGCAGAGTTAGTAGGCAGTAATTACGCTTTATCACACAATCATATAAGCCACACAGCATGAGCACGTAAGCATCTGCCACCTCACTGTAAAATGGTAAATAAATTGCATGGAAAGGCATAGGGAGTAACATCCTAAATACTTTATAGTCCCACCATTTATTGTCTCATCTATAATGCAAAGGAAATTAGTGGTCAGAGCCTGGATGTGCCAAATCTTACTGAGAATGGCAGCAATTCAGAAAGGAAAAGAAAAGTTAGAACAATAAAATGAACCAAGCCATTGACTGCCAGGAGTAAAACTCCAGTACAAGTAATAATGTTACAATTTGGACTGTGCTGATGAGGTATTGTTAGAAGAAAATAAAGATTTCCTGGGATACCTTGCCTGGACAATAAGAACTGTACCAAAGACCATCAGAGACACCTTCCCCATGCAGTATTAAATATATCTAGTTGAAACACAGAATTTTTCTTCCAGAGGCAAATTGGTTTGGTTCCAATTCAGCATCCAAAAATTGTCACGGTTTCCTATGAAATTTAAAGATGGAAACATTTTGAACCATAACATTTGAACCAATGTTGTTTGACAAAGTCAAAATCTCTTCTGCTTTTGTCTTGAGAAACATATGCTATGATTTCTGGGAAAATGAAGGAGAAGGTGGTGATTTGACACTCTATCCCACAATATTCTTGTTTCCAAATTGTGCTTTTACAGTTTGAATGGATAGACAACCAGATGGGTAAAAAAATCACTGCATAATCATACTGAGAGGGTGGTGATTAATGGGAAGTTCCCTACTTGGAGCCTGGTAACAAGTGTGGTACCACAGGGCTCTGTCCTGGGACTGTCTCATTTAATATCTTTGTCAGGGACCAGAAGAAGATGACAGAGTACGTTCTCATCAAGTTTGCAGATGACACCACTTGAGGGGGACTAGTGGATGAGTTCTAGGGCTCCACTGCCATTCAAAGGTGTCCAAGACATGCTGGAGGAGTGATCCAGCAGGAACCTAAAGAAATTCAACAAGAAGAAATGCAAAACTCCCCACCTGTGAAAGACAAGGCCCTGCAACATCACAGACTGGGACTGCCTGCCTGGGAAGCAGCTTTGCAAGAAAGTCCTTGGGGGTCCTGCTGGGCACCAGAGCTAAGCATGGGTCCACACGGAGACCTGGAAGCAAAAAGATTAACAGCACCCTGTACTGTATGAATAGGGCAGAACCAAGAGATCCAGGGAAGGGATTATCCTCCTCTACTCACTACTTGTTAGCTCATAGAGCCCAGCCTGGGGCTCTGCACTATAAGGAAGAGACTGGTAAACTAGAGAGAGTTCAGTGGAGGCCACCAAGATTGTGGGGGCTGGAGCACTTGTCTTGTGAAGAGAGGCTGGGGCAGCTGGACTTGTTCAGCCTGGAGCAGAGACAGTTTCAACAGCAAACTCCAGTGACTAAGGGGAAGTTATCAAGGAGCTGTAGCTCCTTGGAGGAGTCTTCTTCACAGCAGTGCATTGAGGGAAAAGAGACAATGAGTACAAATTGAAGCAATAGACGTTCAGATTGGAGAAACTTTTTGCCCATGAGGAAAGCTGAGCACTGCCATTGGCTGCCCAGAGATGCTGTCCAGTCTCCACCCCTGGAGGTTTTTAGGCCTTGATTATATGAAGCCCTAAAAAGACCAGTCAGATGTCTTGAGAACCCTGCTTGGAGCAAAAGGTTGTACTGGACACCTCCTGAGCTCCCTTCCAACCTGCATTGTTCTGTGATCTTATGATTCTCTAATTTATAATATAGAAGAAAAAATCCATCGGTTTAATATGAAGAAATCAAAAATCAAAATGCTCAGTTTCAAAAAGAGAAATGAAACTTTGTTGGTTTTTTTGAAACATTTATGACCTTTTAATTTCAACTCATATTTCAGCAAAATCATCAGATTCTCACAGGAAGTTTTGATGCTGATAGAGCAACAAAATTGGCTTGAGTATTATCCTTTAGGAAATTTTCAAGTGGTTCCGGCATGAATTATTTACATCAGGAAAAGGGACCCTACTTGTCTGAGTGTTTTATTAACATAGATTGGAAGCGATCACTGCATGAGAAAGCTACTAATCTTAAAGACACACAGGAGATAACTGGGGGAGACAGGAGTCTGACAGAGGAGATCAACACATTTAAGATTTAACTTGTCTCTGCATAGCTTGGCTGCATGCTAGAGGCATTACTTCTGGCAACGCGGCTCTCAGAACTGGTAGCTTCAGGAACTGTTTGGGTTTTTTCTGACCACATCTGTTAGTTCTTTAGAAAATCTGTAGGAAAATACAAAGAGGAAAGTCACACTCCAGTGGCTGGAACTTTTCTTTTTTTTTTTTTTTTTTTTTTCTTCTTGTGTCCAGAGGCAGGAAAAACAAGAGTTTGAGATCTCTCTGTTACCTGCTTCACTTACACTAATGAGGGGCCCACAGAACAGCTGCATTCACAAAGTGGAAAATAACATTTGTTTTCAGCAATCTGGTAAAAGCAGCTTTGCAACAGAAAATATTAAAGTCTTCTTTCTGAAGCAGTTCAGCAGTGCTTCAGGAAAACTGGATGGAACAGCCCTACTCTTAGGCCTTCTCCACTTCTGTTCTGCAGAACAGAGCCTCCTCCACAATGTCTGTTTCCTGATGGAGCCGATTGGTAAAGAAAGCATTCTTACACCCGTATGGGAACAAGCTGGGAAAGTCACATTCAAATAGTCTGTTTAAAGAAACTCATTTAAATACCTGCCTAATGCTAAATTTTTCAAACAATCAAAGCAGAGAAGCTGGTTTCTAAGCAGCGGTCTGCCTACCTGGTGGACCTTCTTTGAGAGTGTCTCCTATAGTCACTAGAGACGAATAGGTACTTCCACATTTTTAGAGGGCTATTTAACCCACCTATGGTCATTTTAAGATGAGATGAATCACCCTCTGGAAATAGTTATCTATAGAAAAGACAAATGCCATGATTTAAATACCTTGGGAGAGTCCTTGTGCATTTTGCATTTATTGATGTAGTCAAACACATAAATGAAAAATACCTTTTAGATTATATTTGTTTAGCTAATCCAAGTACATGACTAGTGTTTTTGGCAGTACACAAGTGGTAATCATTTATAAGTCTATAATAGCAAGAGATAAATACAAGCAAAGAGTGCAGCATCTGACAGACTTGTACAAATAGATTGGTCGCTCTCCTCCAGAAGTGTCTGACTTGTCTTTGCACCTTAGTCAATAAAGTCCTCAAGTGATTAAACAAGTTGATTCGCCCATTGTTTTTAGAACATCTCCTTGCTCATAACGTATCAAAGTCATGTAAAAATTGCACATAATACTATATTATCCACTAGCAGGCTTTTTCTTTCCTGCAGGAAAAGTTACGTGTTGTCTAAGAAAATCATATCTTCAGTAATATATTATTTGTCATTACCAGTGATTTTGAGAGGCTTTTTATGCAGACCTGATATTTTTCTTCTAGTTCCTATGTAGTTAGCATTGAATGGATGCATGCCTTAGTTCTTTGTTAATGGGTAGTATTTTAAAGAGTGACTGGTGGGTTGACTCTGGCTATCAGCTAGGTACCCACCAAGTTGCTTACCCATTTCCCCATCACCAGCATGGTGAAGAGAATTGGGAGAGCAAAACCTGAAAACTCATGAATCAAGATAAAGAAAGGTCTATAAGCACAGCAAAGCTGTGCACACAAGCAAAGCAAAAAGAGGATTTTTTTTTCAATATTTCCTGTTGTCAGGCAGATGTCCAACCACTTCCTGGAAAGCAGGGCCTCAGTACACAGTTGCTTGGGAAGATAAATAACATAACCACAAGCATTCCTGCTTTTTCCTTCTTTCCCTGGACTTTCACTGCTCAGTAGGATGTCATAGGATATGACCATATCCCTTTGGTTAATTCAGCTCAGCTGTCCTGGCTCTGTCCCCTCCCAGCTTACTGTTCACCACCAGCCTACTCACTGCAGGGGGAGTGAAAGAAAGAGAAAACATCGGTACTGTGCCAGCACTGTTCAGCAATAGCCAACACATTGGTGCGTTATTAGCGCTGGTTTAGTTACAAGTCTAAAACACAGCAGCATACAAGTAGCTATGAAGAAAATTAACTCCATCCAAGCCAGACCAAATATCATGACTCAAGTAATTTTTTCCCAGAGAAAAAAATACTCAATGCAAAGGTAATGCAAGCACAAAGTAGATGGGCAAGAGAGCTGAAATGAGTGGGATAATGCAGTAGTGTAGAAGCCTAAGTAGTACTACAATAACTTATGTCTGATACCCCTCTCTAAGCAGGTTAGACTGGAGAAATCTGAACTGATAGTCAGGTTTTCCGAGGTGTTGAGCATCTTACAAAATTTATCTGGTATATGGCATAAATTATGGAATTATGTTCTGCAAAGTAAAGAATTCTGGAACTTGACTATGTTTATTAAGAACATCTATTTGTTCAACTTTTTAGAGTTGCTTCAACCATTTATATCTAGTGATATAAACATGCTAGGTTTCTAATAAAAGAAATATCTTTTTTTTTTAGACTGTTGACATAGCTAGGTAAAACAGATGAGCTTTCAAATACATATATCTCTCTTTCATCCTTCTTTGATGTAGCCAGATACTTATTTTTTCAGCTTTTTCAGGTATAAAAAGGAACTTAAAAGAAGAATAACTGAAACACCAAGGTCTCTTAGAATTAGTTAAACAATGTCCATTGGCGCAGGAACTCAGATGTACCACTTCCACTACTTTCTGAACTATCATACTACCAAAGTCTGACAGAAGTTTTCACTCCCTTCCTTTTCTCGCCATGTTCTAGAGAATATTTAGATGCAAATCCCATTTCTACCACATTTCTTTGATATATTTCTCTTCAGCCTTTTATTTTTTAAATTAGCTTAGATTGAGTCTGCAATCAGCATCCTGAGTAAATCCCCATCCTTGGATTCTATCTGTGAAACATACACAGCATAAAAAACTTAAGTGTCTAATTTAGGAGTTTGAAGTGGACCCAAGGGACCACTTGCCTGAAGGTATGTTTTAAATGCTTACATTCCGTATTAGAACCAGCCCTAATACTTGGGGTTAAGAAAAGTGCTAAGCAACAGGATGTCTCAAATTTAGGCTTTGGAATGCTAAAACTTAATTCCCACTGTGAATCTAGCCTCAAGAGATTAGGTGATTTTTTGAACCCAGATCCTTCAAGCTGTGGTGTAGAAAGCCCTTTCTCAGCCCAAAGCATATTTGAATTTAGATTAGAATAAATTTATTTCCATGAATTAAACTAGCAGTTTAAGAGAAATACTGGAGCTCCCTAGTTGTAATACATAGTATGTGAGCAGTTTCATGGTCTTACTACAAGATGCTATGGGGAAATGATAACCAATTCCAGCAATCATGATATAATTACAAAGAGGTAACATCTTCAAAAAACTCTTCTTTCTTTGATAAAAGAAATTGCATACTTAGGAAAGAAATTAATTCCAATAGAAATAACCCAAATCTCATGAATGTAGGGAATGAAGAAACCTGAATTTTGAGTTTTTAAAAGCACACAGGGCTCTGGGGAACCTGTCTTCCTCTGTCTGCCACAAGCTTATCTGTGGTGGTAAGATAACTCTCAAGGACAGCGATACTCAAGACCAAGGCATGAAAGAGTGTTCAAAGTTTCTTAGGGCTGACTGATGAAGACAGTTCAGGCTACAAGTGTCAGGAAAGATGCCTACCTTTTGATAATTTTGCAAGTATATTTCATCTTTCTCTTTCTGATATCTCTGTATCTCTTTCCATTGTTCTTCTGAGGGGAGTCAGTTTGTCTACAGCCAGTTTTGCTTATGGGGCAAAAGAAAGGAACTTTTGAGACACAAAGAAGATACTAAATTTTGCAGAAGCCTTGTTTAAAGGCTCATCTTCACAATGAAATTACCCCAGTAGTGTCGTAAGGAAGGTCTTTGTGTCTGCTTCAGACCTGTTGCAAAGGCAAGGTTACAAGAATTCTTACATTATGGGCTGGGAGGAATTAACGTTTTCTCACATTTGTCATAGGTAAAATGTCCAGACATAGGTAGCCATAGTGGCATAGCAAATATAAAGTTGTTAAACCATGATTACTAGATGACAGGTCTGTGGCTTGCATATTAGGAATTCCCCTACATTGATTTTAATGAAAAATATATTAAGCAATTACGCCTTTTATGTACCATACACTGTCTATAAGGACAGCGGAATCTTTTCCAAAGGAGAAATTTTTATCATTGGTTTTTTTTTTTTCTTTTGCCTCAACACCTGGGAAGCAAATGGAAGTTTCATGTTTCCTATTTCAGGATTGGCATAAGGATCTGAGTGCTACCCAGTTTATACACTTTTATATTTAAAATCAAGCCTGATACCATCATACAAAGTCCCTTCTGCTCTTCATCTTTCTCTTTCTCACACCCTGCCCCCACATCTCTATTTCAATTTCACCATATATAAAAACAAAAATTCCATAAATGAGAATAGTCCCCAACTGTCACAGGCATTCAAAGCATGACCATCGTTTTTCACAGATTCTAAAATCCTTCTCCTGGGATCCTTGTTAAATACTTTCATGGGAAAATTTTAAACATATTCTTGTGTTTGTTTTTTGGTTTGGTTTTCTTTTTTTTCTTTTTGCCTGTTGAAGTACAGCTTGATATTTACATGCATTCTATATGTGACAATGTAGAAGGGCTTTTTCCCCCCTCTCTTTAACATGGCTTCCCATGGCAATGTGGTCAAAGTGTCTACAATGCTACATCTTTTGTCACAGTCATTATAGGCATGCCTCTTTTCATCTATTTTAATCACTCATGGGGAATAACACCTGAATTCTGAGTGGTGGTCTAGGAGACAATAATCTGAATTCTAAGAATCTACGTCTATAGCTATGTCAGTTCCACGTACTTACAGTAATGAGGTATATGTAGAGGCATTAGGTAGCACATCACACTCTGCAAAGTCAAACAGAATAGTAACTAAAAAAACACCAAAAGGTCTCTATGAAAGGGGACTTTTTTTTTGTTATAATCATGGGCAATGCCTAGTATTTTATATTTATACAGTATTTTATATAAACATGGTGAGATTTACAAGAAAACAAATAATGATATTTCTACTGTAGCCTAGATATATGCTTTTCTATTGTTATTTGCTGTGCTCACAGGTTTCTCTCTTTCTCAAGTATGAGAAGAATTGTGCTTCTTTATAGAAATTTTCCAAATTATGTATGTTAAAAATTAAAATACTTCAAGATCAGACCAAAATCAAGGCCAACAGTTTTCCTTTAAGCAACGAAGTGCAAATCCTGCTTCCATATGTTAATTATTTAATCTACTGAAACACCACCACAGGTAAAATCTCCAATTGCGTTTGTTTCCCTGAATCACTATTTAACCTTATCTTGTATAATGAAATTATTTAACAAATTGTAAACATCTTATTTTACCAAAAGTTATATTTAGCAATATAATTTTCCCATCTTAAAAAATTATTAAGAAATGTATATACAAATATTTTTCTTCTTGATTAAATAAAACAAGAAAAATGTTGCTATATGTAACACCTCAGGATGAAACTTAAGTCGAAGGAAGAAATTCTCATTGATTTTAATAGGGCCGAGATCTCACTCACATATTTCCCACTGGTTCTATAAAATATTATTTTTTTATTGCTAGTCTGTCTCACTCACAACCTCATCTTCTACAGCCTCCATATCATGTTCATTTACTACTTTTTCATCTAACACAATCGGTAGTTTTAAAAGAGGTCTTTGAGTGATTGGTCAGTGATCTGCATTAGCAGATCTCCTCCTTTGAAGAGTTTGACATTGCAAATCGTTACACATTTTCTGAGATACGGTGAGTTCCCAAAGCTCACTGGAAAATGATAAAATGTACAGCCATTAATAAAAACCCAACATACAGACTGAAAGCATGGTTCTTCTTCTACTGTAGACTCAGAGGCTGAAAATTTTTCCTGTATAGCTAGTTGACAATTTCAAGATAAACTAAGGTATTTTAAGCCTATTAAGCACCACTGTGATAGCCTAGTCTGAATTTACATATAGTTAGGCTATTTATTTCACATATTTACATTTTTACTTCGGTGGGTCAGTTCTCTTCCTTATATCCCCATTCTCAAATAAAGCTGAATTTGCCACTTACTCATTTTGGCATAACACCACAAATACTAACCAGCTCATACTTGAAAAATGCATTGAAGATGAAAACTTTGCTATACATGATTTCAACATGGAATCCATTACTACTAAAATACGCAGTTGATTTTTTAAAACTTTTTAGCCTTACGGCACCAGTGGCTTATGGGAAGGACAGCTTTAAACTCCACTTGGCACTCTGGAATAGCTGTTTTGAAAACCTCTCATCTTTAGAAAGCTCACAGTGATGCCTACTCACGTTGTCATTTACAAGGAAACAGAAGTGACTCTTCACATTCCTGAAGTGTTCAGTATTTTCCTGGGCCAAATTATTCAGAGGATAAGATTACTTGACCAAAGATTTACTTGACCTCTCATTTGAGTTTGAGTTCACCACTGAAATCCATTGCTTCTATGGGTTTTAGGGTGCACTGGAACAGGCCCTAGACATTTGAAGAACTTAAATCTATATGCATAGATGCATGTGTACTGCATTTAGACTGCCAAAATAAAGCATTCTATAGCAAATCCTACAACACAAAGAACTATCTTTTGTCATGAGATTATTCTGTCACTGTAATGTTGTGTCTTAAAATAAAAGTTCTAACTATTTATTTATACCATAAGCTTCCTGAATGTGCAAGGGAATTGCATAAATTCTTCCAGTGTGACAGTTTTAAAAGCAGTTAAGTAATCTTCTGTAATAAACTTGATATGTCTGAAAGAATTCTATGAAAATCTTGTGAATCAAAAAGTATGACTCTGTTCTTCTCAAAGAGATAAAATATTTACAAATGAAATTTGAATAGCTGAACATTATAGCAGAATTGATGATCTAATTTAAATAAGGAAATCTGGTATTATACATTATATCCATTTCATTGCATTTTCCTCAATTCTCATTTTTACCATTTGTTCTAAAAGTCCCATCAAGTGTCACAGTAATTCCTGCATTGCACTACCAAGATAGGTTTGTATGGACCCATGGTGGTTTCAGTACCCAGGTGTCAATGGATGAAAACCTGATTTTCATCAGGCAGACCCTTTGTCAGTGGGTAGATCACTAAAGCCAAAGGACAGCCCCAAAAAAGCTTTTCAGTCAAAAGACAGGTTCCAGGAAGAATCTTTTTGTGTGTGTGCGCGTTATTCACTTTAAATGAAGTGGAGAGAAGCTTAGACAATTTTAATTTCTATGGATGTTAATGAAAGGGAAATGTCTAAAGATTAACAAGAAATAATGTCTATTTAACTGGAAAATATTAAGTACATTCCATTCAGGAATAATTCTTCTTTAGGCAACTGTGTTTATTCAAATTGCTATAATAGCAAGGAAATTCAGAAGCCAGAAGCCAATCACAAAACTAGGGATCTTATCACAGTTCTTTCATGTTCAGAAATTTTTGACCAGGCCACTTCATTTTTGCCTTCAGTTAAACCCTACCTGGAAACAAATTATCTAATGAGACTACCCATTTTGCTTACCAGTGCTGTGTAGGTTTATATTTGAATTGGCTTACCTTACACGGTAATTCAGTAAAATATAACAGTGGCACAGATTGGTTTTTTACATCAATTAAACAGAGCAGATGATGGAATTGTACAGTTCACGTTGAAACTTGTTTTGTAGTGTAATTAAATATTTCTTTTACTAATCTTGAGTGTTCTGTAATTTCTGTCTTCTTTTTTGTTATTGATGATTAAAACACCAATATATTTTACCAAAACGTCATTTTATGTCCAGAATTTCTCCCCGAGACCTTTTATATACTCAGTCCTTCACTTATATAACAGAAATTAACTGCATTAGTAACAGAAAACAATAACGTTTAAAAAAATTGCCCTAATTTTTTCTTTCAAAGTTTTTACTTGTCTTTGAAAGTGACTAACTCACCACAAAATATCAAAAATGGAAAAATGGAATTGCTTAGACCTTATTTAGGGAGACTGAGACACAAAACAATGTAGGTGGTTTGACCAGCATTGTATTCTTAGTTAGAAATATAATCCATAAGATAGAATGAAATTTTATCACATTTTGATCACATTAATATTCACAATATAAATTTCCAAAAAAAAAAAAAATAATTTGTTTAATGAAAACAGAACATTGTGATAAAGTATGTTCATTCAAAGGCACTTTAAGAGTGGAAGATCTTTGACTTTCAAACTTACATGGGTATGTGGATTGCTTGGTCTAAACAGTGAGCTTATGGAGTTGAAGTTTTGCCAACTTAATTTGAATTATGTGTTTTTCAGAATGTCCACTGCTTTAGTAGTATCCAATTAAGGAGCTATATTAAATTGCGGACATTAGCGTAGTGCTATCTGTTACTAATTTAAGTTTTATGGGCACTATCACAAAGTTTTATTTCTAACAGGTTGCATATATAAATTACTTATAAATGAAAATTACCTAAGTACTGCTTTTTACAATGCCTTTAACAAGTCTGAAATAAAGAATTGTGTTAAAGGAAATAGCCTTTTTCAGTAACTATCTTTTATAGCTATTTATATAGATTTTTGACCAATGTGGATTTGATTTAATCATATGGAGATTATATTTGTACACAAGGTGACCAGCAGTGAAGCAGTACACATATATCATAAACTATTTTTAATTTCCCTTGCATTTCATGTCTGCTCCCTTTAGCTATTGAAATATGAATGCCTCAAAGTGCATGTAATACTTTATCCTGTTCTTAAGGTAAGGTCACTTGTGTTCAATAAAAAAAAAAAACAAAGCAACCTGTTCTTTTTAAAGCTATTGTAATGAACTTACTCATGTATTAGCAAAGGACTTAAAGTGCACTGTTTTTTAAAGAATATTTTTCAGACGCTATAAATTTAAAGCTATTCTACTAGAATAAAAGAGATTAATATTGGATAGACAAAGTTTCCAACTTCTATAGCTGAGTAACACTCCTGTAATGAATGCATCAATACTATAGGAGAGATTTCAATGATTAAAAAAAATTAAAATGTAGAATATTTATAAGTTGAAGTCTGCTAATTGTAACAAGAAGTATCTGTAGTCAGTCCTAGACTGTGAAGAATGCAAGAAGAAACCTACATACTTGAAGAGATTTTATGTCTGAATGCGTAGCTTAATAAAGTGACTAACATTTTCTTCTTTATTTTTCCTGCTTAGACAATCAACAGTTTATTGTTGCATGGCAGTTCTGTGTGGCCATGTCTGAGGTCCATGTCTGTGGGTAAGAAGAAGTTCTTTACAATGAGGGTGGTGAGATACTGGCACAGGTTCCCCAGAGAGGGGGTGGAGGCCCCATCCCTGGAGACATTCAAGGCCAGGCTTGATGAGGCTCTGAGCAACCTGATCTAGTTGAAGGTGTCCCTGCTTGCTGCAGGGGGGTTGGACTAGATGACCTTTAAAGGTCCCTTCCAACCCAACACATTCTATGATTCTATGATTCTATGATTGATTCCATCCCAGGTGGGATGGAAGGTGGAAGGGGAAACCATTGTCACACTGGTTGCAAGATATTAATGTCCCATGGCCCAGGAGGTTTACAGGGACTCTGTTTTTGCTACTGCACTTGTTTTCAAATTCAGTGCTTGTGTATCCCTTGCAATAGCCTTCATCACCATTTCAGAATCGCATGTGCACTTTTGGAAAACAATTTGGACAACTTGATGGATGTCCAGATGCTCACCTCTTGCAGGATCTCCTCAGGCTTTGCTGGTGTTGAACAAAAGGCAGAACTATTATGGCTTGGGTGATCAGTACTCTGGTGCTGTGTGCTTGTTTATCTCCATGCTTTTTACCATAACATTTGCCTTTGAGCAGAGGAGAATCAGTGGTCAACTTTTGTTGAAATGTTGGGCTTGAGACACAGTTTTGGCTGAAGTCCTGTTTAATTTAGTTCACTTACAGAGTTTTGAGCAAAGATGTTCAATGAGAGGGTACTGAAAGAAGATGGGCTGTTGCAAGACATGATCAGTAGCTGTGTACAATGCTATATAAGAATATACATATATAGGTAAAGCAGCTGGCAAATAGTTTTCAAGCTGTGTGCAAAAGGGAAAAGATCATAAATAGAGGATTTAAAGAGAGCTGGACTAATTTGCTTGTCAAGAATTTTTTCTCCTGTCAAGTGTGACTTTTTGCTGCTCTTTTCAACTTTCTTTACTGCTGAATGATATTTTGATTAGGTAGAGGTGAACACACTTTGAGTTTATTTAGAAGGGAAACTTTTTGTCATTAATTCAGCAATTTGTCAGAGGGAAGTTGGGGACCTGCAGACATTACTGGAATTGGAACAGCTCCAAGCCCTGCACATACCAGCCAACTTCTGTAAACTATTGTTCTGTCAGATTTTAAAAGAGGATAGATGAGTTCTGTATGGTCCTCTATATGTATCTTGAATTTAACAAACTTACTAAGTCTGTAGGAAATACTATAGAGTGGCAGTCAAATAGGGACCCAAATGCGGGAGGGGAGGCTGTGTTTGTTTTAAGCTGTCCCTAAAAGTGTAGTAGGTTAGAAAGAGGATAGACCTTTATATTTCATCAGTAGCTTGAAGACCAGTGAAATGCTAACCTAGTGGCTGAAATTATAGGAGCTGTGCTGACCCTCAGCCTGCCTGTTTTCAGGATCCTGAAATGTTTGGAAATTAACTGAGACAAAACATCAGATTAATTATTATTCTATTTTGTTAGTTTTGATTCCACCTTTGTCATTCAAAGACAACTTGTAGAGGTGAAATATACCTACAGAAAATAATCTCTGAAAGAATATCAGAGAACTGTTATTAAAATGCAAAGGTTCACATGCAAAGCTGTAACAGGAACTATTATCTAGTGATATGTAACAGGGAAGTTTGTAGAAAACACACCATCGCTTTTTCAAATTAGATTCCTAATATTTCATCTATTCAAGTATCCAGCTATCAAACATTGTAACTACAAATACTCTACATCCTTAGTTGCTCCTTATCCTATGTTATGTATGGAACCTTCTTTCTGAAGCTGAGTAGAAACAGTTAACAACTACTTAAACTAAGAATGATGAAGGAGGGAGAGAATAACAAGCAGCTCTGCAAGGGACCTAGGGACAGGGTCAGTCAGCAAAAGACATGGGGTGATGTGAAGTCCTTAAAAGGCACTGTTATGGAGAAATTCCCCAAACCATCTCCAGGAACTCAACATGCTGGGATGCCTCTCTGAAGTGCCTTTATGGGGAATAAACATGATGAATTAGAGAAATGTGTGCAGTTGCAGGGCTGTAATCTTGTTAGGATCATGGAGGTGTGGGATGGCTCCCATAAGTGGAGTGCTGCAATGGAGAGATATAGGCTAATTAAGAAGGACAGGAAGGGAAGACAAGGAGGGAGAGTTGCCCTTTATGGCAGAGAGCAGCTGGAGTGCATGGAAGTTTGGCCTGAGGATATAAGGGATGAATCCAGGGATGAAGTTAGGATGGTTAACGTCCAAATGGAACTGAATCTGGCCAGGGATGTCAAAGACAACAAGAAGGGCTTCCATAAGCATAGAGGTGACAAAAGGAAACCAGGGTAAATGTGGGCCTATTGCTCAACAAGATGGGGGACCTGGTTACACAGGACATGAAAAAGGCTGAAGTACTGAATACCTTCTTTGCCTCGGTCTTTACTAGCAAGACTGGCTTTCAGGAAACCCAGGTCCCAGAAATAAGGGGAGAAATCTGACACTGTCTTGTTGACATCCTTGTCTCTTAATTGGAGAGACATGGATTTGATGGATGGACCACTCGGTGGATAAGGAATTGTCTGGATGATCACACTCAAAGAATTGCGGTCAATGGTTCAACGTCCAACTGGAGGTGACTGGCGTTCCTCAGGGGTTGGTATTGGGACCAGTACTGTTTAAAATCTTTGTCACTGACATGGATGGTGGGACTGAGTGCACCCTCAGCAAGTTTGCTGAAAACACCAAGCTGTGTGGAATGGTTGACACACTGGAGAAAAGGGATGCCACCCAGAGGGATTTTGACAGATTTGAGAGGTGGAATCATGCAAACGTCATGAAGTTCAACAAGGCCAAGCGCAAGGTCCTTCATGTGGGTCACAGTAATCCCAATCACAAACACAGGCTGGGTGGACAATGGATTGAGAGCAGCTCTGCTGAGAAGGATTTGGGGGTATTGGTTGATGAGAAGCTTAACAGGAGCTAGCAATACATGCTTGCAACCCATAAAGCCAACCACATCTTGGGCTGCATCAAAACAAGTGTGGCCAGCAAGTTGAGGGAGGTGATTCTGTCCCTCTAGTCCGCTCTGGTGAGACCCCACCTGAAGTTCTGTGTCCAGTTCTGGGGCCACCAACATAAGAAGGACATGGACCTGTTGGAGCGAATCCAAAGGAGAGCCACAAAGATGATGAGAGGGTTGGAGGACCTATCCTTTGAGGACAGACTGAGAGAGTTGGGGTTGTTCAGCCTGGAGAAGAGAAGCCTTTGGGGACACCTTATAGCAGCCTTCCAGTACTTAAATGGGGCCTACAGGAAAGCTGGGGAGGGACTCTTTATCAGTGAGTGTAGCGATAAGACAAGGGCTAACAGTTTTAAACTAAAAGAGGGTAGATTTAGATTAGATATAAGAAATTCTTTACTGTGAGGATACTGAGACAGTGGAATTATCTCCCTGCCCATGTCAGGGTGTCCCTGCCCATGGCAGGGCTGTTGGAACTAGATGGTCTTTAAGGTCACATCCAACCAAATCATTCTATGATTCTATGAAAGTATTGCCAGCAGGTAGAGCGAGGTGATCCTTCCCCTCTGCTCAGTCCTGGTGAGGCCATACCTGTAGCACTATGCCCAGTGCTGTGCTCCCCAGTACAAGAGAGACATGGAATCACAGATTCATAGAATATCTTGAGTTGGAAGGGACCTATAAGGATCTATGGACATGGACATACTGGACAATCCAGCAAAAGGTCACAAAGAGGATGAAGGGACTTTCCTCCTATGAGGAAAGTCAAAGAGCTGAGACTGCTTAGCACTAGCGAAGAAAAGGCTCGGGGGACATCTCATCAAATACCTGACGGGACAGTGTAAAGGAAATCGAGCCAAGCTTCTTTCAGTTGTGCCCAGTGAAAGGACTGGAAGCAATGGGCACAAACTGAAATGCAGGAGGATCCCTCTGAACATCAGGAAACAATTTTTTACTGTAAGGGGGACAAAGCACTGGCACAGGTGTCTCAGGGAGGTGGTGGACTCCCCATCCTTGGAGATATTGAAAAGGTCCTGGACATAGACCTCGGTAACTGCCTCTAGGGGGCCCTGTTGTAGCAGGGGGTTGGACCAGATGAGCTCCACAGATCCCTTGCAACCTTAACCCTTCTGGGATTCTGGGATTGTGTGACTCTCTGAAAGCAGTATTCCATATACGACTCTCTGAAAGCAGTATTCCATATACTGTGGTTGCCTAATACTATGCAATGTTTCTGAGAAATTGTGAATAAACGTTGTGCATCTCTTCCTTGGACTTCTTATTTACTGACTCTTCTACTTAATGATAAGATAAAAATGTCTATTTCCCGATCCCTACAGAAAGTTACTACTCATTCATCTTGACTTTGGGAAAATATTGAATTAATTCCTACTGTGGTAAATAGACTTGATTCATGTATGTTTTCCAGCACTTCGAATTGCCCTTCATACCGACAGATGAAACATCTTTATACAGCTTTAACCTCTCTGCACAAGCAACTGCTTGCTATCCTTTCCCTGTTCTTCACTGATAAGGACAGGTCACTTGGGTTTGTACGATGTTTCTAACCAAGCTGTTAACAAGCGTCGGTGGCCATTCACATGCTCTGGTTGTGTTTGCCTTGAAAAGTATTGCGACATAATATTTCTACATTCTTATTAAATGCTTTGACCAGTTCTTGACGTCACATGGATGCTTTTGATACACATCTTTGTGTCTGAATTTTTATTGATTACCCTTATTATGCTTTGTCTTATTTTTTTTTTAATAAGCACTCTCATGATGACATTTTCTGGTTGCAGTCACTGGTAAATAACTACTTTTTAAGTTACCCTTGTCATTTCAGTGTGGCTTTGTATGGCAAGTTTAAACAACTTCTGGCAATCACTTCATAACTGGTATCTTTAAAACTGTTTTTTCCAGATCCCTTGTTAACAAAAAAGAAATCCACAACAGATAGTTAAAGCATGGAGTAAGGCAATAACAGCTCAAAGCAGAAGAAATTGACAGAATATAACTTGATATTTAGAAATCAACACATGTTGATAATAGATTTTCCTTCTCTGAGCAGCAGTTCCCTGCAGCCACTGATGAGTTCCACAGGGTTGACTACTCCTGGTCATTGTTTCCCTGTTGGTATTAATATTGGCTGATCAACAGTCGCTGTCTGAAAGTCCCAGACATGTCATGGATTCAGGACTGAATTTGTCATGCATTTTATTTACTATCTATATTTAACATTTTCATGTTTGGCTTTTTTTTTCCTCTTTGATAATATTAAATGTCTCCACATCCCCTATTCATGTTGAACTGTATCCCCTGATCTTTGACAGTCCAACAGCCAAAATGCAAAAAAAAAAAAACCAAAACAAAACACCCTACTATTAGAAACATGATAAACTACTGTGTCTGCTCCTTACATACTGTATAATGAATTTTTCTGCCTGGTTATTTTAATTGGCTAGTTCCTCAGTGAGTGTCCTAATCATGTAATCAGGCTTGAGTTATTAGCAATGCCTTGTGTTCAGTTAATTCTATGCATTTCTGAATATATAACACGTCTTGTTTTTCAGTATTACTAAATGGTGTATAATGTCTTCAGTGGCACAGCTTTAATAAATTAGACCCAAGGTCTGAATGACACTAATTTAGCTTATTCTAGGAGGGCAGAAAAATAAAAAAGTTCTTCTTGTGCTGTAGTCATTTGTAGAACTGGAGGGAACAAGTGCATTTTTAAGCTATTAACCTTCCATTATTTTTCAGTTTTGAGATCTTACGTAGGTTCTATTTTTTTATCAAGTGATCATAATCATTTCATATTTTTTTTTTTTTTTTGCTTTGGTCAGATTAGCACTCCACTTTTGGCTCTGACAACCAGAACTCCATGACACACATGAATGTAACTATCCATTTCTTCAACATAATCAGAACTCCAGTCCGATATTTTGTTATAGTCAGAACTCTCCTGTATCACAGCATACAGAAAACAATCTGTCAAATAGTCGTATTACAATTTCTACAATAAACTTGTATGATGACTAGTAACATAATCAGGGTTTCTCTGCTATAATTGAAGTATTTTGTTTGCCACAGTAATTCTTTACCTGTGCAATAATTATAACACCAAATACCTGCAACATCATCACTACTTTGGGCAAAGCTAGAGATGCATTACAGGTCCTCATACCGACATATTTTTATACAAATCTCTAAACAGGAAGAGCTCCACTCTTGGCTTAATCGATTCCATGGCAGGACAATAAATTCATCCTGGCTTCTTCCTCAGCATTTCTGCATTACTCTGTGAAATCCATTCCTATGTAGCTCAATCATAAATGAGTACAAGAGCTCGGTGCCTTTCACTAACACAGAAACAACTGAAGTATCTGACGTCTGTCCCCTGTGGATGGGGGACAATCAAATCTCTGTCAGAGAGATGTATCCAAGGCAACTGTATAGAACCACAGAAATACCGAATGGATGATGTTTAAAGGAATCTTTGGAGATTATCTAGGTCACCACCGCTGCACAAAACATGGTCAGCTACAGCAGGTTGCTCAGGGCCTCCCTGATTCAGGGGAGCTGGAAACTCCACGACTTCTCTGAGCAACCTGTTCCACTGTTCTGGAACCAAATCTCTAAACTTGGCGGAGACCTGGAGTCATCCCCATCTTGGCATAAACACTGTTCTTTGACAGAGAAATTTATGGTCCATTGCTTATTGTTAGTGCATGGAGACATACATCCACACTCTGAAAGCCACTGCGTCAACTCTATAAATATCAGGAGTCAATGGTTACCTCTGATGTACAGAGGAATACCACTCTGACCCAGGCAGACTTCTATCCCTTTATCTTATACTAAGAGCTCTATCACTGTTACTGCATACATTGACTCAGTGCCCACCTCAACATAGGTAGGTCTCTTCTAGGGCCTGATCAGGATCAGTTTCTACTTAGGCAGAATTGTGGTATGCCTAGAGAGACACAAGAGTACTTTTCTGTTGCTGGCACAGGTTTCATGAAAATCACTGTCATGGGAAGTATTCAAAACCCATGTTGAGGCAAGTAGCTACCTAAACACAATTTCTAAGTCTGCAGAGTTACCTAAAAACCTTAACCTTACTGAAGCTTGATCTCTGTTTTTGAAAACTACTGGGAACTATCAACATATCTATATACCAGGAGCTCTTAAAAAATCAAATATGTTTGTATATTTAATACTCATCTGTAACACCTTGGCTTGCATAGCGTGGTACCTATGTAGATACATACACATATGTCCTCTGGTCACTAATACCAGCAAAGAGACTAACAGCTACACTCAAACAAGACCATCATCTGTAGCAATAACTTTATCTTTTTTATATCATTTTCATGTATCTGATGTATCCAGAATATTTTCCTCTTCACCAGTATCAAATGGCTGCGTACTCCTTATGGATGGTAAACTGTATTCCCATCTCTCACTTTAGAGTTCATCCCCAACTCGTCTCTTTTTTGCTAACGTATGGACATTTACTTGATCACTTCTGTATGTCCAGGGTTGTTTCCTTTGAACAAACACATCACCACATGCAAACGTATGCACGCACAAAGATGCATCTACACCCCTGGCAGGAGTTCACTGCATCTGTTAAATTTTTGAGACTACACCATGGACCTGAAGTGTCTAGTTTTCTATCTGTTCCTTTGACATATTTTATATGAGTAAGGATAGAGCCAGGACAGCACAATAGTGGCAATCCAGCTTCTGATTTATGCAAGGTTCCGTGTCCATCATTCACATAAGAATGTTAATATATAATAAGTATGACAACAAATTAATAGTTTTCCATACCATCCATTTTTCTGTTCTGCACAGGGATTTTCCTCCCTCTCTGCCTCTGGGTAAAGATCCTGTGCTCCCATCTTTGGGGTCCATTTCCATCTTTGCTGTAACAGGCTTCTGTTGAAATATTGAACTTGTTAAAACTGGTTCCTCATGTCTGATGCACTCTAATCTCTATTTCTTACAAAGGGAAAATGTCATCCCTTGGTCAGAGGTATTTAAGGGTCCATCTCTGTTTCTCAAATAATTGGATCTTCATCTGCACTTCTGAGAGGTGAAATTTTGCCTACAATTCTGACCTACTTAAAACTACAATTTTCACTCCTGACTCTCTATCCCCATCTGGGGCTCTCTGTCTATCTCTGATATAGCAAGGTTCCAGACATAGAGAGAGATGCATCTCTATTTATGTATTGTTAGCAGATACATGTTCTTTCTACAGTCCCTTAAGGATGCCATGAGTAACTATTTGCCAGTAGGACTTGATACTGCTGATGACCACCCTTTGAACGTTGCAGCAGTCCAATCAATTTCATATTTGCCTATCATACACTTATTCAGTCCATATCTCACCAGTCTGGCCTTGCTAACATCAAAGTAAACAACCGTGACTTCTCTCATCAAGACAATGACTAGCAAGTCTGGTACAGAGGGCTACCAAGATGGTCAGGAGCATATGCAATATGAGAAGACGCTGAGAGAAATTATTTTCTTCAGCCTTAGGAAGAAAAGGAAAGGAGAGGGGTTACTCTTATCTTCAACTCCCTGATGAGAGGATATAGAGAAAACAGAGCCAGATTCTTCTAAGTTGTGCTCAGTGACAGGAAGAGAGGCAATGGACCCAAGTTGCAAACCTGGAAATTCTGATTGCATATATGGCAAAAATGTTTTTGTTGTGAGTATAGTCTATCACTGACAGAGGTTTCACAGGAACCTCCACCCTTGCAGCAGTTCAGGATAAGGCTCTGAGCAACCTGCTTCAAGCAGACCTGCTTTAAGCAGATAGTTGGACTACATGACCTCTGGAGGACCCTTTCAACCAACCATGGTGCCCTGATTCTCTGATGTCTGAAGATTCACAGAACTGAGATCATCAAAATGACAACCAAGTTTGTTTTCAGAACCTTGCACATAAGGGTAAGAGCTTTTCATGATCCTGGAAAGACTTATGAACATGCTTTAACTTTACAGAATTTGAACAGTATCATTGACTTTACGGGAATAATTTACAGTGCTCTGAATGAAGCAAGAGTATAAATCTTAACAGTTGTTTTACTCCCTCTTCTTGTAAATGCAAATATGTGCTTATTCTTGAAGCGTATATATAATCCCTTTGGACTGTTCTCATTTTCAAATTTTAGTAGTAAATTGCAAGTAATATGAGATAAATCATGAAGTAGTGTGTGTTTTGTAACTTACAGTTCAGTATATTTGGATTATTTCATTCTGCTTTTTGAAGAATGAACGGGCTTTTATCATTCAGGATATGGGAGAGAAAAGTTGAACCAACAGTTTCAAATTCAACCTCACTGCTTTGCCTTCAGAAAAGAGTGAGTTAATTATGCAGAGGAAATAATTTGAACTTTCATTTTTTGGAAAAGCTTGTTAGATGGAAAGCTGGTATAGGATAGGAACCTCCACAATACAAAAAAAATTGCAGCACTCTAGGTGGGGTTCAACTGAAACTTTGAAACACCTTCTGAATTCTGGTGTAAAATACTTCCTCACTCTTTAAGAAATTTTACCTAATGCCTTCCCCCAGCCCTCCCATTTTCCAACCAAACTTCACTGTTGGAAATCTGAACCAATGGTAAATTCACAGATTTCAAATAAGATTAGAAGACTACCATTTTCTTCAGAACTGGAAATAAAGAGCCTAATGAAAGTACCTTTATTCTGAATATTTCCCTGGCTGATCACTGAAAATATTCTTAAAGACTTTCACTCTAACAAAATTAAATTAATTGGATTATATGTTACCAATGAGCCCCTTCAGTGTTGGTTTTTTTTGTTTTTGTTTTTGTTTTTTTTTAATTGGCATGATCATAAATATTGCTCAGTTCTGAAAACTATTTAAGTTTAGCTAGAAGTATAGAACAGCTTTCTTAAGGAATTAGAGATATATGGGTTTGGGCTTTGGTATTTCCTGTATGTTTAACCAAGCCTAGCTTTTAGGAAAAAAAAAACCCACAAAACCAAACCACCAACAAAAACCAAAAACTAAACAAATAACAAAAAAACCATCTCAGAATTCTTGTTAATATGCAGCACATTCATTATTTTCTTCCCTAGTAATTTTGAATTCAAATCTAACATTTTTCCAATAAAGACATGCAAATATTTTATTTATGACCCTTTTTTTTAGAGATAGCAAGTCATTTCCATGGAACAGTTGTCTCTACATCTGTGCATCCTTTATTACTAGATGAAACTTTCAGAGTTATTCCCTCACTCAGATGAGTATATTTAAACTATGACCAATTTATCCATCCTTCTTTGAGATCTGAATGTTCTCTCTCCCATCTTCATTCGCGACATATTTATATGTTTATGTAACACATTGATGGGGGTGCAGATGCCAGTTTTAATTCTTCCTACCTTTGCTGAGACTAGCAGCCGCCTCTGTGCTGTGTTAAAGCAACACCTTTGGAAGCAGAGACACAGGAGTGCTTTTTCAGTTGCTGATTTAGTATCAAGTAAGAAGCTGAACCAGATGACTGGCTGCATATAGATGTATGGTAAAATAATGAAGGTTTTAGAAGCTGTTAAAACGTGGTAGTGATAACAGTAACATGATTATACAGACCAGTGTTTTTACAATGCTGAACAGATATTGTGCAATGTGGAGCATTCTCTCTCCTAAATAATGGGACTTGAAAATATGTAGGGAGGCATTCCACGTTCTGCAGGACAAGGCCAATATGGTGAGATATAGTCTCTAGCTGTTAACACTCCCAGAAAACACAAGAATGCTGTCCTTTATTCTGAGAACAAAAGAAACATGGGGAATGCAAGTTCAGCTCACATCTTATGCTGCAACACACTAGAAATGTTTGAGATCTAGTTCTGGCAATCAGACTAAACCATGCTTCCTAACAGACATAATTAAACTGGCCTGGAGCTATAGCTAGAGAAAGTAAGTTTCTTTCTAGGATAAAAAAAAAATACATTAATAGTTCTGTCGACAGTACTTAAAATATGATCTATCACTAGACTTGAGTATATAAAACCATAAGTCTGTGAGTATTCCCACATGCTTCAGTTTCTTCATATGCCTAAGAGCCTAGCTAGTTCATGGTGTTCCTGCATCATGGCCCAAATAGCTTAATTAGCTATTCTAAAAATACTCATAATTGAAAAATTAAGAAATAAAATCAAAGCAGTAACACCTTTAGTATCAGTCAGAAAAAAACATATCTTTATCCACCATCATCAGCTTCCGACAGTTTCCTCCCAATTTTTCCTTGCTTCTCCCAGGCACTCTTTCACAACTGCCCCTCACCCTTCCAGCCTTTGAAACTGCCAATGACTTTTCCAGATCCCTCAATAACCGCCTCAGCTTCCTTTTCCCTCACAGCTCCTCAAACCCCATTCTTCTCTTCAGCCCTGACACCTTACCTCTGGCAACCAAAACCCCATCTCTTTCTTCCTCTCTTTCAGAACTAGCTCTATCACCTCTCAAAAACTGAGTTTAGCCCGTGTTTCTGATGAGCACTGAACTTGTTCTGTGCCAATGGTTTGAGCAAGAGCTGCCTTAGGTGGCCTGTCCAATATTACTCGTTCCAAGGTTTTCTGGTTGATAAAGAAAGACCAGTGAGCAGAAAAGGCAAAAACAATGGAGACAGAGAGAAGAAGAGAGAGAAAAAGTATACATTTTTTTTCAAACAGATACTAAATGAGATATAATAATCCTGAACTTTTTGGTTTATGAAACTGTATTAGATTTTTGTATATTGATGAATAAGTAAAAAACCCATCCTCTTCCTGGGATTCCTCTATTAAGTTAAGACCTTCATAATGCACAGATACATACTATTACTTTTCTATGTTTTCTCACAGTCCTGGTTGTAACAGTGTTTTTAGTTACAGTGCCTTATCAACAGCATTCATATAAAATTTTGACTTTTTTTATATTGAAGAGTTGTCTGATTTTTGGAGAATGATGTTACTGTCTAGGGCTGCATCAAGTCTGGTGACACTAATATGGTTCTTAAGTTTATAGGCTAGTTTGCTTTTGCCTTAGCATAATTAATTGAATCTTAGAGATTAAAATTCTTTTTTTTTTTTCTTGTATAATTTCCTATATTCGCCTGACAAATCATTAAAAATACAAGGATTAGACAACTTTTGGGGGTGCTAAGGTTTTCCCTCTTCTTTCAGCTCTCGTTTTTTCTTTTAGCATACTATGAAGCTCTTTCACCTATTCTGAGATGTCATGGCCTAAGTGAGTCATTTTGATTCATTGTTTGTCTCAGCCTTAGTCCTTCCTTTCTATTGTTTCTTTTTTAGCCATTCTTAAGTCCCTCCAATCACTGAAAATATCTTGGTTGTTGACTTCCTATTCTAAGCTAAATAACCATATATTTAGGCAGTAAATCATTTAAAGAAAATATGTCAATGTTTGACAGACAAAACTATGAAGAAAATGAAAGAAATTTCTTCTCTAAGTAGCTTAAAAGCAGAAATAACAATGTTTGAAAATGAGAAGAGGACTAGAGTGGAAACAGTGACATTTCTTCACTGGAGAATAGCTTGCCAAATTAAAATGAGCTTTCTCCAACTCTTGTGACAATTACAATTGAAATTTTACAAGTCCTGGGAAATGTGATCAGTTCTCATTAGAGAAAATAATCCTGTTATCAGCCTGGGGAAAAAGAAAAGAGTCATCTTCCTATGGCTGCTCTGATGCTACTTCCCACCTCTGCTTTGCTGAAGCGATGTAAGTTAGAAGATGCATTCTGGCTGGTGTCACAGCATAAAATCCATACCTTCATAACAGTCCCTCTGCATGTGTGCTCCCTTAGCTTTAACCCTAGATGCAGTCCCACCCATTTCTCACGTCATGTCCATAAAAAGCAGTTCAGTTGTTTTGTCCTGACCCAGTTTCTTTTGTGTTCTTAAAGTTTCTCCTTTCAAGCCTTGGACTTCCGGACTTTCCACTTTTTGCTTATTAGCTCTTCTTGTGTCCTCAGGTCTGAGTCTGTGGTTTCAGCAATTTGTCTTCTCTCATTCAGTGAGCCCAGAATAATGAAAGGTCTTATTAGGGATCTATTCATCCTGAAAGGCAGACAAGCAGCAGACAATCATTTAGTACCACAAATCAACTTTTTTTAAAAAAGAAAGAAACCAGAATTTTGTAGCCAACTGCAAGGCAATGTCTAGGTATTGTAGGGAAAATTTATAAAGAATGGTTCATATACTTGCCAGGTGACAGTATTAACTGAAGTGTCAAATTTTCTTTTGTGCATAGTGGTCAGTTCTTAAAACAGCATCATGACACATCAGAGTTTTGTTGTTGTTGTTTTTTTGTTTGTTTGTTTGTTTGTTTCATTTTTTTGTTTGGTTTTTGTTTTCAGATTTTATTAATGTATTTTTTATATTGACTATTCAGGATCTCTTCATTACTCTTTTTTCTTTTTTTTTTTTTTTTTTAAATGACTGAGGTACCAACTTCACAGGTTGATATTCCATGAGATTTCTCTCTTATCAAGCTCAATAGTTTATTTGACCTATTCTTTTCTTATCGGAATTCAGAAAAGAAATTAAACTCTACAGGCATAATAAGTACAGTGTAAGTCTAACTGAGCCAAAGGTACTTTTCCCAAAAATACAGATTTTGTTTTTATTAGTTCTGTGCAATAGGTCACTTGGGTCAAATACTGGCTTGTAATTTGGCAGACTTAAGGATTCCATGAACAAAACCAGGATCAGACACCTGGTTGGGATTTACATGGCCAGATATTAAGTCTATAATGTAAATAACTGTGTCTGAGTGAGTTATGTTCCTTCCTAGTTTGACTGGAAACAAACTTTTATAGATTAACTGGGAAAAAGAACATATCAAAGGAGGGGTTTATCTCATTGCAAAATGTCTCCCTAAAATAGGTCAAATGAATAAGTGGTCTGTAGGTGTCTAAAGTTAGATGAGGTGAATCATGCTCTGATTCATTAGGAGACATGAGTAAGCTGTGCACTGCCCATTAACTCAACTGTAATTTAGCCAGGTGCTTGACTGGCTGAAAGAGAGAAAAATTGGATGTTTTTGAAAATGAAATTCTAATATCATCAGATGAAGTAATGTTAAGCAACGGCAAGCAGAAAAGATGAGCGGACATACAGATGAGATGAGATGAGATGAGATGAGATCAGATGAGATGAGATGAGATGAGATGAGATAAGATCATTCGATATTAGTTGCCTATTAGCTCAGACAGAGTGAATTTTTATCTCAGTTTGGATCATCTTACAGTATAGGTAGCTGTTTGGACTTATTTTTGCTATACTGTTTTATCCATCCTTAATTCAAGCTCTGTCAGCAATCAGCATGCATCTCTTCTTTTTTGGAACAGGAATCTATCAACTTATAGCTTGGTCACAAGAATGACCATCTTCATTCAGCCCAGTGTTCATCCCTGTTTGTACTGTACAGAGGCTTCTGATTATCCTTAATTATTATGTAATAAAATTATAATAATAACATTGTAACTTTATAGCAGCAAATATCATGTTTACTGCTCTTCTTATATCTTACATAAGCAAAGAGAAAGCCCTTGAATTTGTAATGTGTTCTTTGAATATATACTTCTTTTTTGCTTCTTTTCATTCTTTAGATTAAGTATTCAGTAACTCTTCACTTTTTAAATGTTATTTGCTGCATCTAGAAACGAAGGCAGACTTTCTGCTGACTTATGTATAACCCTTGCGGTAGGTTTTTCATCATTATTATCCATAACATGGACATAGGTCCCAGTTTCACATTATAGGAAGGAGACAAATGAAAAATAGGGGTTTGTCATAACAGAGGCTTGACAGCAATTAAATTATTTTTTATTGGAACATGGGAAAAAATGAATTAAAAACCTTAGTTCCACTCCACAGAGCACACTTGCATATCAGTTTTGGAAACCAACTAAAATAACTGTGTGTAGATAGAAAACAAAACCCAAGTTATTTTAATGTGTAATACTGGTGTTGGGATCATTTTAAGACTGTCAACATTAAAAAATATGTGCTGTTTATCAGCTTTTAATATGTTGTTTATCAGCTTAATGATAGTACTGGGTCTGTCAAACAAGCAGAAATGTCAAATAGGATTCAAAAATAAGATGTTAGTGCTTTGTATTTTTTTTATTTTCATTTATTCTAGTATTGTTCTTTAACCCTTCTTTTGATGTCAATAAGCTTCTCTTTCTCCTTAAAAAAATGGAAATGTCTTTCGTGAATTAGTCAGTGGTAACTAGGAAGTGGACTTTAGCCACCCAGCCTGATGGAAGATGTAATGGCAACTGGCAGGATTGCCAACAAATCTATATGCATAATGTGATATTAACGTGATTGTGCAGTGTGTAACACCAACTGATGGTTGGAAAGGCCTAAAATAAATTTTTAAAAAACGAGCCATAATAACAAGTTATTCTTCTGTATAGTGGGACTGACTGACAACAAATGAACTATTTTTACATGATTTTGTAAAAGTAGTTTAGCTCTACTCTCCTACTGCTTCCTAAATAATTGGGCATTAGTTCTGTGATGTTTTAAATAATCTTACATCCTGAAACAGAACTATGTTCATATTTCATGAAGTTAAACGTATGCAGTTTTCAGCAACATATCATTATATAGCAATCCTTCTCCAATTCATTCGTCATAGATTACAAAATAACAGTATGATCAGATATTACAGCTTAGTTTTACTTGCCACACATGAGCTGAATTACATTAGTAGATGGTTTATCAGCTGTGTGTTAGCAATGGCTAAGAGTCGTCTTTAAACTTGAGCACTCAAAACTTGGAATGAGGATTTCATGTGAAATTTTATCATTTTAAGTTTGAATTAAAATTTAGCAAACCATCCATAAAACATCCTGCCAGGAACAATCACTTAGAGTGAATCTAAAATGAAAAGTAGTCCATAAGATTCAAAAAGCAGGTAAATAAAACTGATGTTAGCTTTGTATTTCTGCTACTTCTCACCTTTGAGTAGAATCCATCTTTGTCTGCTTCTTTTAATACTTAATCACTCTGAATTTGGTTTAATTGTCATTCGAGTTGTCTGACTTTAAATTGCAGAGCAGACACTGTATAATCTATTGGCTACTTAAATGCAGCTTTTTCACTTTTCTTCTTTATAGTTTAAGAATGAACAAATAGAGATAACGTAAAACCTAATGATCTCTGCTTTGTATAGCCTAATGATTCCCACTTTAAAACTTGTAATTTGCTTTCCCTTTCCACCCTTTAGTGGATGGGCTGGATTTTCAAAAGGGCACATGTGATTGAAAACCTTTAATCCTACTGCATTATATGTGATTGTTTAGTATTTTTCATGTTTCTATCAAATCAAGACTAGAATAATAAGAAAAGACATGATGAATTCATGATAGATTATGTATTTTCAAGTCTTTACTGGCACCATAATAAAATATATCTACATACCTCTAAAATAAAATAGCATGCCTTATCATGTGTTTGTGCTAAACTCTTGCATCCATTTGGTATTTCAGGGATCCAAGTACTGTGTTTTCATTGCCTCTGTAGTCTATTGCTCTGAAAAAATGCTGTCCCATTCTTAAAAAAATAATCAGTGGATTAAATCCATCCTTCTGAATTTATGTTTAAAGTGTGTTCAGGTTAAGTTGCTACAACAAAATTTTCTTTTCTATCTCATGGAAAAACTACACTTGACCTGGGGAAAAAAAAAAAACAAAACAAAACAAAATAAAAAGGTTTCAAGAATAAAATAAGTTTAATAAAACTCAGAAAAAAATATGGGCTGGTAGAATGTAAAATTCTTCTGGCACAAATGTTTTCAAGATTAAAAGTGCTGATTTAGATTTGGTACAAGGTCATGTTCAGACTACTTTTAGTTATGCAAAAAAAGATTGACAATTCCCAAGTGTCTCTACTTCTAGGAATTTGTTTGAAAATGGAAAGCAGAAGAATGGCTTTCATTACTAGAAGCCACATTGCAAGAATGATTACAAATAAAAATATCAAATAGGTTTTTAAGTCAGTCCTTACTATTAGTTCCACTTAGTGCGTATTAGAGTCACAGTTTTAATACGGGAGTCAGTGTGAACTGGAAAGAAAAAAAAAAAAAAAAAGAAGAAGAAAAAAATAGTAAAGAAGAAAACCCAACACAAACCTAAAAGTACACTGAGAATTAGTCAGAAGCATCACACTATACTTTTTAAAGTAATTACTGAGGACATATGCCACTCTGTGCTTCCGTCCTTCACAGGCCTTGGATAGAAAAACTCTGAAAAACTAGCTCAGATCAGCAGCACAGTTTTGGTGCAGACACCCACGTGATCTTCTCTTACCATCTTGTGGTTTATTTTGAAAAATAGTTTTAGTGTGTACAACCTAGATTCCTTTCTGAGGAAATTAAAGTGGAAGATCTAATTTGGTATGCACAAAGCACACTCCCATTTCTAATAAAGGCATAATGGTGCAAACCATTACTGATTACTGTTTCAGACAACTTCAGTGTATGCACATCGTGGCAATATCCATCCCAAGAGACCTAAATAAGTGTAATTCAAAATAGAATGTAGAGATCACTGCCGTAACTGTTTCCATTTGCTTATCTGCTCTTTCTGCAGTTTGCTCCTTTGTAGATGCAGCTCTTAACACCCACCCTGTGTCACGTTCTCCATTCACTCAGGAAACAGTTCAAAAAGTATGAGGAAACAGCTTAAGCATTCAGGCATTCACACCTAGGGCTGGCTAACTGTACGGATGGATCTGTTTGCCTTAATGTCTATTTCTGCCATGTCTCAAAAAGTTAGAAAAGAATACGTCAGCTAAGCAAGACCTGTGATTTTTGGGTCTCAGGTCTCTCATTTACCAAAAGATCGGTGGGTTCTTTGTTGGCTTGTTTTGTTTGTTGGCTTGTTTTCTTACAGTGTTTTTAGGTATATTCTTGTCAGACATTTGCTTGCTTGCTTTTCTGTTTTACAGTTACATCTGATACATCAAGAGTTGTGCGGGAGACATGCACTGTACATTTTCATTGTTTGCAACATGTGGCAGATCCTCTCCACAACCAAGCAGCAGTGACCATTCCTGACATATCCTGTTCCTCACTGTGCAGCCCAGAAGAACAACAGGCTTGGATTCACGCTGTGGTCTCTACAAGCCTAAAATACGCTGTCTAGCACAAGTATTTGGACAAGTGCTACTAAACCTGTTTTGTTAATGATGTGTATTGAAACGATTCTTGATGAAATAAATTAAACTGAAATGAGGTTGCAGAAGATGAAGATGTACCCAGGCCTGGCAAAAGAAGACTGACCTTGTTTTGAAAGCATCCTCGGGGTTTTTTTCTTCACTGTTCTGTTCATTTCCTGCTTATGATACATGTTTTTATCTACAGAAAAGAGAAAGCATATAACATATGTCTTCCTATCGGTCTCTGCATCCTGTACTAGATAAATATAAATACTGCACCAGCAGAAAATTTCCACTCCACATTTCCTAATTTCATTTTGTAATTATTCTATACACAATGGCTGCCAGGCAATCATATAGTTTTTTTTCTCTACTGTGTTGTTAATTCTAATGTTTTTTTTTTATTGCCCATTTTAAAGACCTTAGGAGAGAAAGGAATATTTCTACAGATAATTTCTTTAATACTTGATGCATATATATTTTTTTGAGTACATAGATTGAAAATGGCTGAATGACCAGGCCCAGATGGTGGTTCAAGGCAGTAAGAACTCTAATTGGAGTTCAGCAACCAGTGGTGTACGCCAGGGGTCTATACTGGGTCCAGTCTTGTTTAACAGTTTCATTAATGATTTCTATGATGGGGCACAGTGTACCCTCAGCAGGTTTGCAGATGACACAAAACCAGGAGGAGTGGCTGATACACCAGAGGGTCATGTTGCCATCTAGAGGGACCTCAACAGGCTGGAGATACGGGATTACAGGAACCTCATGAAGTTTAACAATGAGAAGTGTGAAGTTCTGCTCCTGGGAAGCAACAATCCCAGGCACCAATATATGCTGTGGGCCACCCAGTTGGGAAGCAGAAAAGGGCCTGGGGGTCCTGGTGGCCAGCAAGTTGAACATGAGCCAACAACATGCCCTAGCTGCAAAGGAGACTAATGGTATCCTGGGCTGCAAAGTATTTCAAACAGTGCGAGGGAGGTGATCCTTCCCTTCTCCTCAGGCCTGGCAGGCCACACCTGGAATACTGTGTCCATTGCTGGGCTCTTCACTACAAGAGAAGCATGGACATACTAGAGAGAGTCTAACCAAAGGCCACGAAGATGAAGAAGGGATTTTCCTCTTATGAGGAAATGCTAAGAGAGCTGGGACTGTTTAGCCTGGAGAAGAGAAAGCTCATGGGGGATCTTATCAATGTCTACAGATTCCCTGAAAGAGTGTGCAAAGAGAATTGAGCCAGGCTCTTTTCAGTGGTGCCCAGTGACAGGACTACAGGCAATGGGCACAAACTGAAACACAGGAGGTTCCTTCTGAACATATGTTCACTGTGAGCATGACTGAGAGGTGGTGGAGTCTCCCACCTTGGAGATATTCAAAAGTCATCAGGACATGATCCTGGGCTTTATGTGGCCCTGCTGATGGGGTTGGACCAGGTGGCTTTCAGAGGTCCCTCCTAACCTCAACCACTGGTTTGGCTAGCTCGGGAAGACAGTATCTCTACCGATTAGCTAAAAGAAGGCTATTTAAACAACCAGTTGATTCACCTAACTGACATAGCCAGACAGCATCTGTCTAAAATGAAGGATACTCTCTGGTCCTGTGTGTATTCAGATAAATTCAACTTTCTGTGAAAAGATCAAGCGCTCCTGAGTCAGATTCTTCCCTGAGCTTGCCAGGAGCATAGTCCTTGCCAATCTCCTCTCAGCTTTCTCCCGTTGTGGAGATATGTTGATTGATCACAATGTTTCCAGTAAATGTGACCTGGAAAAAAGTATTTTGCATCATTTTAGACCATTGAGACCACAAAGGAAAGAGCTATAAGAATGGACAATAAGATGAATACCTGAAAACTCTAACATGTTATAGAAATTTGTTTATTTTAAAGCAGACAAGAGATTTAAACAAACAAATACACAGACAATACCTGTCATGAGGATTGTTATCACGTTCTGTTAACATTTTTCCTAAAACCTCAGATGTAAATATAACGGCCATAAACAACTAAATTTTTACTCAGACTGGAAAAATTCTCTTTCGCATCTGACAAGGATTTACAGCAAAACTGGAAGACTTCAGGCCAACTTGCAAATTCTATCATGTCTAAAAACTAGGGCTTAGGACTGAAAGGGGTTCCCCATTTAAAACTGGTATATTGCAACTTTATCTGTGGACTCCATTTTTGTAACCTTGTACAGCCCTACTGAAATTTCCACAGCAATTCACAGAATCGCATCAGCTAATAAACATAACTTCTTTTGCAAGCTTATAAATTTAATTTGTGGGAAATGACTTAATATGCTTAAGGGACTATAGCTTTGGAAAGTACGTGAATACATAGAGCGTTAGATATGACAGTGGAACACAGGAACACAGTGGAACACAGGTAAATCATTCCTCTTCTGTTTATGAGATAAATTAGCAAGAAAAATTACTCAGAGTTTTACCCCACATTTCTTTTAACCTCTATTCAGGTTTCTAAAAACCGTCTGTTTTCACCATTTTTCCACCCCCTTCTGCTAGGTAGAAATATTAAAATAGTCATAAAAATCATCATTTTGAAAGTCAATAGAACACGCTGACTGAACACAGAAAGTCACTTAGGTGCTTTAGAAATTTCCTCATTTAGTCCATGTATTCTCTATAGATTGAGTCTGTGTTTGAAACAGAATGGCATAGTTGTCCCTAACAAGTCACACCCCCTTTTTGTTTATTAAACTTTTTGATGCCAAAGACCTTATAAACTGCTTTCATTATCCACTATGTACAGTTGATAAGCATCCAGTCAGTAGTCTTTGGAGATTTCTAATCATTATTACTCTCCTTTTAGTCATGTCATGTTATCCATAATGCCTACGGAACAGAAAAGACTTTGATTTAATGTTTTATTCAAAGGACAAATCCTTCAGAAGTATAACAGTCCCTAATGCAGGGTAGATATTAGTGGATGTAAAATATCCAGTTTACTGAAGCCTGGGATGTAGATTTACTTTGACCCTTTCAGCCTGGAGGTGAAAGAGCTTTCTATTAATGGCCAGTTACAAAACTCACAGTACTATTAGTGTTTTTGATATCCTTTCTTACGCTGATTATTGATTATATATCCATGTAACTGCTTTGCCATCTACACTCTGTCAGCATTCTAAAAATATGCTATTCTCTTTTGCTCTGTCACTGAGATATGTATTAATCAATATAGTGCATTTACTGTTTTCCTAATATTTTCCTAATTGTATATCTACCCTGTTTTATTACGTTTGTTCTCTAAAAGTGTGAAGAGTACAGGCCACAGAGCCAACAGACATAGAACTCACTAATTTAAGGAGAGAAATGAACTGGCCTTAGATGCCATCATGGGATCTCTAAACTCTGAGATGTTTGTATTCACTGTAATGGAAGCAGAGTAGGCCCTAAGTAGAGGAATTTATGAATGTTCTCCCAAATGCTCTGTTCTTTTTAATGTGATTATTCAGTAAATTCCTGCTGCTACTAGTGAAGTTGTAGGCGTTTATATTTGAAAGTCTTACTGCACTCAGATCTGACTGTCAAAGCATATCCTTAACTTTGGTAAGGCAGTTAATGACTCTGTCTTTGGTGAAATGGCTTACATTCTGAAAAAAGGAGCAAACGATTTCTACATTGGATTCACAGTTCGTCATAGATTGAAAGGTTCCCATGCAAGAAATGTATCAAATGGAGAATTGGAAATTTCTAAAATGTCAGATTTTGATTTTACTTGCATGAGTGGTGGATGTCCCGTTTGCTTGAGTAGCAGAAACACTAGTGTGATTACCAATTTGGCTGTCTCATGTGTAACACAGCAACAACTGAGAACCAGCACTTGGAATTCTAGTTTAAACACAGTGAGACACTCATCCAGTATGCTCTTATCCTCAAAAAAGTTTACTTTAAATAAATGACACTTTCACCAGACTGCACAGCTACTGCTGTCAAGATAGTGCACATAAGTAGTTCATAATATGCCTACAATTTCATGAGCCATTTAAAGGAACTGATTCTAAATAACTACATTTTAGTGTAGCTAACATACTTAGATGATATCTGTAACATCTGTGTTAACCTTGACTTACTGATTTTTATCACAAATTCCATAGCTACCATCTCTCCATCACCCAGCCCTGACATGCTCCTGCACGAACCCCAGCTGCAGCTTCCTTGCTATTAATTCAGACACCAGGGGTAGCATAAGAGATGATAAACTGCAAACTGCTCCTACAAACTGCTCCATATCTCACAGATCAGGAAAGGCAGTAAAAATCTGAAAAACATCAAAAAGGGTATGATGTACAGCCAAGCCATTAAAGCATTTGCTTGAGATACTCAGCTCATCTGAGTAAAAGAAAACTACACCACTAAGCTATTCTCCAGATTGTATCTTTGAATGGCCTCCCAAAGAAATATATGGAAACTTAGTACACTGCGAGCAAAATATGCCACTATACCCCTAGTAATCATATACCAACATAGCCTTAAACAAATGCTATAAGTTATTAAAGAAATTCTATTCATATCTTGAAATACATTTTCAGATGTCCCCTACCTAATTTCAAATTACACCCCCCAGTGCAACCTGTAGTGCCTTCAAGAACTCCTATGTAGGTGAAGCTGAACAACCACAATACATTGAGGTGAGCTCAAACAGACAGCTGATAAAGGATAAACTAAATAATTAACCCTAAGTGAGAAATCTGTTTTCACAAAACCCAACACTTACCAAGCTCTCACAATCCTGATTCTTAATTTAGAGTTTCAAAGCTCCTTTCGAAAAGCCAAAATCCACTGAATACCCTCAGGCACATAATCAGGATATAGGATCTTCTCTATGCTATACTTGTCCCACCCCAGGCCAACCCTGCAGTGTTGCTAGTGGGGTAGGTTTATGTCTGTTTCTCTCTCTTGTATATAACCTTAACATGTCTTTCTTCTGTATTACTGTCACCCTTCCACTGCATTACAAGTGCCAATCGTCCCTTCTACTCAACTGTCCTGTAGAGAAAGAGTATATTAAACTTAGAGCAAGTGTCCTAAACCTTTATCTCACTGAAGGGGGTCTACAAGAAGGATGGGGAGGGGCTCTTTATCAGGGAGTGTAATGATAGGACAAAGGGTAACAGCTTCAAACTGGAAGAGGGTAGATTTAGGTTGGATATTAGGAAGAAATTATATACTGTGAGGGTGGTGAGACACTGGAACAGGTTGCCCAGGGAAGCTGTGGATGCCCCATCCCTGGAAGTGTTCAAGGCCAGGCTAGATGGGGCTTTGAGCAGCCTGGTCTAGTGGGAGGTGTCCCTGCCCATGGCAGGGGGGTTGGAACTAGATGATCTTTAAGGTGCCTTCCAACCCGAACCATTCTGTGATTCTATGATTCTATGATTCTATGATTCAAAAGTTGCTACTTCTAGTTCAAAACAGATTACGAACATGAACCTAGGAAGTTACATGCTTTTTTTCCCAATTATATAAACTGATCTAATACAGGATCTGGTTTACCTGTATCCTCATATTTTCATAGATACAAATCACAGTGAACACTGACTCTGAATGGCATCATTGATTATAAAGGTGAGTATACTTAATATTTACTTCAGCAAAGCTGCTTTTGGAATATAGAAAGCTCTACTCTTTTTCTGTATGGATTTTGGTCCATAACTATCATTCTCTTGTTTTATCACTGACTGCATTACTAGTGAAAGTCCAGGTCAGGTTCTTGGGAATTTCTCCTCAAAAATGGCATTAATCTACAAATTTTTCAGAAAAGTGTGACAAAAATAAACTGCAAAGTTCAAGTGCTTCAATTTAAGGCTTCTGTCCTCTCAGTATACTTCTACTGATGTGCATCTGTCCTCCCTCAAATTTATAAAAGACTTTTTTTCCTTAATGTAAACACTTTCCTGGTTATTTTGGGGCTGAGGTTTGGATAAAACCATAATAAAATTGCTGAGTAAAACAGCTGGCCTCATTAATGGCAAATGTAAGTTAAAAAAAAAAAAAACACAAAACACCAACAAAACCCCAACAGCTGATTTCTATGATGGAGAAAATAGTTAGAACAATAGACATTAATGCACAAAACAGAGCCCATAAACTAGGAGATAGTAGTAGATGAGCTTTGCTATCCAAGTAATTTCACAGGGTTTCACAGCAATTAAGGTTAGCTTTTGATTGGGTTTGTGGTATCTGTGTCTGCATTGGTTTTCAGAGAGCAGAAACAAAGAGAAAAGGATTTGGGTTTGTTCCCATGGGGAACTTGAGAGACAGAATTACTCTGGCTAAATTGGTGATTGGAAGGAAGCTTGTAGTTTATTCCTAAAACACAGTGCAATGCCCTGATGAGACTAAAAACCTCTGGGAATGTGGAATATCACATTTCAGCCCTGTTCACAAACTGATTGTGAGTGAAGTATTTCCTTTCCTTCTGCCTGGAGTCATATAAGTTATGTTATTTTGGGCCCCATCAAAGTTGGACTTAGGATGAAGTATTGTCATGAGGGACTCATTAGGCTGGCAGGTTTAACATCTTCTCTTTTACAGAAATAATATGAAAATGGCATTGGAGTTCTATATGAATGAATTAGTCAGGACAGTAGGAACTTACATCCCAAAACTCTGTTTGTCTTTCTTCCAGTCACAGAATCAAATACCAAAATGAGAGGATGTCACTTTTCCAGAATAAGACTGGCTCCCCATTAGCCGTTTGAAGAACCACTACAAGTGTTCAAGGCACTTGCATAAAATCTGTCCTTCTGATGTCTCCTCCAATTCTTTTTTTTTTTTTTTCCTGTGATTTATGGTTTCAGATTTCCATGAACTTTACTATGTGAACCTTGTATAAGGCTGTGGTGGGAGCTGATTCTTTGGGTATCACACGGACAGAGATAGGTGGATGATTTGAATTACAACCATCTCAGGGGGCGGGGGGGTGGGGAGGGGTGGAAGAAGAAAGGAAAAAGAGAGAAAACCCAAACCACGCAGGGAAAGAATTAGTAGCTTGACTGCGAAGACTGGGAAAATTTTACTATTACATCAGGAATTCGATCATCGCTTTCTCTTCACAGCGGAAATAATTAACAAGGTCCCAATTTTCAGTTAATTGTTTAGTTTGAGCACATTACACTCACACATTTTTACTGCAGTGTTTTACTTGCATATCATTTTTTAACATCATATGTCAGGATAAAGCTTGAAATAAACTACAGTTTATGCTTAATAACGTGGGAGTAATTACCCAAACTGGCATATGATTTACATAGCACATGTTGTGTTACAAGGTATGCTTCATGTTTCAAATTATTCCTTCTGTGAAATGTTTATTATTTCAGTAGTTACCAACGTTGGAAGAGTTTGCTATAATTAATTTTAGACCAGTTTATCTAGTAAGCATAGTTTCTTCTTATGTTAATCCTTTTGAAGCATTCTTTTCTTTAATTTTCTTTCTATGTTTTTATATTTAAAATAATTATGAAATAAACACTCGATTTTCAAAAGTTCTCAGAAGGTTCTCAAATACTGTAGTGATGAACTGAAACACAATACACATGTAGTGACAAGAGGAAGGAAAAGGGAAGGGAAGGAGAGCAGGAGGGGAAGGGAGGTGAGAGGAGAGAGTATTGGATCTCATTGTAGATATGAATCATGATAGCATTTTCTAAATTGTTTTGATTGTTTTGGTAGAGCCCACAATTATTTCATTGTAAGTAATTAAGTCTTTGGTTTTGGTTGGGTTTTTTTTGTTTGTTTGTTTGTTTTTTTTTTTTTTCACTTTTATTTCAGTACCCATTTTTCACACTTTGGTCCAGCCAATTATTTTTAAATTTTTGTATGAAATTTGTATTTATTTTTACTTATTACCATAATATAAAATGTCTATTATTTATTATTGTTTTGTACCATTTGCCACAATTCAAGATGTGATTTGAATGCATATGAACAAAGACATATTTTCTCATGAACAGGAGGTTTGTTTGTTGAATGTCATACAATGTCATATAGTATATACTATAAATGTTTAGCATGTAGAATCTATATGTTTAAAAAATGTTGGGATATGTTTTTTACATGTCCACCCCAAATGTGGCCATTGAGAATTGTTATATGATATTAAAAAATGTTTAAAACAATGTCTCAGAGCACAATGAGAGGTAGAAACATGCATGTATGTGCATGTGAACTGCTTTTGAGACTCACAGCTTCTGCTAGATGCTAAAACAAGCCCTGACAGATGAACCCACTAAAGAAAGAAAATTCTATTTTGTGACAACTTCAGACATTGCAGATCACAAACTAGATTCTTTTTGACAAAATTAAACCAGAAGGTTCACTCCAGGAGGGTACTTATGCTTTTCAACTGCTAAAGAGTGCACAGTCCAACTCAGCAGACTAAAACCACTCCAAGGTAAACTCTTAAGAAATGCACATCAAGTCCTTGGTGGGAACCGTTTGGCTTTACAAACCCACCCTTGCTGGGCCACACAGCTTCCTACCATAAACAGAGCTGCAGTCTTCAGACAGACTCAAAGAGAACTTACTGGTACAACTTGCAAACCAACTTCTGTTAAGATTTTTTTGGCCCAGCATTTTTAAAATCCATGCTAACAAAAAAGACACCCAATCTGATGTTGAATGAAAGATCCAGAACCTATAAAACAGGGATAAAACCACAGAGAACTTCAGCCATTCAGGTTATGTAATTCCTATATTACCAATCAGGCCAAACCCCTTTGATTGTCCACTTGGTCCCGTCCACTGATGTGTGTTACAATGCTTTGCTTTTTTATAGAACACATGATGTTGTCCATAGCTATCTCTATGCCATTTTAAATGCATTATAAATAAAACTCACACTAGAATGAGATGCCTGGTCAAAGTAGAAAACACTGTGACTAATAACGATTTGGATGGGTTTGGGTATCCACTTCTGCTTGAACATCCTATAACCAAATCTGAAAAAGTCAGTGAAAATCATAATTTTTTTTTTTTTGCTTTTTTTTGTTTGGTTGGTTGTTTTTTTTGTTTTGGTTTGGTTTGGTTTTTTGGTTTTTTTTTTGTTGGTTTTTTTTGTTTTTTTTTTTTTTTACTGTAAAACTGACTTGCAGATTAATCTGTACATGCATAAAGTCAGACAAATTATATGGGTACAAACAGCAATATCTATTTATAATATGTCAGTGAATAATTTGTTGCATGTGTGAAATAACAGGAAAAAATAAAAATGCTTTTACATATATGTGTTTGTATCATACTTTAAAGGTCATTGAAATAACTTAAAAATATTGTAAATCATCAGAAAATACAACTGCCAAATTTTCCATAAAATAACACTTACCCACATAAGCTTTGGCTTTACAGAAAGTAAAATATTTTTATTCCAGCACTCCAAACCCTCTGTCTGTACAGTAGAAAACTAGCAAGAAAAACAAATTCAGAGGAAGAACAATCAGGGATTTTTATCTAAATACGTTTCTTGACTTTACATTTCCCTATGACCTGCCTTCTTGTTTTCTAAACTGCATTAGTTTTACTGCTTTTTTTTAAAGTGATAATCCATTTTCCACTTTTAGGCCAATCATGTGTGTTCTACATTCTGTTGCAGAGATGAACAGGAAAAGTATCACTTCATCTGGCTGGTTGGATTTATGGCTAAATATATTACCTAAACACATAAACATAGATACACACACACACGGAAAACTTTGAAAGATTAGAAGTAATATTTAATAATTTCCAAAGAATGCATAGGCTTAGATGCAATTTTTAATAGCATTTTTTATTTTCTGACTGAAAAATCTTTCAAGAAAGTGATGAAATACAGTAAATGGATGCTTTTTTAAACTTTATTTCAGTAAAGAGTTTATAATACGTTTAAACCAAAGAATATGCAGAAGCAAGTAATCCACATGATGCCGTAATATGATTTTTTTATTATTAGATCATGGAACCTCTTCGTATATTTTTTTCTCAGTTACACACGTTGAAAATATGTATAGAAAATAAAAATGTCCATAGCAGAGTAGATGAAGGTGATTAACATACAAATAAAAACAAGCAAGGGTGTACATATTCCTTGACCATTGTTTGGTTTGTTAAGCCTGAACTGAATCTAAGGTTTGCAAGAGGAATAAATATTGCAGATTTGAAATTAACAGCCATCAGGAGAAAAACTCTAGAGGTTCATTCACCCTTAAAATCTAGCTTAATGATGTCTAAAAAGTTTTTTATCGACAGTAAAAAATCCAATAGAGTTCCTATAAAAAGAGTGTCCCCTGAGTAGAGAAGCTATTGGAAATGACAGCAATTAAATCAAGCTTATGAAATATTTAGACCCCTTCCAAGGTGAATTTGTTTCAATGAATATCAGCTATTAGACTAGGCAATGGAAGAAAGAGAACAAAGAGACAAAAAGTATAAAGAATTAATAAATGTAGCCTTTTCATAAAAAGGGAGGGGCTTTATTTAATCAGGAAATATGCTAAACATTTTGTGAAGTCCTGACTAACTGGATGCAGAAGAATAAGGAATGAAAGAGTTATTGCAAAGAGCAGTATAGATGTGTAAGCAGTAGATTGCCATTGCAGACTCACACTTACCAAATACAAAATGTGTTACTTTTTAGTTTTACAAAAGAAATCAAAAACTGCTTTAATTACTTGCAAATGCTTTTGATGTCTTTTCTTTTTTATATGCCTTGCAAAAATGGAGAATTTGTAGACAGTAATTTTTATATATCTCCTTTACCAACTGTACTATGGACTGGAAAAAGATAGCATATTTATCCATCTTAACAGGCCACTCTGGGAACAGTGATAACAGAAAAATCCACCTGAAGCAAGCAGGGATTTTGATGTTCTGTATACATGAAGCTGATGTTGTTCAGGGGTCATAAGAAGACCTACTAAACAACTTGCATGGAAGCGAATATTACAGTTAAAAAGGAGTATTTTATGTACTCTTCTCACAGCGACGCTCACATAGCAAATTAAGTGCCTTTATCCCTACCCAATTAAAATTCCATTTTAGAAAAGCAAAGACTGTAACCTAAGTCATTGATAATTGTTGTTCTTGATAGAAATTCAAGGATACTCTGTTTCAATGCATTGCAAAGGTTTTCTTTATGCTGTAGGGTATGTCAAGATGTACACAAACATGATAATTGAAAACTACTATATTGAATAGTTCTCTCTACAAATAAAAAAAAAAAAATGGAAAAAAAAAAATCCAAACCACAGAAGCAAGTAATGGAAATCTAGGAGCTAAGCTACAGCCTTTTGTACTTCTGCTTGAGAAAGCTTCCAGCTGTGAAAACAGCTTCAAGGAGTTTGTCTTCAGTGTAAACTTAAATTATAATTTCAAGGGATTCTCTTCATTCAAATGCTGTTTACAGACAGAAGCTTGTAGCATCCTTTTGGGCTGATTTACCAGCCAGCAAAGACAGTTAATACCTGTTAAGATCACATCACTCAAATTTAACAAGGTTTTTGTTTGTTAACATCCACTCACATTAAAGCCCTTTCTGCAAGTAGGTGGAAATGAATATGTAGAACAATACAGTTTACTGACCCACTGCGCTGTTACCTCAGTTGTGGTCAGACAGTCTTCCAGAAAAGGCTGCCAGAACTTCAGAAGAAACCTCTCACCTCCTTGTGATTTACCCCATCACCTGAGGTTACTACTCTCATTGTTCAGTTTTAAAACAGTGTGTCTTCTTCTCACACACTTTTGTGTGAAATCACAATTTTGTTCATGGACCCTTTTGTACGAAGAATAGCAATCTAATTCAGCGTAACAAAATTAAGGTGATATTGTCATTAATGACAGATTTAACAGTTCCTCTAATGATTTCATGAATTAAGTGTGCTGATGTCTGTACTTTTTGACATAAATATTTGTTGTACTGTTTATTTTAAATGAAAATTAATATGCAATCTGGGAATACATATTTATATACATAAGAAGATAAATAAGCTTAATCTACCACCTTAAATAAGTGCTTTTGTTTGAGCAAAACAGTAAAATATTATCAAATAAAACGTCTGTAAAAGAAAATAACATTTTTATGTACGTATGAATCTTGGAAAAAACTTTCCACAACAGATGCATTTCATAAGAAAATTCAACATTTTAACTTTCCATGACATCTCAAAAGGTATGATTAAATATAACTTTTATTCTTCATAGAATGGAAATGTATTTCACAACTACCTTTAAATGACCAGGAGAACCAATGACAACCAATATGGAGAAGGCTGATGTATTCAACAACATTTTTGCCTCACTTTTCAATGGTAATTGCTCTTCTCACATCTCTCAAGCCCCTGAATCTCAAGTACCCACCCAAGTAGGGGAATAAAGTCCCTCCCATCATAAGTGAAGATCAGGTTAAAGACAACCTAAGAAATTTGAACGTATCTAAGTCCATGGGACTTCTTTGCACTCTATCTATTTCTTGATGTAGAGGGCAACGCCCCCACCCCTCCTTCCTCGCCTGCCCCTTGTGAAGAGCCTGTAGCCATCAATAGCCGCACTCCAGTCATGGGATTCGTGCCAACAAGTTTCAGTAATGGCAACTAGGTCGTAGCTTTCTAGCAGCATGGTGGCTTCCAACTCCTCCTGTTTGTTGCCCATGTGGTGTGCATTGGTGCATATGTTAAAATAAATATATTTTTATGAATGTCACGCAAAACCCTTCTGTTTAATCTCCAGAGTTTCCCCCATCATTCTCTCTACTGTGATCTATATTTTCTTGACCTTGTTTCCTCATGGCAATCAGTGTGATACATCATACGATATTCAATGTGGATATCTCATCGATATTTTACAATAGGAGGGACTGTATGGTCTGTATAAAGTCACAGAAATAGTTCTTTGGATAAATGGGAATCAAATCCAAAGTGCTTGAGTAACATCCTAATATTTTAGCCTTTTTATCTATGCAGCAAGACAATTTAACTGACAAATTGGCATGTTACATGCACACATTCAGTATTTCACCAATACTGAAAGAGAAGGACCTGTTACTGAATAAATTTGTGGGCAGATAATCTGTGTCCCTTCAGCATTTCAGGTTTCCTTAACATCCTACAACAGGTGTATTGTAGTTTTTCTGCCCTGACAGGCCTCATTTGGTCTTGTGGGTTTGATTTTTAAAAAATAAAAATAAAAATATTGCCAGGGATTGAAAACACTAGCAAGAAAATCTACACATGTAGATACAAATAATTTTCAGTTCAAATTACTACTCATTAGTTTAGAAATATTATAACTTTCATTAACATTTGTCTTCAGTTTTCCTGGACAATTCAGCTATTGTTGCTCATGTTGATTAGTGGAACGACAATGAAGCTGAAATAGTTTAATCTTTGTATATCTGCATTATTTGCTTTAATAAAATAACACTCTATACATTGTTTACTTATTAGCATCACAGATCTCTGTGTTGCTGCTTCCTTTTCTCTTACAGATGCTATTCATCCCAATGACTTCAATAATCCTTCCTACCATGTGCTCGTTATTTTTTCGATGAGAGTCCTTCTCCCCCTAGTGCAACTTCAATTGGAAAGATATTTCTATATCTGCTATGTTAAGGGCTTGAAATGTCTTTACTTGTCATATCTGAACTGCGACTTACTACACTCTGCATGACTTACAGACAACTCAAAGTCCCAGGAGCAAAACTGGTCACAGATATGAGTAAGAACGTTTTTTTGGAAAGAAGGCACTGTTGTAAAATTCTAAACTTTCCAGAGAAAACATTCATCTAAATAAAGGCTGCAATCCAACAAAGTGTTGTAACAGTAGAGCTTCTCCTTCAGCTGCATTTTTGTTGTCCATCATGGTATGAGCAGCCTTGCCAAGAGTTCTGCACTAAAGAAGAGAAAGAAGAAATCACAAATAATGCTTGACACGTGTTTAGGTAGCTGAACTAATTTCTAGGTATGGGAACAACAGTCCTTTCAAAACCATACAACACTGTGAGATGACTTGAAAATAAATGTTTCCAAAACAAGTAGGAAGGCCAAATTGTAACTAGAAGCAGCCAGACACTGGTTGTGCAGTACTGCTTTGTGTTACATCAAACACAATATTTCAGTGTTATTTTGTTCACCTGGTTCCCCATGTTTATTCTTTTACTATCTTTCTTCCAGTAAGCTCTTTGGGAGAGAGACTTTAATTTTTATTATGTATATAAAATGCCTAAAGCAAAAGGTCTCTCACTGCTAGTACTGCATAACTTGTAACAGTTGATAGGTGAGGAGGAAGAAAAAGGAGGAACTCATTTTCAGGGGTATTTAAGCAGCAACCTGTGACCTCTATAATTTAATCCATTATTTAAAACATGAAAGTTGTTTTCATTTTTACAAATAGAAATGTAAACTTATGGAACAAAATGGAGCAATCTCCCCAGGCTAGACTTCAGAAATGAAGAGTTGAAAAGACAGAAAGGTTTGGAAAGCAATTGGTTCTGGTTAGTGATCGTGATAGAAACTGATGGGCAAAAAAATATCATGTGGGTTATGCAGTGAATGGCCATTCCAGTTTTGATCCAGAAGGAGACCAAATCTCTTCTTTTTCTGGAATATCATCTAGCTCAAAGAGTAAAGAGGCTATTAAAGTGCTAAATTACAATGTCTTGGTGTGGTGTGTAGTAATTAATAAGTTAGACTTGAAAAAGTGTTGTAAAAAAAAAAAAAAAAGGCCCAGTGCCCTAGATATTGAAGATCAACGATAGGCAAAACTGAATATTTTATAATAGAGAGAATAAGCATTGCTATGACAATAGTCAGTTCTATTTTAAAACTCCAAGATCATAGCAATCTATGAATATTCATAATACCATTTTTGCTGCTACTCTGGGGAAATCTTTCCTGGGCTCAAAATACAGATTAAAATTGACAGTAAAGAAAGGGAGTGTGGGGAAGAGAGAGAGAAACAAAAAATGGCAAAGCCAATTTGTTGAATCAGTGTGAGAAAGAATAAAAGATCAGGCTTATCTGTGGAAGGATGTAAACAACCCGGAAGTATTCAGTAATTAGGAAGAATATCTGCAGAAGCAAGGAGAAAGAATTTGAGACATAATTTAAGTATAAATTCACTGACCAAGTGAACCAGAACAATGAGACAAAAATAAATCAGAACAGAAGTAGTCTGGGAAATGGTGTTTCTCCTTCCTAAATATATGTATAAAAACAAATACATAAATACATAAATATATATACATATAAGACTATAAATGTTGATTTTTGAGTTTGTTTGTTTTTTAAATCACAAATGAAAATTAAAATCCTTCTCCATCAGTTTTATTGAGCTCAGATTCTATACTTGCATAATGTTTTTAGAGTGCACTTGTTATATTATTCCCAAACCCAAATATTTCATTCTGTTCCTTAGGTCCAGCTTCTTTTCCTTTCTGCCTGTCAAACAGAAGGGCAACAATCATTGCCTGGAGAACTCAGAGTGTGGGTACCTAGTAACACTGGTAGTCAAGCTACTAATTATGAGATGTGTGAGCAACATGAGGACCATCCACATAGGTGTCCACTTGGTCTATACTCTGGAGATCCTTAGCTTTCACCTGAAGAGTAAAACAATGGGGAAACCTATCAGGAAGTGGGACATCAGGGTCTACCACAGGTTACGCAGAGGATAAGCTGCCAAAGCACAAACCTAAGCCAATGACACGTGTACCTCATCTGGACTGGAAGCAGCAGAGTGACATCCACACCAGGAGGAAAAGCAACACCAATTAGCTCACATACAATGCCATACTGAGATCCCTGCACAGCACAGGACCAGGAAGGATTTCCAGCTTGTTCAGTGATGTCTCAGACACCTCAGTATCATTGTATTGTGTATACATGCCTTATGAGACCTGAGAGCAATGGAAAGACCAACAACAATGAAGTGAGTTTCAGTAATCTACATTTATTTTCCAGTCCATCTTCCAACACAAGCCGTGTAACCTTGAAGAGGGTGAGGAGGATGGAGGCACATATGGTGTTCTCCTAAATCTTTGCAGTCAGTGGAAAATCTCTGTCAGAAGCCACGTTTAAGTGAGAGTTTAAATGGAACAATTATTTCAAACAGCAGGGATGATCAAGAACTTCATGTAACCTACTGGAGATGAAGATTGACTTAATATTGTAAAAGAGTCTCTGGATACAAAATTGCTGTGAATAAGCTGTTTGGATCTCTGAAGTAGAATTAAGGAAAGGGTATTAAAAACCTGGCAGGCAATAACTATCATAGTACTTGATTATTTGGAGAGATTCCTCAAGGAATTAAATGCTTACAAATGTAACTGGCCATTTTTCATTCTGATGGGCTTGCAATGTGTTTAAATTTACTGTAGAGACCATCTTGACATGCAGAGGCAATCACTGAACACTCTAGTCACCAAGTATCATGTCACACTGAGTGCACTTTATTCTCAGGTAACACAAAAAAAAAAAAAGGCTGAACCAATTCCAGAAATGTCATGGTATCAGTTGGGACAGAGTCGACTTTCTTACTGGCAGGTGGTACAGTGCTATGCTTTGGATTTGGGATGGGAATGGTGTTGATAGCACACGGCTGGTTTTGCTTGTTGCTAAGCAGTCAAGGCCTTTTCTTCTCCTCACACCTCCCTGCCAGCAAGTAGGCTGGGAGTGCACAAAAGTTTGGGAGGCAACACAGCTGGGACAACTGACCCCAACTGACCAAAGGGGTCAGATCCATACCATATGATGTCATCCTCATTATATAAAGCTGGGGGAAGAAGAAGGAAGTGGGAGACATTCAGAGTTATGGCATTTGTCTTCCCAAGTCACCATTACATCTGATGGAGCCCTGCTTTCCTGGAGATGGCTGAACACCTGCCTGCCAATAGGAAGTGGTAAATGAATTCCTTGTTTTGCTTTGCTTGCGTGCGTGGCTTTTGCTTTACTTATTAAACTGTCTTTATTTCAACCCACAAGTTTTCTCACTTTTACTCCTGTGATTCTCTCTTCCATCCTACCTGGGGAAGAGTGAGTGAGTGGCTGCATGATGCTTAGCTGCTGGCTGGGGTTAAACCACAGAAAGAAGTCTCACTTTATCTATCTCTGTGAAAAATACCTGCCAATGTTCTTCATACACCAGGCTAGGTGGCCTAAATGTAAGTGTTTAATGGCATTTTAGCTGCTATGGATTACGCTGTTTGGCCTCAAGTAGCTTCTTTGTAAGGGTGTGCATGACCCGTTGAATCAGCCTGTTACATCAGCTACCTCACAGCGAGCCTTCAGTAGCACTTGGAACTTCTGTTTAAGCAGCTGAATTCTGCTTTAGAAGGTTAATTTAGATAGAATAAGAACGAAGCTAATTTAGGTGGGGGTGATAATCTTCCAGATATTCGCCTAAAACTACATTTGTGCATCAAGATCAAGATGACCAGATCTTCAACAAGGCCAGGTGCAACGTCCTGCACCTGGGTTGAGGCAACCCTCTGTAGCAGTACAGGCTGGGGGATGAAGGGATTGAGAGCAGCCCTGCCAAGAAGGACTTGGGGGTACTGGCGGATGAAAAGCTGGACACAAGCTGACAATGTGCACTTGTAGTCCAGAAGGCCAACCATATCCTGGGCTGCATCAAAAGAAGCTGGGCCAGCTGGTCAAGAGAAGTGATTCTGACCCTCTACTCCACTCTCGTGAGACCCCACCTGGAGTACCACATCCAGGTCTGTAACCCTCAGCACAGGAAAGACATGGACCTGTTGGAGCGGGTCCAGAGGATGGCCACAAAAGTGTTCAGAGGGCTGGAACACCTCTCCTATGAGGACAGGCTGAGAGAGTGGGGACTATTCAGTCTGAAGAAGAGAAGACTCCAGGGACTGCAGCTTTTCAGTACTTAAAGGGGGCTTATAAGAAAGATGGGGACAGACTTTTTAGCAGGGCCTGTAGCAATAGGACAAGGGGTAATGGTTTTAAACTAAAAGAGGGTAGATTCAGACTAGATACAAGGAAGAATTTTTTTATGCTGAGGGTGTTGAAACACTGGAGCACATTGTCCAGAGAGGTAGTAGATGTGCGATCCCTGGAAACATTCAGGGTCAGGTTGGACAGGGCTCTGAGCCACCTGATCTAGTTGAAGATGTCCCTGGTCATTGCAGGGGGGTTGGACAAGATGACCTTTAAAGGTCCCCTCTAACCCAAACTATTCTATGGTACTGTGATTCATATTTTCTATGAAAGGTAATGGGACTAGGCAACTAGACTTTTTTATGAAAGGCTGTGAGCTTGAGTAAAAGATTTAGGTCTTTTGTTTAGACATTCTGAAAAGAATTTATCAAATTAAACTGAACATTTTCAATGTAAATCAGGACCATTTTACAAGGGGTTAAAGTGGGACACATCAGAATCACAGAAGGGTTGAGGTTTGAAGTGACTTCTAGGGGTCATCTGGTCTAATTCCCCTGCTCAACCAGGGCCACCTAGAGCCAGTTGACCAGGATCAGGACCAGACAGCAAACTCTAGTCAGAAGTAAAACACATAGTCTATAACACACAGTTTATCTAGTCATCGAAGGTTTTATATAGCCAGCATGTACAGAGCATCATGACTCCATGGCCTAATGAAAGGTCAGATTCAGCTCCAGACTTAGACTCCTGAACTTAGATTTGTACAGCTTCTGTCAACACATGAATTAGATGTCTAATATTGGCTGCAGCCGGTAAAGACCTACTCAAAAGAGTTTAAAGAGCTAGTCAGCAGACTATGTAAAGTTATCAGCGTTAGTGTATGTTCTTTGAATTCTATGAACTGTCTTGTCCAGATCTGCGCAGAAACACTAAGGACTCTTGTAGATACTTATATTGCAAACAAATTTCAATGCCCAAGTTCAGACCTGAATTCCAGCCCTTCTCTTCTCTGAGAAAAGTTTTTTGCAGTTCACCAACTAGTGTTTCCTCTCTATTTTGATACCTTTTGCAGTCAAAAATTAAGATTTGTTCTCTGATTAGGAAAAGAAACGCCTTCATAATAATGGCTATTAGAAAAAAAAAAAGCACATGTGAAAAAATCAAGATGCAAAAGGAAAGAACCTGCTAAAGATAAACAAATACTTCCATGAGCAACAGAATCAGCTGAGCCATTACTTGTGAATTCACAGTTTGAGTATGAAATTGATGCTTAATACTGAATGAGTTCTTTTTCTCCACTACTTGACACACTTTCCTTTACCCAGATTTCATTAGTTAAAAGTAACATGTTTGTGACCTCTGTCACTGTCAAATTTGGCTAAAATTGGTAGCAGTTATTGGGTAAAAAGTAACATGATCCCATGGGTTCATTTAAGAAACCAAAGTAAAAAATGAAAGTGATAACGTGAATTTCAGTTTCTGCCATCAAGCCCTCTCAAAATGTCCTTGATCTTCTCTTCTTTGCAGTGGTGAGAAATAACTATCTATTTTTCCATTATGTACCTCCCCCCACATTGACATTCTTACTCTCCAGTGCTATAGAAGAGAAGGTAAAGCCCTGAAGTTTTCTCACAAAGTTGAGGAATTGAAACAAGCAAGCAGGCAGTCTCTGTCTCACAAATAGCAGCTGTACACAGGTTGAAAACAACTGTCTTCATCTTTGGCTTCTTAGCTCAGGAGGCTGTTACACTCTGAAATGGAATTGGGGAGTCTGTTCTCCTGCAGGGACACATCAATGGAAAGGTTTTGCTATGTCACTGTCCTGGGACAATATTTGAGAAAAGTGAAAGCAAGCTGATAACAGACAATAACTAAGTTGCAAGAACACCATGTCTAATTTTGGGAAACAGCATTTTGGAAATGACAGCAACATGTAATTTTTCAAAACTTAATTTGACAGTTTTACCTAATACTTTTAAAAGTTTTTTTGCTGTCAGTAAACATGACTTTGGATTGCTGTTACAAATGACCTGATATCTGGTTCCTGGATGCAAATCTAACCTCAGTGACATCCGTTCTCCAGGATAATTCAGACAGCTTCAGTGAAATGAACATGAAGAAAGAAATCACTAACTGGGTTTTCAAACTGTATCAGAAATGGGTCATGCAAATTCTAGCTTTTCACCAACTAAGGAGTGACTTGAATAGAAAATGAAAAGGTGATGACAATATGGCTGTAATGATTTAAAAAGCTTCAGAACCCTTTCAGAATTTTTTTCATCATGAGCATTATGGTGTTGCACTCCCTAAAAGCCTATTTGTCTTAAACTAAAAGGAAAGATTTTCTTGTAAGTCAGGGGATGAGTGTTTTTTTTTCTTTTCTTTTCTCTTTTTTTATTTTTTTTTTTATTTTTTTTATTTCCGTGAGCTATAAGACAAATAAAGACAGTTTTCTCATTTCCTCTGCAAAGATAAAACTGAGATAGTGTCCCCCAAGGCATGTTGAAGAAATAGAGACAGAAATTTAGGCCAAAGTATTGTCAGGTTACAAAGCAAGATAGCAGTCAATGTACAATTATCTTTTGGTTAAAATTGTCTGCTGACCTGGATATTGTCAAATGGGTTTTGATAATTGAAGGTGACTGACAATTACTATTGCGTAGTTTATATTCATTATTTCAGGTTAAAGTATTTGTGGTTGCACAATTCTATAAATGAAGCATTGAATAAGATTTTTTTTGGTGTCAAGATGAGTATATTTAGCAATTTTATGACCTTCATGCAGTAATAAAAGGGTAAAAGTCAGTCATTAAAGCCAGTCTGATTGTATATAGCACAGGACTTTGAGATGTGAGAAAGAAATCACAGAATCATAGAAATGTTGACCTCTGGAGGTCATGTAGTCCAGTTGCCGATTCAGAGATAAACTGTACTGGATTTGGTTGGGATAGAGTTAACTTTCCTCATAATAGCCCATACGGTGTTGTGTTTTGCATTTGTGGCTAGAAGAGTGTCGATAAGACACCAATGTTTTGGTGCTTGCGCAGCATCAAGGTTGTCTCTCCACCTGCCCTCTCAACCCTCAAAGGCTAGTAAGCTGGGAGTAGGCAAGAGGTTGGGAGGGGATATGGATCCAAACTGTTGAAGAGGATATTACAGACCGCATGATGTCATGCTCAGCAATAAAAGTTGAGGGAAAGGTAGCGGAGGAGGAATTCACGGCTATGGCATTTGTCTTCCAAAGCAATTCCTACATACGCTAAGGCTTTGCTTCCCAGGAAGTGGCTGGACATCTTCCTGCTGATGGGAAATACTGAATAAATTCCTCTTTTTGCTTTGCTTCCATGCATATCTTTTACATTTCTTATTAAAATGCCTTTATCACACACCACGAGCTTGTCTTTTTTTTTTTTCTCCAACTGCCCTGTTCAGAAGGGGGAGTGAGAGAGAGACTGGGTGGGAGTCTGGCAGCCAGACAAGGTAAACCCACCACAGCTGCCATCAACACTAGATCAGGTCAGCCCTGGCTTTGCCACCCAAGGCATGAAGACCTCCCAGGATGGAAATTTCACCACCTCTTTGAGTAATCTGTTCCTGGGCTGCACAAGACTCCTACAGATTTTCCTTTTCCTGATACGCATCCTGAACGACCAAGACAAAATTTGCAAGTATTTTCCCATGCTATATTGTCTGCTATTACCAAAACGAATATGGCTGCAACATCATCATAATTGTCCTTACTTGTATCAAGTAAATGGGTCATGGTCTAATGGCCCCACATATTAATGTCTGTAGATTGTACTGCTTCTATAGTTTGCATTATGCTGAAGAACTTGTGACCAAATTAAAAATGAAGTCACTACTAGTTCCCATTTATAGATGTAGCACAAAAAGATTAAGGTCTAGATCAAAAGAGGAACTGCTGATACTTAGTAATCCAATGCCCAAAAGTTAAAGGCCATTCTCAGTGTAGAACTCCAAATTAAAGACAAATATTCCCTACCTAGCCAACAGAAAACTTTTAGGTCTATAGGAATAGGATCCACAATAAGCACCTGTCAGCTGTTTTTTGAATTATAATACATAATCTGTGAAGAAGGGAAAAATAGTATATGCTTAGGTCTTCTGAAGAACAGAGCGCACCATGAAGAAGTGAAGAAAGTATTTGATTTCACACAGTCTAGAATTGTTGGTGTGACAATGTGCCCTGAGAAATAGATCCAGTACAGTGCTTTTCTCCAGTATGTAGGTGGGTCTGGACTGTCTGGGATCCAGGTCTCAGCTGGCTCACATCTACCAATTCAAAGCATGAATGGAGAAATCATACTTATCAGGATACATCAGCAATCTTCTATGCCTCACAGAAGTATAAATTTCTGTTCTGTGTCAAAATAAATTCAGTCAAAACACAATTCCTGGCTCATTTCTTTGAACATGCATCTCTCTCGGTCTTCTTTCCTAAGATGTGCTGTTACTGTTGCTGAATTCTCTGTTTTATATGAAGAATAATAGTTGCATCATTGGCCGTAGAAGCTTGAAAGACTTCTTCAAGCCATAGCTAATGTTTACCAGGACAGCACTCTACCTGTTGAAAGGCACAGACCCTTCTCTTCCACTTGAAAAGTTGTCTCCATGGATTCAAAATGCAGCATCTGTGGCAGATGGATGCAAACAGACAAGTCAAATCATTTCTTAATAGTTTAGTGGCCCACATAGGCAAAAGGAAGTCTGAACTAAGCTGCTGTTCTTGGAAAACTAGTGTGTTTTACTTTACATAAACAAAAATTAAGGAAAAAGATATTATTTTAATCTCACTGTAACTGACTTGCTTATAGCACTCAGAAAGATTCTGGCAAATCTGGTAATTGAGACTGTATCATCTACGTGTTCATCTAGTGACTACTTCTAAAATCATCTCTGATCTTAGTCCTAACTGTGTAATAATAATATATTTTCAGTGCATCTGATTGCAGTTGGAATTCCATTTACAAGTAAAATCCAAAAATGCTCTTCAGAAAATTAATACACAGAGTCATAATAAGGGAGGGGAAAACAAAATACCTCCAAACTATATAAAAATAAAAACTTTTTAATTTTTTTTTTTTATTTTCACAGTGTCTCAACACTAAAATAGCCATCTCATGTGTCCCCTCAGAGAAGGTGTGAAGCACTGAGAGATTTGTGTAGAGATACAGTGTAAAAGCTTCTACTGAAAAGGGTGGAAGGACTGTTTTCAACGGTTCAAAGTTTCATGCACCTTCTATTTAACTTTATTTCAGTTGACTCACCAGACAATAAGAACCTGTAATGAGAACATATAGAGAATATCATGGACTCCTGGACCACAGTAGTTATTTAAGCAAGTAGAAAGGAAGTTTGGTTCTCAAGTGAATGACTTCCTTCCTGGTTTGACCATTAAAGTTGTTCGAGGGTGTTAAACACTGGACTGGACATGTTGGTCCCATATGGAAACATTAAATTAAATTCTCCTTTTGACTGCACACTGATAAAGTAAAGAGGACAGCTGATGTATAGATGTAATTCAGAGCACAGTTTAAATTATTCTGTGAAGGAGATACATAAGTGAAAACTTATAGTGTCAACAGGGCCCACGGGAATAGTACAGGCCTTAACTAATTTACGAAGCAAATAAACTAGACTCTCGGATTAATTTTAAGCATCCTCATCCCCTATTCAAAACAGTTTTTCATAATATTTAAGCTAAGTGTTTATGTACTTGCTTATTTTTCTGGTGTTACTGAATCTTCTCCACTCTGAACCCAACACTATTGAGATCAACGGGCATCTTTTCACTGACTTTCTCAGGGTTAATGGTAGTCTTATTAAAATAAAGTTTCTCATTTCTGTGTTCAAATATGCCTTTATAAGGGTAGTACTATAGTGTCCAAAGATGAAGTGACTGTACAATAGTTCTTGTTCGTAAGTTTATGTTTCACTTGACAATAGCATTTGTCTAATTTGCCTTCAGATATTCTCTGATGTCTGATTGCCTTCAAATACTTAAATACATGTCCGAACACAGGAGTCTTGAACATGAATCATGAAAAGAATAAACTTTATCAAAAGGCTGCTCTGCAGCCTCTGACTACTACACCTATGTTTGCTTCTGCAGAAGCTTTCTTGTCTCACAAACACTGACATCTCTGTTGGAAGTAATTGCTCCCCTGAGCTTGTCAACAGCTTTTAGAAACAAGAAGCTCTGGGGATACAATCCTTCTGGTGCCTCTGAAATAAAATGTTTCCCTCTGAGCTCCCCTCTCTTAAAAAGATCAGGAGCTTTTTAAAGATTTTTTTTTTTTTCTTTAAATTATAACTCTTTGTTCTATCTGCAATTTAGGTAAGGGAATGCATAGACAATCTATAAAAGCATGTCTGCCAGCATGAGCTGTCACAGCTGCTTCATGAGCTCATCTGGCATAGCACATGTTTGGGAGGCCTAGGGACATACCACAGTTCCAGTCCCGTTTAATGTACTGTACTAATTGGCATGTAGCTCTCTTTAATTAAAGTAGGTCTGGGGCCATTTTCAGGGGTCTATGTGTGCACAGAAAGCACTGCTTCTGGAGCACACTTGCAAATCCAACTAATTGTACATGTCAGGATAAAAACACTGGTCAACTGATGTCAGCTGTAGCTAAGTTTGGTTATTCTGCCTTCTTATTTTGTGTTTAAATGGGGTCTTGACTGTAGGGAGGTATAGGTAAAACAATGAAGGCAAGAAAGCCTTCTCATGCCTAAAGAAAAAGGAATGCAGTTCTGTGGGTCACATTATAACGGAGGACTCATAGTCCCTTGTAACATTAACTTTCTTTATCCGTATCAATTGCACCATATCAGTAAGCACTCAGTGTCCACTGGCACAGGGAACAAGAGCCCTCAGCTATTCTCCTACATGGCAAAATGCTGTGCTGATGTTGCTAAGTCACACGGCAGGCACGATTATTTTACAGAAAGGTGAATGTATTTGAGCTAACAAAGGTCAAGGGACTAGTTGTATTTTTAAAATTTTCTCTGACCCTGATGTCCAATAAATAACCTTTACTGAAGGGAGCTTAGTGCTGGGGACTTTTTGAACAGGCTGTCACTTGTGTTGAATTAAACCATAAAGGTCTGAGCCATACACTATTTTCTGAGCTGCAGCTGATCCTACAAAATTCATTTCACTTCGTACCATAATTCAGCCACAGTTTATATTCCCAGGGTTTAAAGACTGGTGCTCACAGCAGGTAGGTTGGCAAGACCACTTTCAAATGTGCTCCTATTTTTTTTGGTTTTGGTATCAGCTGCCTCGCATTGCTTCAATAGAATATGTCCATGGATGTATAGTTTGTAGTTACATCAACCTTCTATTTAATTAATAGATTCATTACTTGACTTTTTTTTCCCTTAGAAAAATGTGTCATTTGCTCCTGAGTTTTACTGAGGTGTTTGACTTTTTTCTGGGTAAGAACTAAGTAAAGGATCTCAAAAGACTTTTAGGTTTGGGTTTTTTAAAGCAAATGCTATTGCTGGTTATTTTTATAAATCATTTGCCTCTATCTTTATCTTCCTGATACAATATTAGTGGTATTTCATCCTCTCTATCAGAAGTGATACGCATCTTAAAAGTTCCTCTCACGTTGTGTTAACAGTTGTGGTATGTGTCTGTTTTCTACATTTTTGAAAGATTCTCAGATGACAGATAATGTTTCTTTTAAGCAAGGCGTTTGACACGGTCTCCCACAGCATCCTCATAGGGAAGCTTAGGAAGTGTGGGTTAGATGAATGGACAGTAAGGTGGATAGAAAACTGGTTGAAAGATAGAGCTCAGAGGGTTGTGATTAGGGGCACAGAATCTAGTTGGAGACCAGTGACGAGCGGTGTTCCCCAGGGGTCAGTACTGGGTCCAGTCCTCTTCAATATATTCATCAATGACCTGGATGAGGGGATAGAGTGCACCCTCAGCAAGTTTGCTGATGACACAAAGCTGGGGGGGGCGGCTGACACACCGGAGGGCTGTGCTGCCATACAGAGAGACCTGGACAGGTTGGAGATCTGGGCAGAGAGAAACCTTATGAAATTCAACAAGGGCAAGTGTAGGGTGCTGCACCTGGGGAGGAACAACCCCATGCACCAGTACAGGTCAGGGGCTGACCTGCTGGAGAGCAGCTCTGTGGAAAGAGACCTGGGAGTCCTGGTGGACAACAGGATGACCATGAGCCAGCAATGTGCCCTTGTGGCCAAGAAGGCCAATGGCATCCTGGGGTGCATCAAAAAGAGTGTGGCCAGCAGGTCAAGGGAGGTCATCTTCCCCCTCTACTCTGCCTTGGTGAGGCCACACCTGGAGTACTGTGTCCAGTTCTGGGCTCCCCGGTTCCAGAAGGACAGGGAACTGCTGGAGAGGGTACAGCAAAGGGCTACCAAGATGATTAAGGGATGGAACACCTCTCTTATGAGGAAAGGCTGAGGGATTTGGGTCTCTTCAGTCTGGAAAAAAGAAGACTGAGGGGGGAACTTATCAATGTTTATAAATACTTAAAGGGTGGGTGTCAGGAGGATGGGACCAGGCTCTTTTCAGTGGTGCCCAGTGACAGGACAAGAGGTAATGGGCACAAACTTGAGCATAAGAAGTTCCACCTAAACATGAGAAGGAACTTCTCTCCTTTGAGGGTGGCAGAGCACTGGAACAGGATGCCCAGAGAGGTGGTGGAGTCTCCATCTCTGGAGACATTCAAAACCCGCCTGGATGTGTTCCTGTGTAACCTGCTCTAGGTGACCCTGCTCTGGCAGGGGGGTTGGACTAGATGATCTCCAGAGGTCCCTTCCAACCCTATGGTTCTATGGTTCTATGGTTCTTTTTGTTGTTTCACACATGGTACGTTGCAACAAACTCAAAGCCACGTAGCAGTTGTAACATAGTACCACCTCAGAATAACCATGTGTCTACTGAAGTATAACTCAAATCTACTTTCTCAAAAGTAAAAATGCCATTAAAAAAAAAAAAAAAAAAAAAAAAAAAAAACCAAACAAACAAACCCAACACCTTTCCTGGAAATAAACAGGATAATATACAATTATGATTTTTTTAATGTATTTTCCATGAACAGCACCAGTTCCCTCAGCTGCTCCTCATAAGACCTGTGCTCCAGACCCCTCACCAGCTTTCTTGCTCTTCTCTGAATGCACTCCAGCACCTCAATGTCTTTCTTGTAGTGAGAGGCCAAAAACTGAACATAGTTCTTGAGTTGGGTCTCATCAGTCCTGAGTACAGAGGCACGATCACTTTCCTACTCTTGCTGGCCACGCTATTCCTGATACAAGCCAGGATGCTGTTGGCCACCTTGGCCTCATGGCACACTGCTGGCTCATGTTAAGCTGGCCGTCCACCAACACCCCCAGGTCTTTTTCTGCCAGGTGGCTCTCCAGCCGCTCTTCCCCAAGCCTGTAGCATTGAATGGGGTTGTTGTGATCCAAGTGCAGGACCTGGCACTTGGCCTTGCTGAACCTCATACCATTTGCCTTGGCCCATCGATCAGCTTGTCCAGGTCCCTCTGTAGAACCATCCTACCCTCCAGCAGATCAACACTCCCACCCAACTTGGTGCCATCTGCAAACTTACTGAGGGTGCACTCGATCCTCTCATCCAGACCATTGATAAAGATATTAAACAGAGTTGTCCCCAATATTGAGCTCTGGGGAACACCTCTTGTGACCCACCACCAACTCCATTTAATTCCATTCACCACAACTCTGGGCCCAGCCATCCAGACAGTTTGTAACCCAGCAAAGCATACGCCCATCAAAGCAGCCAGTTTCTACAGGAGAATGCTGTGAGAAACAGTGTCAAAAGCTTTACTGAAATCTAGGTGGACAACATCCACAGCCTCTCTCTCATCACTAAGTTGTCATCTTATCATAGAAGGAGATCAGGTTAGTCAAACAGGATACATAAGACTATCTTCACCTTGTCGAATAACCCAATCATCCTCTAGTATGGCCTGGAAACAAGCCCTGTTTTTAGTGTAAGCAGCAGCATAGCTCTGCAGGCAACCCTGAGACCTGCAACCTAAACTAGCCTGAAGTCCCCCAGCACTCTGCTGCAAGCTCTCCTTTAGCGGTTTCCCCAGATTTCTGCCTGGTTTCTATAATTTAAAGATCTCATCACCTGGGAATAGCCTATCTTTTCAGTGTGGTTGGTCTAATTCTTTTTATCCTCTATTTTTCTCATGTTTGTCTTCTGTTTTTACAGCAGGCACAGTTTCGCTGATTCACCTCCCTCCACCTCCCTTGTCTTTCAAAGCTGATTTTAGGAGATCTGTGCAGTTATCCTTGCTGGCCTTCCCTCAGGCTGAATGCCTTGGGTACTTACAAGTTATTATATTTGGGTCACTCGTACTCAGCCCAATAGTCAGTTACCTTTGTCCAACATGAACTGTTTAATTAATTCCCTAATCCCAGCTGGAATCTCACTACCTTATACTGAATACTAAACAAGCTGAGGCTGACTTGGTGTCTGGTATATTAACAGCTATTTGAAGAGACCACATGCAATTCATTTTTTTATAAAAATGAGAGCTGTGGTAGGAACGCACTTCAGATACATGTAGGAGACTGCATAACCCTCCCCTGTCATCCTGCTAACTTTCTATTTATCAGTATCCCCTTATTATGTTTACATACAATTTACATTAAGCAGAAATTACCTGCTGAAAAGAATAAAGAGTATCTAAAAGTTACGAAAAAGCCCCAGATGAAGAGGGCACAAGCATAGATAGCAGTAAGTAATAAGTAAATCAAGATGATTATCAATGCAGCAGTACAAAAACCTGATCCGATCTTCAGAAATCAATGCAAAAGAAATTTGAATGCTATTGCAATGCATATATTAGAAGCAGACTTCAAGGGCTAGAAGCTGAAAACCCATCAAACTGCCTATACTACTCCAGATTTGAAATGTTGAAAGTAAACTGGGCATCATCCTGAAGTGTTCTCTTTAAAACAGTCTACACAATGAAAAAGTCCAGCCTGATAATTTTTACAGTCAGAGTGAACAATGATGACATAATTTTTAATGAATTCCCTTGGAATAAAACAGTGAAAAAACACAGCTTCTAAGCAATACAGATTGCGTGATGAATGGCAACATATTTCCAGAGAACCTAAAGATTTTACGGGGAAATACGGCCCAAATATATTAATCTCATGAAACAAAACAACCTTGCATTGTTTGATAAAGTAGCAATAGCAGTACAAACTGTATCCAAGGAAAAGGAGTCTGATTTCTTTAGTGGAAGCCTTCTCAACCTAACTTCACCAACCTACCCTTCCTATTGAAGGTAACTCCAGTCATATCTTTGGGTATGGTTAGCCCCACCATCAGTCCTGTTTTAAGTGTAGTTGTAAGTGCACTTACTATAATTTTAAGTGCAGTGTGCAGTGTGCAGTACGCATGCAGTAATTATAGGTGCAGCATATAGCTTTTTACTGTCTGAGATGGTATTTATGTAAAAATTTCTTATTTACAAAGGTATTTTGACATAACATATTTTTTTCCCTTTGAGCCTTTTGGACCCAAGAGAAGGTATCACACCCTTTTGCTCATTTATTTTATTACTAAACACTATTCCAAACCAATCCAAAGGGAGGTGATTGGAATATGTCATATTTAACTTTGTTTGCTGTGTAATTACATCCTGCTGTCCCCTGTTGGACCCATACTGGGGGTCCAAATTAAAGCTTTGAAAACACTGGAAGAATTTCCATTAATGTCAGTGTTTTTCTGGCTCAAGCATGCAATGTTTTAACCACTTTTTCTAGTACTAAAAGTGTAGCCAGAGGTTTTCTCTATCAGAAAGGATCATTTACATGTTTTAGAGAGAGAGCATCAGTTACTAATAAATGTATTCATTTTCCCCTGTTCTTTAGTCTGCCCATTCCTCTGAGCAGTAAATTAAAAGGAACAGATGTATAATTTGGGAAGTTTTCCAGATTCCGTGGTTTTGTTTTTTTTTTTTCTCCTAAATGAAACATTAAACAATGACTGTGTATGCAATGTTATTCTGTCTACATTGGTTTCCCTAAGAATCCTAATTCTGTGCTGCATGCACTGTGAATATACCAAATAGAAGGGTGATTTTTCTAATATATTTATTTCTGGACACGTGGGCATCTGGTTTTTAGTCAGAAATTTGTAATTATTTACAACATAGACACATATATCTGAGCTTGTCATTGAGTCTCACTTTACAGTTTGTGGTGAGAAATATTTTAAGGTGTGGATTCACCTCAAGCTAAAGTAAACATTTGAAATATTTTACATGGATCAGGTCCTAAAACATCTGTTTTTCTTATAACAACAACTAGCAAATGCTTTTACTAGTCTTTCCTTTCAAACATCACTTTCATACTTAAGGTTCCAATTTTGTTTGAATATAATCCTGAATATAATATTCTGAATATAATATAACATCCTGTGTATAATAACTTGTATAGAGTATTATATAGAATAGAATCATAGATTCATAGAATGGTTCGGGTTGGAAGGAACCTTAAAGATCATCTAGTTCCAACCTCCCTGCCATGGCAGGGACACCTCCCACTAGACCAGGCTGCTCAAAGCCCCATCCAGCCTGGCCTTGAACACTTCCAGGGATGGGGCATCCACAGCTTCTCTGGGCAACTTGTTCCAGTGTCTCACCACCCTCATAGTGAAGAATTTCTTCCTAATATCTAATCTAAATCTGCCCTCTTTCAGTTTAAAACTGTTATCCCTCATCCTACCACTGCACTCCCTGATAAAGAGTCCCTCCCCATCTTTTCTATATACCCCCTTTAAGTACTGAGACTGCTATAAGGTCTCTCTGGAGCCTCTCTTCTCCACCCTGAACAACCCCAAGTCTCTCAGCTTGTCCTCATAAGAGAGGTGTTCCAGCCCCCTGATCCTGACATAATGTAGTCTGTGATGTTTTTATAATAGCAACAGAATTATCAGGTTGTTCAATAAAATGGGGCTGGATCCAAAATTCTGTTAATCTGACAAGACTATTTCCTCTGTTCTTTACTCTTGGGGCACATGTCTCAGTCCCTAAGGGGTCTAAGTTCAAGGGTACTAAGTCCCAGAGTGCCAAAGGACCCTAGTTCAGATTCTGTTTTTATTTAGGCTCCCTTAGTTAGGAAAATTAAGCTATTTATTCAAACAATGGAGAATTTAGAAAACTGCAATAAATCTGAGCTAGAGTTGAAGTGATCTGGAGCTTGGGTTTGATGCAAAGGCTCCCAAAAGACTAGATATTCTCTCTACACATGACCAGAAATCCCCCAGAATCTGATCATGTCAGCACCTATCTCAAAATAAGCCACAAGTGAGGTCCAGAAACTATTTCAGAAATACTACGTAAGTTGTTTGAAGTAGTGCTAACAGAGTGCAGCTAGCAGAAGAGTGTCTGAAGGGCGCAAAAAATTACACTTTTCCAACAGTGAGGTTGTGAAGGGTTGTAGTCATAGCCAAGCAATTTCCCTGTCCCAGAAGTACAGGGTATGTAACAAAATCAGCATCAAAGTTCATCCTCCCTCTGAATACAATCAGAGCGTTTTATTTGCCTAAACAAAGAGTTAACCTAAGTGTGTTTGGACAAACGACAGAATCACATAATCACAGGGTTGACTAGTTTATTCCCCTTGTTCAAAGCAGGGTCATCTAGAACAGGTTGCACTGTCCTGGTTTTAGTATCTAAAAAGGTGGAGACTCCACAGTCTCTTTCTGTGGAGTAACTGGATAACCTGTTCCATTTTTCTTTTCTGTATTTCAGTTTTTGCCCATTGACTATTGTCCCATTCACTGGGCACCACTAAGAAGAGTCTGGCTACATATGATTTACTGTCTCCATCAGGTACTTATACACACTAATGAGATCCCCCTGAACGTTCTCGAGGCTGAACAATCTCAGCTATCTCAGCTTCTCCTCATAAGAGAGATGCTACAATCCTTCCACCATTTTTGTGCTTTAGCAGTAGGCACAGTTCTCCAGATGTATCTCATCAGGGCTAAGCAGAAGGCAAGGATCATACCCCTTGACCTGCTGGCAACACCCTTCCTAATGGAGTCCAAGAGGCTTCTTTGCCGTAAGAACACGCTGCTGGTTCATGGTCACTTTGATATCCACCAGGATCCCCAGGTCCTGTTCTGCAGAGCTGCTTCCCCCAGCCCTTCCTGGTGCATGGGGCTTATTCCTCCCCAGGTGCAGAACTTGACATTTCCCTTTTGTTGAACCTCATGAGATTCCTCTCTGTGAAGTTTTCCATCCTGTTGAGGTCCCACTGAATGGCAACACAAGCAACAGGTGACTCAGACATTCCTTCTAGTTTTGTGTTACCTGCCAATGACTGCTCACATAGGTGTAGATACCAGTCCAATTCTTTATGTTTTTAACATTTCTATTTAAATTTTTTGGTACCACAAAGTTCTGGAGTAGTCATGGAGGATGAGCACCTCCAAGTGATAGGGAACGCATGCAGAAGGGATTTTTATGTTAAATTCATGACAAGAACACAGCAAGATAGGATTTCAAACTATGATTGAAATTAATTTATTTATGAAGGTAAAATAATGAAAATAATAAATGCTTTTATTTCTAAGGCAAGATGAGAATAGAAAGAAGCTCATTGAAGTGTAAAAACTTTCAAACTGCTGAAGCACAACACGGCAACTGCAGAGAAAAGCTCCTAGGGGAATGGAAGGGTCTTAAATACTACAGTGATCAGCACTTGATGGTAATTAAATTAAAGATCACTGTTGCAGTGCAAAAAATCATTATTACTGTAGTATAAGAAATGTAATATTGGAAACTCAGATGGAAATCTAGAAATATAAGTATTAAAATTACACAATTGTATCTTCTTTATTTATTTTCCATTAAAAACATTTTCAGTTTCAAAGCCAAGTGCATTCACAATTCAGAGTATTAGAGTTTAAGGACATTTTTTTGAAAACTCCAAGGACTTAGAACTGCAGAGAAATACTCAAGATCACAGTGGCTACAAATACAATAAAATTAATGAAAGAGCTTAACTGGAATGGATCCTCACTGTAGCTCATGTTACATTTCAAAGACTGCATTTAGATTTCCTCTGTAACATTAGAAACGATTGCAAGTAAAGTAATACTCCAGTAAATCCCAAAGGGAGTTGCTGTTTGTGGCAGTTTTCTGCGGATAGAAGAATGAAAGCAGAAAGAGAGAGTTTGGAGAATCCTCATAATGGGATAAAATGTTGTATGCAGGAGAAAATCATAAACATTGTGATTAATAGCGTGATTCATTCTTGAGTCAATGATGGTGATGGGATAGGATGATGATGATGAAGAGGAGAATACAGAGCAAAAGAAGTCAGGCATTAGAAAGCATGCCTTGTTTCCAGGATACCACTTGATGAAGTATAAAATATCTTTCCCTGCCTGTTTTTCAACAGGCATGCTTTTCTGCCTATCTATCTCCCCTGCTTCCTGGCAGAGATTGCATCTTCTCTCCTGTACAGTTTCAGATATTGGCATGGCCACTGGCTGTTCTCAATCTGAGAAGTAATTGGATCTTTGTGGACACGACAACCTTTTCTTATATCAGATGAGTTACAGAGGATCTATCATTTAAACAACAATACATGGCTGGCAGAGAAATGAATAACAACAACAACAACAACAACAACAGTCTTCTTTGAACTGAAATATTTAAGAAACATTTTTTTAAAAAAAATCAGTTCATGTCAGATTAAATAGTCATTTTTTTTCTCTCGCACAACTACATGTGAAACTACCACTTTTTTATGTACCTATAAGAAAGAAAAAAAAAAAAAAAAAGAAAATGAGAGCCTACATTTGAAAACAGGGAACAAGTTGGGGAAAATTTTTTACAATTAATCTGTGGAGGAAGTAATTAAAGTGTTAGTGGAGATGGTGAGGTCTTGTGCCAGGTTGGGAAAACTAAAAGTGTAAATATGCTAATTAAATCAGGAAAAGAGGACTCTGGATACATTTTTTAAAAGATATAGCTTCCATCCAAGATACACATATTTTTTATTTTTATTATTATTAATAATAATAATAATAATTCTAGGCTTAGATTCCAGTTGTGGGTACAATGTAACAACCAGTGATAAGCAGTTTGTATCCTTTAGTGAGGACTCAGTGACTAAGTATGATTTCCATATTTTTGAATATTGCATAGTATCCAAAATCTTTCCTGCAGTAGTAGGAAAGAGAGATTATATAAGTGGGTTTTTGTCCCCCTTGCAATTTCAGAGCAGGGTTTAGCAGGCAGCTTGGAGGCAATGGCCTATTTACAACAAAATTGTCTTCACAGGTTAGTGTTAGTATAAGCCTTCTTTTGGTTGTCAGCTTAATCGTTGATCAGTGTTTCTCCATATCAAGGTTATATAAGCAAGGCAAAATATTTGTTAGTTGTTTTGCACTGAGTAATTCATCTTAGAATAGAAATCAAGTGATATCCTGATGAAAGGTGGGTTTTTTCCTCTACATATATTTTTTTCAGTGCATATTATTATTCTCAAGGTTGTCACAGGGGAGAGGATTTTGAGGAATATCACTTTTTCGGCTGTCGGAAAAGTATTTTAGGCATACACCAGAAAATACTCCTGTAATTCCATTTTTACTGGTATGAAATTGGACTGCTTTTCTGGCTGAAATGCAAGCCTTCGGAAAAGACAAACGATTCCAGCTGTCTGAGCAGTTGTTTGGATGGGTTGTTCAGTAATGTTCGTGAACTCACTGTGTGCTGCCTCCTGTAAAATCTCCGCTTGCTGTGATCTCTGAATATTTTGCAGTGCATCGGAGGAATCCTACAAGTTTATCTCAGGGCTACAGATTTCAAATGAGAAGGGCTAAAGAGAGAGCCTTATGAGACACAGCAAAGTGCTTTAGTCCTTCCTTAGATTTAGCTCCATACATCCAAGAACAGAAAGCACCGCTGGCTTCCACTTCATTTTCTGCTGTGACAGGTGAAGATTTATTACAGTACACCTTATCAGTTATTCTACCTGATTTGAACACTGGACATTGCTTGTAGTGGAAGAGATGCCAAAGGCTGCCGTCATCCCTCTTTCTGCACATAAGGTTGGAGCAAGTTGTTCCAGCTTGTGGAAAACTGGCTCTAATCTAGCTTTTCAAGAGCAAGATGCTCATTGCCGAATTTTCATTCATTTAACATGACCCCCTGCTAAATGGCATGATTTTGTGCATTTCTCCTTTGATGATTGCTTTTATATTTACTGCTTGCATTGAATACTGTGGTTTTAACAGCTACAGTGTTTTGAAGTTGATTATCACATCAGTGAGTGGTGCACAATAACATAATGTGCTGATGTGCTATTTAGAAGCAAAGGAAACAAATACTCAATTGCCTGTAAAGAAAGAGATTCAATCAGCTTGGTGATGGGAGTCACCAAGGTAAAGATGTGGTGCTCTGCAAATGCAAGAGAACACACATATGCAAAATGTGAATTTTCTGTTAATATACATGGTGTACACTGGAAGATATTTTCTGTTGAGTTGCTTATGAGATACACTAACACCCTTCCAAAAATTGACACTAAATTATATGTTTCTACTAAGAAAGAGCCCTGATAGCCTTTGGTAGCCTTTCAGTATTTCCCACAGCAAAAATTAAAAGTAAGCTAAATGTAAATGACATCACTAGTTGAGACTGTTGTAGATACATTTTAGATCTGTTGGGACATTCTGTGCGTGCAGCGCTCTGTAAGCTATCAAAACAAGGCAAAGCGATGCAGTGAGAGATCTCTTCTTCTGTATTTCTGCGAACTAATTTCTTAAGACAGGTGTCTATTCCTGGCCCCTGGCTAACCAACCAGAAGCACGTTGTTCATCAGTATCCCCTGAGGTTCTTTTGAGGGGTTGTGAAGTTTTTGGGGTTTGGGTTTTTTTCTTTCCAGCTGTATTTCCAGATTGAAATCTGTCTACCCATCACCCTGTTGCTATCACATCATTTTCTTCCTTTTTTTTACTTCTGAGTGTTAGAACAGTTATTAAAATAGCACTCTATGGGCAATTTTGTTTTCTCTTTACCACCCCAGGAGCCATCTGCTATGCTCACTTCCCTGAGGACTGCTCAGAATTGAAACTCTCAGACGACCTCCATTCTGCATCATATTAAGATCTTTAGGATAAACGGTATAACCTACCTACCATAAGAACTGAAACATTGCAGGTCCTCTAGTTATAACAAATCATTACCATTTAGAATAAAAGCATTTTTAAACAAACTCATAACATAGCTTGATTTGCAACATATTTTCTGAATACTCTGTGTTCTAGACAGGCGCACATTGACCATTGGTTTTAGACTTCTATGTTTTTCAGCAAGTGGAGGTGCTGGCTGTAGGGTATAGGTAGTACCCAGAGTTGGAGCTACACCTTGGAGTAAGTGGTGAAAATACCATCTCAGGCCTCCAGCACTGCTTGCAACCTTTCAGGGGGTAATAAATTGACATTTTTTCCTGAGGATTAGCAGATAGGACTCTATCTGTGATTCTGGATATGATCCTCATTGACACAGCATTTCAGCACCTATGTGACTAACCCAGACTATTTCTGCCTGGGAGCTTCCTTGGATATCTGTTGCCAGCTAAGTAATACTGCTTTTCCATTACATTGTTAATGAGAGCATGAATAAACACAATTAGATAAAATTATAACAGACCTGTACAAAATTCAAAGCATAAGAACAAACTTGAACTGTTACAAACAGTGAAAGCGCTCTTACCACTCAACAGAAATTATTTGTACTTATGTAAATGTGTATGTCTGCTCATATATTTATATATACATATAAATGTCATCTATATCAGTTTGCAGATTTTTATCTATAGAGCATTTTCAAGTTCTGATACAAGTTGCAGACATCAGTTTGCTAAGAAGACTTAAAAGTGTTCTTTTATCAATCTTTTGGTCTTGCTAACAAACCTAACCTTCCATCCCTTTTGACTCTGATAAATGTCTGGCCTGCAATTTGGGCCACTGTTAGCAAGGAATGCAATTCATTCTAGAGCGTAAGTTGATGTCTGATCCAAAATACTCAAGAATTGTTTAGGCTGGAAGAAACCCCTCTGCTCAAACAGGGTTGGGCAGAACAGGTTGCCCAGGTTCAATCAGGTTTTGATTATCTCCAAGGATGGAGATTTCATAACCTCGCTGGGCAATCTGTTCCAGTGTTTTACCACCCTCACAGTAAAAAAGTTTTTTCTTATATTCAAGTGGAATTTCATGTATTTCAATTTGTGTCCGTTACCTCCAGTCCATTCCCTGGCCACCCCTGAGCAGACTCTGACTCCCTCTTCTTCATTCCCTCCCATCAGACATTTATATACATTGGTGAGGTCCCCCCAAGCCTTCTCTTCTATAGGCTAAACAGTCCTAGCTCTCTCAGTCTCTCCTTGTATGATGGATGTTCCAGGTCTGTAATCATCTTCATGGCCCTACACTGGACTTACTCCACTAAGTTGGTGTCTTGTGTTGGGAAACCCAGCACTGGACACAGCACTCCAGATGTGTCTCACCAGTGCTGAGCAGAGGGAAGGGTCACCTCCCTCCACCTGCTGATAACACTTTTCCTAATCCAGCCCAGGAACCTGTTGGCTTTCTTTGTTGCAAGGCAGTATTGCTGGCTCATCGTCAGTTTGATATCCACTGGTCCCAGGTCCTTCTCTGCAGAACTACTTTCCAGCAGGAAGGCCCCCAGCATATACTGGTGCATGGGCTTGTACCTCCCCAGGGGCAGGACTTGGCATTTTCCCTTGTTGAGTTTAATGAGGTTTATCCCTGAGCAATTTTCCAATCTGTTGAGGTTCCTCTGAATGGCAGTACATCCAGCAAGTGAATCGCCCACTCCTCCCAGTTTTGTGTCAATTGCACAGGTATGGAGGGTTCACTCTGCCCCATCATCAAGGTCACTGATGAAGTTGTTAAATAATATTGTCCCCAGTGTCACACCCTGGGGCACAACCACTAGTGATGCACCTCCAGGTAGACTAAGTGCTGGTGATCACAAGGCCCAGTCATTCAGACAGTTTTCAAAACACCCTCGCTGTCCACTTATCTAACCCATATTTAGTCAGCTTGTCTATGAGGATATTAAGTAATGCCACCGTACACCATGAACTGATGATGAAAAGAAAAGTGCAGGTTAATAATGTAACATAAAGTCAATGTGAAAAATTCCAATGCAAATTAGAAGCTGTTTGTCTATCTGGTTGCACTGAAAAATGAAACAAGATAGGAAGTTCAAATGCAATCATCATAAGTGAGGTTTACTTTCAGGAAGCTGAAAGCAACCTTCAGAGTTTATAATGGAATAGACGAGCTGCTATGTGATATAAAAAAAAAAAAAAAAAAAAAAGAGAAAGGGCTTGCTGCTTTTTACAATGAATTTGTAGTAGAGAAAAATCTCTGGTATTAAACTATAAGATAATAGTACAGTTCAAAGGAAAGAAGTTAACAAATATCCAAAACTAGCATATATACTGATAATGCATAAAGCAACATTCTTAAGTAGGTTCATGACAGTCTGCAGCGCAGTTGGAAAACAAAACAACACGTATGCTGTACAAGGCTATGCCTTAATATAGGATCAGGCTGCTGATTTGTGGTTGTTGTTTAAAACCTACCTATAAATGGTTTCCAATTCCAACTGGTTGATAGTGAAGAAATTTTATCCTTTCTCACTGTAAACTGTGTTTGGAGAATTGAATTATCATAGGACACTGATTTAATGTATATTTCCATAAGCTTTGTTTTAAATGTCCTGGGATATCAATTGCTACTACTACTGTAAAACTAAGCATCTGTATATTTTTGGACCATTTGCTGCTGCAAAGCTGTAGAGTAATAGGATCCTTTTTTAGTGCATTATTAAATTGGTTTTGCTTCATCTCTCCTAAAGATAGATTCCGGGGAAGATTTTCTCTTGTCTTGTCTTGTCTCACTTTGTCTCTTCTCATCTCACCTCACTTCTATTGGTGATGGAAAATGCAGAAATTGTTTAGAGTTTTAGGTTCTGAATTTGAAACCTGTGATTGTCAAAGCTGTTATGCAAGTGCTGCCAAATTCCATAAAACTTCACATGCCATAAGCATTTCTAACATAAAAATCTGTAGATTTATAGAGTTGTGTTCCAGAAAGACTAGCAAAAAAAAAAAAAAAAAAAAAAAAGAAAAAAAAAGTCACAGCTTTAGTCAAAATGAGAGCTCAGATCTCAGCTCACTTTTTGAACTAATGGGAGGAGTTTTATCTTCTAGGTTTTCTCAGAGTCTTAACGCAGTTACAGGTTTGGCATCTTCACAAAATGTGTTTTCAGCTACCAATCTCTTTCAAAATGGTCAGAGGAAGACACAGGCCTGTAGTGACAGCTGCCTAGTGGTTAGAAAACCTGCCTGGTGGTTAGAAAACCTGCCTGGTGGTTAGAAAACCTGCCTGGTGGTTAGATCTTTGAAAGAGATAAAATTAACCCTCTCACTGAGAGTATTCACATTCAATTCCTATTCAATATATCTGCCTCTTTTAAACTAAACAACTCAGGTTTCCATCAGTATATTAGATGCTGAATATCTGTAGGGTAGAGGCTTTTGCGACAATGAGAACTTTGAGCTGCAAGCTGCACAGTATAACACAGAAATAACCAGAGATCCTGTTTCATGTTCCTCATGGATTGATTCAGACACAGAGTTGCCTGAAATGAAAGTCGTTATCTCCTTGGATAGCAGGCCACTGTGAAGTACCAGTATGGATTCTGGTACTAGCGTTAGCTTGTATAGGATCCGTTTTTGTATCTGGGTTTGGGACTGTGTTATCTCACACAGGGACTCCTCAAGTTTCTAAGAAGTCTGACATTAATTGCCACATCTCATCCTGAATAAAAAAAAAAAAAAAAAACACAAACAAAAAACCCACAAAAGTCCCCAAACACCCCCAAACCCCTCCAAGTCCCCCCCAAAAAAACATAAACCAACCAACAAACAAACAAACAAACAAACAAAACCAAAACAAAACAACACAGCCAACAAAACACCAAAAAAACTCAAGAAAAGTTAAGAACTGCTGTAGCAATCTCATTTTCAGTTTTCGGGTTTACTTGTCCGTAGTGAGTAGCATTTCATTTTCAAGGCAGTTCTGACTCTTAGAATCAGATTCAAACAGCCTGTGTTTACTGAATATTTGATTTGACTCTTACCTAAGCTGTGGATTTTATGAATGAGAGTAGAGGTTTTATTAATGGTCCCTGTAATGCTGTGCTGATGTGTGTGTCATTACCTGATTACTTTTACTTCAGAAAAGCAAATTAAATAAATAACCATGTAAACTTAAGAGACTGGGAACGCCTAAAAGCTATTCTGAGTCAGAAGTTGGTTTAGAGACTCCCATGCTCAGGCTGTGACTATTTATTTTGGATATCATCAGGAAAAGCAAAAGACAACGTAAATTCCTCAGAGTAATATCAAATAGAGAACACATTTGCCCAAGTAGAAATAGCTAGAGAACGAAGAACTTGCAGATCATGTCTCACTGCTAGCACTTACGGTTTTGGGCTCAGTGTTTTCGTGGTTTAAAAGGATAATTATTTTAGTTATTACTTCTCCAAGGATTACATTGTGATGGTTACTTTTCTTGATGTGGAACAGTTAAAAGAATTGATGCACATATTTGCCTATTAGAAAAGCTGAAACAGTGAAATGCCTGAGCATCCAATATAGTTCTGCCTTATAAGAAAAGTAAACAAATCGTGCTAGATAACTTTTTCCATCAGCAAGCAATCAGTAAACTGGAAAAGAGAAAGTGAGTTTTTTCTGTTCTTGGAAACTATAAACCATTGTTAGACAAGACTGTTATGTCTGATATTATAGATTTAGTAGAAAAAGAAAGACAAGTGTTACTCTGTAACTTGAGGCAGCAATTAAAAATGGAATAAAGGTCTTTGACAAGGCATAGCAATCTGTTTTCATAGTAACTCCTCTTCTAAAGTGATTTCAGGTGAATACAAATCACCCACAGCATAATATGACATTTCACTTGCGCATGTGATCTTGCATGCATCTTGTTTACCATACACAGCTTGTATATAGTAGGACTATTCAATATTCATATTAATAAATCATCTAATTAATCTAGACTTCAGTCTTGTAGGAAATTGTTTTCAAATTGATTCAAATTTCTGTAAATGTACTTGTTATTAGATAGTTTCCACAATATTCATGGAAGTTTATTTAAGTGAATTACTGTGATCTGTTTGCTTCACTTATTCATGACTCATTACCTAAGATCTGTGACTGACTGTTGTTTGCTTTTGTTATACTTACTGAAGGCATTTGCAGGCTGAATAAATAAAAATACAATCGTGTTGTACATAGCACTTTGTGATGCCAAAAATCTGCACCCTTAGCTGAAAAAGTCAACTCATTTTGCATTCACCAAGCACTGTTCAATCAAACTTCTAGTACATTCAAGTCTTTCAGAAAACAGAACAGCAGCATGACAATGAGTAACTCTGTTGGGTTTGCACGGCAGGGTTTTGGTAGTGGAGGGGCTATAGGGGTGGCTTCTGTGAGAAACTGCTAGAAGCTTCCACCATGTCCAATAGAGCCAATGCCAGCTGGCTCCAACACGCAGCCACTGCTCATGAAGGCCAAGCCAAACAGCGATGGTTGTAGTGCCTCTGGGACAACATAGTTAAGAAGGGGGAAAAAAACTGCTGCACAACAGCAGCCAGGAGAGGTGAGTGAGAATATGTGAGAGAAACAACTCTGTAGACACCAAGGTCAGTGAAGAAGGAGGGGGAAGAGGTGCTCCATGTGCCAGAGCAGAGATTCCCCTGCAGCCCACGGTGAAGACCATGCTGAAGAAGACTGTCCCCCTGCAGCCCATGGAGGTCCACGGTGGAGCAGAGATCCACCTGCAGCCCGTGAAGGACCCCACACAGGAGCAGGTGGATGCTCGAAGGAGGCTGTTACCCCATAGAGAGCCCACAGTGGAACAGGCTCCTGGCAGGACCTGTGGCCCCATGGAGTGAGCAGCCTATGCTGGACCAGGTTTGGTGGTGGCACTTGTGACCCCACAGGGGACCCACGCCAGAGCAGTCTGTTCCTGAAGGACTGCAGCCATGTTGGAGCAGTTCATGAAGAACTGAAGCCTGTGGCAAGGACCATGTTGGAGAAATTTGTGGAGGACTTTGTCCCCGCCACTGCAACCACAGTCTCCACTTTTAAACAGAAGTAATAGCACCTTGTGATTCAGAGATATACCATGCAAATAAATGCATTGTGTGTTTTTCAGATACTAAGTAAGCAGACACCATGTAAGTATCCTAGACAGAAATGTTGCAGGATTGATGCATGTCACAACAAACCAGGATGTTCTACAAAAGGAGTTCAAACAATCCCATTTCCTATCAAAAGTGTATTTTTAAAGAACAGGAAATCTAGCACTGTATTTTCACTTCATGTTCACCTACGGATAATGGTTATTTTAGTATTGACATACATCTTAGACATAATATTTTCCATCTGGTGATTTATTTCCCATATTATAGCATCTTTAACTGGAAACCTGACATTAGGCTTTCTGAGTTGAAAACTTTTCTAAATGTTCTAAATGAGCAGAACTCCATGGAGTAATAAAATATAAAAAACTACTGACAATTTATATATGCTGTTAATTCCACTGATTGTGTCCAAATTCCAAAAGTGGCCCCTGGGTATTACATTTAAACATTATCCTCTTTGCAATAGTCTGCTTTGAGACAGAATATGTCAGGAGTTGCTCAGAACAGTGACTACAAGGTTACAAATAGCTGTCAGTGGGGTCTAAAATTATTATCTATCCTCAGTGAAACTGGAAACACAGGACAAGCTGGGCAGCAAAGTAAAATGTGGACATAATCAGCTACAGCAGTAAGGAAAGCAAAACGTGTGCTGCTGCATTTCTACCATGTGAGAGAATACCAGCATAAATGACACCATTCAAACAAGTGAACAAATTTGAAGCAGAAGTCATACAATGAGAAAACCACTACGCTGCTCTAGGACTTCAGCTGGCTTAATTTATTTACTTTGGACAAAGCTAAAATTTAGAGTGTGTGTGTATGGGCGCATGGGTGTATTTATTTTACATACAAATAAAATATGATTTCTTATAATAATACTCATTAGTTCTATATTTTAAATGTTGTTAAAGTATGGATGGAACTTGTGGCACATGTCTTGGTATGTAGTAGTTCACTTCTGGCATTCCAGTTTTGTGAATAACAGCACTCACAGTACTTAATTTGGATCGCTAGAGGGCAAATAATGGCAGATTTCATTGACTTCCACTTAATGGTCAGATTTCCATCCTATTGAGTATACTGAAGTGTAATAGAGATTATGTAGTTTTCTGCCATGAGGGAAGGGAAGGGAAGGGAAGGGAAGGGAAGGGAAGGGAAGGGAAGGGAAGGGAAGGGAAGGGAAGGGAAGGGAAGGGAAGGGAAGGGAAGGGAAGGGAAGGGAAGGGAAGGGAAGGGAAGGGAAGGGAAGGATGGTTAAAATAATGACGGTGTAGATGGAGACTGCCAATAGTACTGGAGCATGAAAATGAGAGGGGAGATCTAGACGAGAGAGGAATCTACAGAAGAAGAGAGAATTACTGAGCGAATGGGGAGCAACCTACAAGGAGAATAATGGAAAAATAACTAGAGTCATTTGAAGTGTCCAGAGTTGCCTTAGTTTTGATTCTAAGAAGGAATCACAGAATCATAGAATAGTTTGGGTTGGAAGGGACCTTTGAAGGTCATCTATTCCGAGTCCCCTGCAATGAGCCGGGACATCTTCAACTAGATCAGGTTGCTCAGAGCCCCGTCCAACCTGACCCTGGAATGTTTCCAGGGATGGGGAATCTACCACCTCTCTGGGCAACCTGGGCCAGTGTTTCACCACCCTCAGCATAAAAAAATTCTTCCTTATATCTAGTCTAAATCTTCCCTCTTTTAGGTTAAAGCCAATACCCCTTGCCCTATCACAACAGGCCCTGCTGAAAAGTTTGTCCCCATCTTTCTGAGAACACCCCTTTAAGTACTGAAAGGCTGCAATAAGGTCTCCCCAAAGCTTTCTCTTCTCCAGACTAACCCCAACTCTCTCAGCCTGTCCTCATAGGAGAGGTGTTCCAGCCCTCTGATCATCTTCATGGCCTTCCTCTGGACCTGTTCCAACAGGTCCATGTCTTTCCTGTGCTGAGGGCTCCAGAGCTGGAGGCAGTACTCCAGGTGGGGTCTTACCAGAGTAGAGGGGCAGAGTCACCTCCCTTGACCTGCTGTCCACACTGCTAGTGATGCAGCCCAGGATATAGTTGGCCTTCTGAGCTGCAGTGTACATTTTCCGCTCGTGTGCAGCTTTTTATCCAGCAGTACCTCTCAATCCCTTCATCCCCCAGCCTGTATTGATACTGGGGATTGCCCCCACCTGCACTTGGCCTTGTTGAATCTCATGACGTTCCCATGGACCCGCTTCTCGAGCTTGTCCAGGTCCCTAGCATGCCCCGGATGGCATTCTGGCCCACAGACATGTCAACCTCCCCGCTCAGCTTGGAGTCATCTGCAAACTTGCTTAGGGTGTACTTGATCCCACTGTCTATGCCATTGATGAAAATGTTAAACAGTACTAATCCCAACACAGAACCCTGAGGGACACCACTCATCACTGATCTCCATCTGGACATTGAGCCATCGACCACTAACCTCTGGATGTGACTACCCAACCAGTTCCTCATCCGCCAAACAGTCCACCCATCAAATCCATATCTCTCTAATTTAGAGAGAAGGATATTGTGGGGAACTGTGTCAAAGGCCTTGTAGAACTCCAGATAGATGACAACTGTAGCTCTTCCCTTGTCCACTAATGTTATCACTCCATCATAGAAGGCCACTAGGTTGGTCAGGTAGGACTCGCTCTTGTTGAAGCCATGCTGGCTGTTTCAGACTTTTCTCCCCCTCTCCCTGCCTTGTGGTCCATCCACTCAAAAGGTGTGGGGAGAGAGGTTGCCAGTTGAAGACTAAGGCAAAGAGTTGTTGAGTACCTCAGCCTCTTCGTTATCTGTTGTCTCCAGTTTGCCAGCCTTGCTCATCAGGAGTGTATGCTTTCTTTGCCCTTCATTTTCTGTCTGACATACCTGTAGCTTATTGTACGCTCTGACCAGAAAGAAAACACTAGTGTATGAAAACCTGGTCATAAACATGCTTTTTAAATGAAAATATGAGAAAAGTACATAATGATGACACCTGTTGATTAAATTGCAGATTAAATAGCAGAAATTCAGATTTCTCTCATATTTGATATGACCAAATTCAGTATGACTGAATATGACTGAGTAAATATTCAGGGTTTTTTTCAAAACCTAGAAGATTTCTGCTCTATAGAATTTGTATTAGTAATTTTACCACATAAACACTTTCTCTGCCCTTCTTTACTCTATGGCCAAGAGAGAAATGTAATCATGTGGGATAATTTTTATGAACCGAAATATGAATTTTAAAGTTCCTACGGGAAATTATGCTGATTCAGTGCAGGGTGTTCCACCACTGCTTTCATGAGACATACTAATCTCCTGAAAAATTAATTTTTCCATTGAAAAATCAGAAAAAAAATATTTATTCAGTTTGGTATTTGATTACTTTGGTCACAATTTTAACACCTTATGAACATAGTTTGGTGGTGAATACTCACAAGTTCTTGGATATCCAACGTGCAGGTCACTGGAATTCCAGCAGGAATGCTAAGGAAGGTCATTTTTTATCATTATGATTGAAGAGATTAGACAAAACACAACTGACAGTATATAAAAAAAAAAGCCTCTCCAAACACATTTCAAGACCAATCCCTCTAAAATAGGAAAAGAATATGCAAACCACACCTTGTGCTGAATCTTAAAATTGTCCTTGTTTATTTCACTTGATTTACCTTTACCTATGTGTCTAGCTGACTTGGGCTATATTGACAACTACTGACAGGTCATCTTCAAGCATTGCCCAAAGATTCGATATAAGTAAACTCTGGACTTTACTCCAGTCAATTCCTAGTTGAAGCATCACAGAAAATGAGGATGTTATTAGCCACTTTCCTTCCTTCAGTTTTTCTCTGCAGACTATCTGAGTCAGTTTAATGCACCAAAAAATAATTACTTAGTTTATTTTGTGTCATACGCATTCTACTTCTCTGTGCATCTCTCTAGTTGGTGAAAAATCATCAGTACTGTAAATTAAGGAGAAAGAGCAGAGCTTAGATGTTCAATGGGACCATGTGTGGATGAAAGTGCCCATCTACTCAGATGAGTAATAAGATCCATTTTGAATTTCAGCTGTTAAAGGAAAAACAATGAGCAAGATTGAGCAGTATCACTTCCTGGGTACTAGTAATAATAAATTCTTGAGGACATAAGGGTATTCTTTTAGCTATCTGGTATATCTTCAGTTTGAAAACAACAAAACTTTGCTGAAAGGAAAGACAATTTTCAGGTTTCTTTGATGTACTGGGGAAGGGCTGACACCACCATCATTTTTTTATGAACTCAGGATTTCACCGTACATATTTTTTATCATAGAATCATAGAACATCAGGTTGGAAGGGACCAACCAAGGGATCACATGGTCTTGGCAAAAGCATGGTCTAGACAAGATAGCCCAGCTCTGTCCAGCTGAATCTTAAAAGTGTCTGATAATGGGGAATCCACTACTTCCCTGGGGAGATTATTCCAATGGCTGATTGTTCTCATTGCGAAAAATTTTCCTCTTGTGTCCAATCAGAGTCTCCCCAGGAGTAATTTGTACCCATTAGCCCTCATCTTATTGCGTGTGACTCCTTGTAAAATACATGAAAGCAAGTGTGGCAGATGCACCCGCCCTGACAAAGACCTGACAGACACGCAACAAAAGCCTGTGAAAAATTCCCACCACAGCTCTTGTCACACCCACACAGTGGTGGTTAGCACTTACGCATTTCAGTTGAAAGTTGAGGAAGTTAGGGTCCTCAGTCAATGGGGGGCGGGCTGCATGACCATAGTTGACCCCAGATCAGATTCAATGAGGGTATAAATGGAGTAAAACCAGACAGCCATTTTGAGTCGGTCCTCCTCAGAGCAGCACGTCTGCAGCTGAGGACTCTCCCCTTGGGTAGGGTAGAGACACCGCCCAAGGTAACTCCTTGAGGTTTAGAGCCCTCCCTTATTAGGTGAGTGATTGTACATTTTGGGTCATCAGCCATAAACCTTAAGAATTCTTAAGTTGGTTGTGTAGTATTAACTCTTGAAAGACATTCCGAACCTGTGGATTGTTAATGTTTGTCAGAGTCTCAAAGTTGTTTTGGTTAGAGTAAAACTTAGTTTGATTTTGTTAACATCTTTTAAAAATAAAACCTGTTTTTAGTTTTTTTGTTAGTCTGGCTTGGTTTTGTGAGGTTCCATGACAGGAAGTCTGGATGAATTGCATTTATGAGTTACAGAGTGTGTTTAATCTTAATTCACATTACAATGAAAACTCAGGGAGTTTTCATCAAGGTTAAAAGGTACATAAATCTAGCTGTAGATAAATTTTTGGTGTCATGGTTAGCTGGCTGCCAGCACGTGAAAGGAAAACCTTTAGCCAACGAAATCGTCAAAGGCTGCTGTTGTTAAACAATTTGTAAAATCTACATTAGAAGCCTGCAATCTATTTTAAAGTATCATTGTATGGCATTATCCTTACTTTTATAGGGCTTCCTCAGCATTTTGAAAAAAAAAAAAAAAGAGAGCCCTAAGCATACGAAAAAAGTAGAAACTGCACTTAAGAAAATGTAAATTCAAAATAATAAATAGCATAAATTCAGACCAGCTATTTCTACCCTTTTGTATCATCATGAGGTTAAACTCATTCCTTATTAGAGTGTGTTCTTCAACTTCTTTCTTATTCTTTTGATTCCCCAGAATTGCTGCATAAGTGGACAACATAAGACACTCTCTCTATTCCCTGTAGTCAAGCTTTACCATGTGATTTGCCAAATTATTATGTATAGAGAATTAATCTCTAGATGCAAATTGCAACCCTGTAAGGATTTAAAGCACAAACTAAAGCTATGTGCAGTACTGTTACTACTTATCTGGGATGTGATTACACAAAGATAAATAAAAATGCATGTCCTTGGCTAGGCTAAGACTACTTCTCTCAGTTACTGGGTCCTTTTCAAAATACCTATTTAACTCGGATCAATTAGAGAATAAATGAGTTACTAGGTGATCTGTCTGCACAGCTAATTGCTTGTCTGGTGTCTGAAGTTTTATCTTTAATCTCTCTTCATTGCCAGAAAGCTAGTATCCCTTTGAGAGGGATGACTAATGCCTATTAGAAATATTTTAATGAATTTCTGAATTGCTGGGGAAGGTGTCATAGTTTAATGGTAGATTTTTGCTCACACAGCTGTCTGTGGAACATTTTAGGTACACTATTATCTATTAAGCTCACAGTGGGTAACAGCATAGTGCTAAGTATATTTGCTGGCTTTGCAGGAGATCGAAGCTCAATTTTCTGTTCGGTTGGACTCTTATTACAAACTTAAACATGGTTTCCAGAAATAAGCCATAGCTACCGAACTGGTTTGGAATCCGATCTGTCTTCTGGAAAGTTTCCTTTCACAGTTTGCTAAATGTTCAGAAACTGAAAACTCAGAAAGTTTAGCAAGGGGAGAATAACATTTCCCTTAGTTTCCAGCATACTGACTTTTAACAGAAAATAAGACTACAATTAAGATTCCATTCAAAAGCCAGTTTATATTTACACTATTTCCTGCATTCATGTCCAAGCAGAAGTGCCCGGACTTCAAACCTGCAATATGCACTAAGGTCACAGTTAGATTAGATCACAAGAACAAGTGTGTGCTCTGCTCTTTACTGAGTGTTAAGAACCCCAGACATTATGTTAATTGCTGTAAATCCAATCTGAAATGTACTTCTTATTCCTCTCTTTTACAGCATGCGCTTTTTCAAAAGAATTTCTAGAACAGTGTTACTGAGTGGATTGATTTAACACTAAACCACATAATTAACTGGTCATTTGTCTATAATATGTCAGTAACAGTTCTGTAAAGATCCGTCTCTTGGATAACCAGCAGAACTGATAACTGCATGACACGATATCATCAAAATCTAGTGAGATTGTTATATCAAGAGAGAAGCAACATCTTGTGGTATTTGTGTCTTTTCTGTGAAGATTCAGATGGGGATAATAGTCGAACCACTGATAGGAAGAAAAAGTAGGATTATTATGTGGTAATCTGGTGTCAGTAACACAAGGTCAACAATCACATCTTATGTTGGATTCCAGAGAACAGGGATCCTGATCTTGATTGGAGATGAATGTTACCCTAATGCAGAGAACAATACCTGGACATAAACTGGCTGAACTGAGGTTGTGTTGAGTCACAGTCTGTGTTGGAAAAACAGCATGAATTAAGCCAAAATAATACTGTGTGGAACTGTGATTCTCAGTAAGGATGAACTGTCATAGCGCGTAGAGGAAACCGAAATTCAAGCCATTCTTTTACCTGATTCCTCCATAACCTGAAAAGTAAACTGTAACTCAAAAAGCATATAGATCCAACATACTAAATGAAAAAGAGCACAGTAGAGGAAAAGCAATTTATTAATTTTAGAAACTAGTCATTACAGCAGAAATTTGTTAATTTCATTTTGGTGATATAGTCCATAAGACCAACAACTGACAAATATAGTATGGATACCACAAATCACAGAATTGTAGGGGTTGGAAGGGATCCGTAGAGTTCATCTAGTCCTACTCCCCTGCTAAAGCAGGTTCACCTAGAGCAGGTTGCACAGGAAGGTGTCCAGGTGGGGTTTGAATAGCTCTTAGAGAAGGACACTCCACAACCACCTCTCTGAGCAGCCTGTTCCAGTGCTCCATCACCCTCACAGTAAAGAAATTTTTCCTAATGTTCGGATGGAACTTCCTGTGTTCTGGTTTGTGCCCTATAGCACAGGCACCACAGAAAGTAAGACTATAAATTTTTATTCATGAACTCTTTTCTTGTCTTATTTCAAAGGATCTGGAAGGAAAGAGCTGGCCAGTATTTTTCATTTCTGACTCAAAGTTAAAATTCTTCTGCTTCTTCTGCTATATCTGGTAGTTTATTGCAACATAGAGGTGTTCCAGCCCTATTTCGCAGATTTCTGCCTTTTCTCAGCTCTATGAAGAGGTTTTAAAAGATGAAGCAAAGATTCTCAGATAAGTCATAAAGGAAAAAGGGGTTTTTTTTTAGAATAAGGGACAGCAAGGGTTTCTGATTCAAATGGCATCAACCTGAAGAAAAGTGTGCTTGAAAGAGTATGATAATTAAAGACATAACTTCACTTCTTTCAGAAACCAGGAACGGAAACCAGGAACGGACAGAAAGGAGGTGTAAGTCAAAGCTACATGCTGAGGAAATAATTGTGGGAAGGAATGGGTTGCAGAGAAAGGAATTGAGAAGAATGGAAGTGATGTTGCTGAATTACTGTAAATGCTGTTAAGAATTTGTGCAGGACTTGATGAGGAAGAAGGAAGAGAGACACCATTGGAACAGACTATTAAAAGTGTTTTGTCCCCGCAAGAAGAGATGTGTGGTTACAGGTAAGCATACACTGATATCCTATAGAATTTGCCAGTCATGAACTCTTTCTTCATCCACTGTCTTAAAACAACAGGTTCCTCCAATCTTTCCTCTCTACAGCAGTTAGAAGATGACTAATAAAATGTTCTGAATAATCTTCAGTGCATTAGCACAAGTTGAAAGCCAGAGTAGAATAAAGAATCCTCCCACTTCCATTCCACTAAGAAAACCTGTTTTTAAAAGGTGTGTCCTTTCTCTCTTTTTGTATATATCTCAAACTGTTGACAATTTGTATGATTTTTTTTTTCTTTTACATTTAATGACAAATTCACCAAATAACATTGTTGTTTCAGATTTGTCTTGTTCTGTGTGGTTTTGCTATGTTTTCAGGTATCACTGTGAGTGTTTCACAAGTTTATCATTGGACTGTAATTTTTTTCTGAAGTTAATGGGACATTTTTATTCTGCTTGCAGTAGCCTGACTAGATGTTAGTTTGTAATTTTATCTCTAAAATCTCACTGTTTAGAGCAGAGTATCATGTCAAGGAAGTATGTTCATAACAATGTGGAAGTTCTTAAGTTGATGTGTGTGACTTTTGAGGCAGGTAGCAGTTTTGACTATTATGTCAACCAGAAACTTTGTTAACTTAAAAGCTATCTTAATGCCACTGACTTTTTGCCTCTACTGAATGTTACGCAGAGATGTAAGGAATAGCCATTGGACATGTGGTTGTCTTTCACACTTCAGTTTGGATTCACCACATCCTTTTTCAGGGCTGAAAGAATTTTAAGGATTCAGACAGTTCATTTTGCAACAGTAGTCAGGCGTTGGAAATTTCAGAGAAAGGCAGAAGTTTCCTTATGATTTGCACATCAGAATTTCTTCTATAGAATAATTTCAAAATAAAATATGTTTCTTTCTAATCTCAGGCAAACTCTGATTATATATGCAGAAGCATGAGAATTTTGCATGTCTAATACACCTTACGCTTTCACATGTACATAATCTTCTGTTTAACCTACTAATTCATTTGAAAGAGTAAAATGAGGTAGCAATGAATTCCACAGGCTAATTACAGAGTACTCATTTTTGCCAGCTGCCTTTGAATATCTTTTTTCTAGCCATCATATGATAAAATAAACAGGATTAGTTGTATGACCTTCAACATATAATTATCTAATATATGTACAGGCAACACGTAGCTTATTACTACTTGCTTCCAAAAACTAAGCTGCACGCTTATACAAATATTATTGCATAAAAATCGTTCTGTCCTGCTGACATCCACCTAGTTTCTTTCCCTGGCATATTTCTCTTCTCTCTCTGTCTTGAAGATGGAATAATCAGAAATATAAGTAGCATTTTACATGAGAAAAAAAATACTCTAATTTTTCCTCTTGTTTACTTAAACATTGTACAGGTATGGGTAATTTAATATACAACTTACACACCTTGAACCATACTATCTGCCTCCTACTAAAATGAAGAAATGTCCAGACAATGGGACCAGATACACAAATAAGAGGAATTAGATCTATCTTACTTCAACAAAAGTTTTTAATCACCTTACATATGTAGAGACTGCCCTCAACAGGAAACAATCACTAAGAGGCCCAATTTAAGCATGTAATATTCTAGATCTCAGGGAAGATTAGACATGAAAATTTCAGTTAATGAAACAGTCTGTTAACTTTCTTATGTGTTTTTTTTTTTTTTCAATGTATCTACATGCTAATTAGTAAAATACCAACTGTTTTGCACATGACGTTTTTGCTTCATCACCCTTTAGTAATGTTAGACTTTCCAAGACATAAGGGATAAATTTACACATTGAAGAGACAGCCATATAACTACTTTTAGAACTCTAAACCTTTCAAATCAACACATAGAAAAGGAAGGTTATTGTGTTTGTTTTCCCTCATATCAGCACAAAGCTATGGAAATGATGTTTGGAAAAGCCAACACGAGGTCATGGACAATGATTCTATTGCTCTGTTCATTCCTCTCTTCTATGCCATCCTTCAGAGGATTTGCTGGAAAGAAATGTTATGATAAACTCAACTTCCCTAGCGAATTTGTTCAAGGTATTTATTATTACTTCCCTTCGGTAAAGTTTATATGTTTTCACATCTTCATTCTCCAGTATGACGCATTTTATGACAAGCTGTCAACCATTTCTATTTTTCTCTTTCTATAGGGTCCAGCAAAATTATACATTTACTGTTGTTGTCAGATAGGAAAGAAATACAGACAGACATGCGACTTTTTGGAATAATCTCTAGTGCACTAGTGATGAAGAGCCCAAACACTGATTGGCTCCCTACTATGAAAGATGATGCACAAACACACAAAAGACAAGTCTGTCCCAGAAATCTGACTGTCAGATCTGTGTGCTTCGAAGGAAATAAGTAGTATTATTCTAAGGGAAAGGGTAGGTAAGTGAATTGAAATATTACCCTTATGTTAAGTCCTTGTTTTCTCATGTTGCAAGGCACTTGAGGTTGGCTGTCCAGGAAAAAATGTGGTATTAAAAAGAAATATTTTGGGATTTCTTGATTTCCAGGAAAGAACACAGTTACCTCAGCCTTGCCAAGCACTCCCAAGAAAATGCATGTTCTACATGGGTGCACTACAGTTCTTGCTCAGCACACCTGATATGATCAGAGCCTACAGCAATCTCACCGTCTTTCCACACTATCTTGTCATGGTTGATTTCAATACAATATAATGAATACAATTTGTGATAAAGGTTCTCCTTCTGAACACAAATCTCATAAGGAAAATATTATTTTTTTTGCTGCCTAAAGTTAAGTCAGTGCAACAAATAATACCAGGCTGAAGGAGTAATGTGTTTCTCTTCATTGAAGAGATAGAGCAGCTATGCAGTCTTCCCTCAGCTGTAATGAAAAACCACATTTCTCTGTCCAGAAAGTCTGAGCTCTCCTTGGGCTGTCTCCCAGAATGATCCTATTATCAAAGTGATCAAGAGGGCTATTAAACACATAACATATGCATTCTTCCAGAAGCAAATAATAAAAGCTGGGAGAACCTATTCCTTGCTGAGTGACTGAACTAGGCTAAGTTTACCCTCCATCATTTTTCCTCTTTCCTTCCATTAAACTTGTATTCTTTGCTTCACAGTGGGGTGTTGTACAGATGGAGTAGGTTTTCTTCCCTGCCTAAAGCTACCTAAACGGTGATTTGTTCACCCTTTTGTAAAGTTTTGGGTCTGAACCTCCTCAGGCTAAAGAGAAACCTGAAACTGGATTATCTAACATCCAAGCCATTATATAAAAGTCAATTAACACTACTATGTTGGTTTAAGTCATCATAATTCACCAGTATCATTCTGTGATTCTGTAATTGCTTAACAACTTATTAAAGCAAAATTATCTGTGCGTTAGGTATACTCAAACAGTATTCTCAAGCAACTTGGGAACTCTTCTCTATAGAACATGGATCATCAAAAAACACAGGCTCCAGACATGTTCTGGACATGTTCTTAAACCAAACTGTTAATGTCTTTATTTGGAAAATTGCTATTCTAATAAGAACACTCCATAGAAAATATAGACATCAGCTATTTCGGATTTAGGTATATCAAGACTGTTCTTTTTATAGTTGTTAGAGTGCTTCAAAAATGCACTGGAAGTGATTTGTTTTGGCACTATTCAAACCAAAATCTACAGTCTGAATTCAGGGTACAAGCCCTGCAGTCTCTTGCACAGCATCACTTCTCACTTTGGGATGGTTGATGTGCAGTACAGCATTCCAAGTTCTTGTGTTTCATTGTCCTTCAAAAATACAACAGAACATAGACACTGTTTAGAAAGGTTGTGGGGGTTTGTTGTGTTTTGTGGTTGTTTTTTTTTTTTTTTCCTAGAACTCTAAATAGCTGAGAAAAGGAGCAGAAGAGCAAAAGTAATTAAGTTGTTCCACTGACAGCTGAATTAGCTATTCACGTATTTTATGTTAGCAGAAATCTAAAGGAGAAACTGAAATCTTAAAGGTATTTTTGTAGAAAGAGCATAGAGAAATTAAGCATAAACTCTTAAGAAGCCTTGATTGTCCTTTAATGCAAATATATTAATAATAAGTACAACAGAGAGGAAATTGAAATTGCTTTTCCAGGTTGACCATATGATATCAACTTCACAGTTCTCGGATGTTTCCACATTTCCCAGCAATGTGGGATGAAGAAGGGTTCTTATTTCCTTTGCCATTTCTGCCAAGGAGAGCTGGTTTGCCTCTGTCCTCTCTCAACTGAGTGGTAGCAGTAGAGTGCATTTCTTTTTTATTCCCCTGCTTAAATTTGAATACTGGCCAAGGAGACAGGCCAGCGGAAGCGTTTTGCTCAGTATCCTACCATCTTGTACCTTTTCCTCTGTCAGCCTAACTGCCTGAAGATATATACGCATCTCTGAAAGGAAAATGATCTAATCCCACACTGCACCACAAAGACAGCTGGCAGGCAAATAAATGACTGACAGATTTCTAATGTTCTTTGGTGTGGTAGATTCTTTGCCCTACAATCCTAAAACTCTGGAAATGGACCATTGTCAACCACTGCTTCATTTCAGAACTCCTTTGTTGAAATTTATTATGTTTAATCAGACGAAGTGATATGTTATGCTGAGCAAACACTGATGAGTTATCCACTACTAATCTATTTCTCCAACAGAGAGGCATTTAAAGATCTCTCCTATGGCACTGTGTTCATGAAATACCTTAGGTTTGAATCAACATAGCTGAAATGAGAGAGAAAAAAATAGAGGGTTCTGGTGAGGAGAACAACACTGCAATATTCTTCTGTATCATTCATTGGGGTTTCGGGAGGGTTGTATTATGTTTCTTTTTGTGTGTTTTGTGCACAGTGTTTGAAATACTTCATAGGTGCAGAAGACCTGAAAAGTATAGCCTTTTTTTTGCAAATGACTTTTTTACCTGGGCCAATGGGCTACTCTAAACTAAAAAGCATTGGATACTAGTTTTTATAGATTTAGACTAGAACAATCTATTTTTAACACATGATTTGGTAGCATAGTTCACAGAATTTCATGCAGTTATGCACAGCAGAATGCCTTTTCACAGTCCAATAATTGTATGACTTGGTAGTAAAAATTTACACCAGTGTAAACTGATTAAAATCTCTAATCAAAGGTGAAAAACTGTTCAGAACTACCTTGCAATCTCCTGGTTCTTGTTCAAGGAAAAAGACTAAGGATAAAAGGCGTTAAGGATAACAGAAAGTCCTGATGTATAACTTTATAACTGTCCGTACTGAAACACACTACTTGCTAGATTTTTCTGAGCTACCCATACCGCTTCAGATCAGTGTCCAGTTCTTTTTTTTTGGCTACTTCCTTTACGTTTTCAATATCAGCAAACTTTCTCAAGTATGTTTTTCTCCTGTAGATCATTGTTAAAGATACTACTAGGCGTAGTTAGAAGACATTTCTTTTTTTTTTTCCCTGCAATATTTCTGAAAAAAACTTTCATAACACAACTTCCATAGTATTGCCACTACGGTTTGCATCTGCAGTCAAATAATGATTAATAACAGCCATAAACTTTGGCTGCTTATCTCCTACTTCTCCTCCACTTCCTTTACGTACTCTTTTTTTGATGCCATTAATAGAAATGTTACAGGATGCATTGTTTGTCTCCTTTCCCATACTTTTCTGTTTTGCAGTCTATTCTGTCTAACAAATAAATAAAGCAGTAACTATTATCTGGTGTCTTACAGACCTTCAGTAGTCCACAGGCCACAAGTCGCAAGATACTGCACTAAAGTATTTATGAAATGTGTCAATCAATTTCTAACCCATTAGGAATTATCTTTAAGAACTCCCACAGTACCAGAGAAGATGGACCAGTGTATAGCTACTTGCAAAGGAAACCTTTGTGAACAGAACAGTATACATATTAATTCTGAAGCCCATAAACATACCAGTGAAAGTAATGAATAATCACAAGCACTTAACAAGTGACAAAGTGATAATAGAATAAACACATTACCAGACTTTTGTATAAAAAACATATCGTCAGACTCAGTCACCCTCTATGAGGTGGAAACTGACATAGAAAATTAGGAATTTAGAATCCTTTTAAAACCTTCTGATAAACATTTTTACACTCATTTACATGACTTCCATAGGAAGTTGTAGTAGAGATGATCATATTACAACAGAGTGGTTATAGCCCAAGTGAAAAAAAAAAAAGACATATATTTAATTAATAATTCATTTTAATTGTAAGTGGAATCTTGGAATAGATCGATGAATGTGGGAATGGGAGAGGCAGTGCTGGTCTCCCGTCTTGGAAGGGATCAATAATCAGCACTGAGAGACACCAGAGATGATTTCTTAGTTCTGTTTCCTCTTGCAGTAGACTTCAGGAAGCAGAATGTCAAGTTTTAAGCACAACATGGTACCAAATGTATGGAAGATTAGAGACCAAGAAAGAACAACAAATAAAAATATGAACTTTAGAAAAATAATAGAAATAAAAGTCTGGTGTCATTGACAGAAAAGTTTTGTTGAGCTGAGGAAGGACATACTAAGAATTTAACATTTATGGACACGCTGAGAATTAACTACTTATGGACTTAAATTTTCCATTTATGGACTTGTTAAGGTTTCTTGTTCTACATGTATTTTGAAGACAGAATGAGAAATAGTTATCTTAATTTTTAGGAGAAGAAATCTTTTTTTGGAGGGACTTTCAGTCTAAGAGTACAGTTGAGCATTAACTGATGGAGGCTGTAAAAGTCTCATCATTGAAATGAACACAAATTAGACAGCCCCCTGACTGTGACAATCTAGATGTACTGTGTTCTGCCACAGGATGGGAGAAGGGACCACAGGACTTCTGTAAGTCATTTTGTCAACCTGTGATTTATGTGTTTCACCCATCAGAAAGACAATTTACTAAGGATTTTTAACAATTCACTCAGAATATTTAAGTTGAATAAGTAAAATGGGTGTTGTCTGCTTGTCCCATGTGTATATAGTTTGTAGAAAACCACTTACATTGTCTGTCAGATTGTAAATAGGGGAGATTAGAAAACTGCCTTTTACAAACTATATTTAATTTAACCATGTTGCTGAGATGTTGCCATAACTCATAACTATCCAATGGAATACCATTTATAACAATGACTGAATTTTATTGTGGAGTTGAACTGGTGTCTACCTCAAATACATTTTCCCTCAGCAAGTGTGTAAGATACTATATTAACCTGTAGTGCTCTGACCACCTCTTCTGAAAAAAAAAAAACAACTTACCATTATTAGTGCTCAACTGAGTAAACATCAACAGGGTTTCTTAGTGTGGATAATATTTTTCTGAAACAAATTTACACCACCAATTTCTTTTGGAGATTTTTCAACCATTTAGCACACTGGAATTTGCTGGAATTTTTTTTTTGTCCAGTTTTGTAAAGCACAAAAGCTACTAGGTCATTGGCTTTACAGCAGCATGGCATGTCTGGGAATTAAATGAGTAATTAGACAAAATTAAATTGGATTCGTTTGAAGATTAGACATGCAGTCTGTTTGTTTTACCTGATTATGATATAACAGCCTGATAAATTAGCTGCAAACATGGTCAAACTTACTGTACTTACCTAATTAAGACTGCAGTTTTCCACTTATATTTCACAAAGATTTATTGTGCTTTTTTTCCAAAATGGTCACTTTTTTTTTCATATGACATTAAAGATTAGGCCTATTATCTAATATATATATTTATTTTGATAAAAAGAGGAATATCCCTAGGTACTTCTACTGACTATTTGACTCATTAATTGGAAGTGAATTGGAGGGGAGACAAAATTTTTCATTTCTAAATCCATCATTGCCTTGACATCTGGATCTTTCTGGCGATTTTTCTGTAGTGTGATAGCTACAATTTGTTATATGATATGCAATCAAATCAAATGCTAATAAAAAAAAACACTTTGTGTTTTCCTTTGATTTCTTTAATGTGTTTTGCTTTTTCTTCTCTTTCTGGTTGTTTTTCATCTCTTCTGGGCAGGAGCTTATACTTCATACTAATTTATAGAATGCATTATAGACAGTAAGGCTATGATTATCACATTCTAGTGATACTGCTCCAACAGGAGCAATCTCTAAAGTATATTTTATTGGCATTGCAGTGATCTCTGAATAAGTACACTATTTGCAAATAAAGGGCTTTAGTCATAGAATCACAGGATCATGTAGTAGTTCAGACTGGAAGGGATTTCAGTAGGTCTTTAGTCCGGTCTCCTTGTTAAAACCATGTGGACTGTTCCAATTTACCTTCTTCACTTTTGTGTGTACAACCAAGGGTCTGAAGAGCACTAGCTTCTTGATTTTCCCAGGGATCAAATTAGGGCTAAGCAACCTGTAGCTCTACAGGTTGTCCCTCCTGCCTTTTTTGGAGATGGGTGCAATAACTGCCTTTCTCCAGCTACCAGGGACCTTGCATGATCTTCACAACCTTTTAAAAAATTACAGAAGTGGATCAACGGTGACATTAGCCAAAGAAATTAGATTTAGCTAGTTCAAAGGGTGGGAATCAGTTCCAGATGAAGTCTTCTAAATGCAAATATCAAAAGTAGGTGTCTACGTATAAGCTATTTAAGCTCCTCTTCTGGAAGCAATTTAAATCTTCCTTATTGGCAGGCACCTGACTTGCTCCTTGGATGCCATTGATTATTTTGACTCCTTCTTCAGTTACAGCAATGGAAGTTTAGATATTTAGTTCACAAGTAAAAATTCTCATATAAAAAAAAAAAATCTTTTGGTGTCCTCATTGCAAACAGCATTCTACTGCTGGTGTCAATGAAAAGCAACAGAGGATTTTGAGTGTCATAGTGAAACTTTCTTAGGATAATTAAAATAAATAAACTTGCTTGAGTAAAACAATTGTTTTTAAAAATTATTTCTTTGTTATTGATTAGAAAATATATATCTTAAATTGCTTTGCTTAAAAAATAATTTTTAAGCATTCAAGATTTTTCCATAGAGCACAGAAGCATGTATAAAAGCAGAATTTTGATTCTACTGGCAGGTATGAAAAATTCTGCTATGTCCACTGAACTACAGGTTCATAGAATCATAGAATTGCCTAGGTTGGAAGGGATGTTTTAGATCATCGAGTCCAACCATCAACCTAACACTGACAGAAACCATCACTAGACCATATTACTAAGCACTATGTCTACCCATATTTTAAACACCTCCAGGGATGGTGACTCAACCACTGCCCTGGGCAGCCTGTTCCAATGCTTGATAACCCTGTCAGTGTATAAATTTTTCCTAATATCCAGTCTAAACCTCCCCTGGTGCAAATTGAGGCTGTTTCTTCTTGTCCTATCACCTGTTACTTGGGAGAAGAGACAGACCCCTACCTTGCTACACCCTCCTTTCAGGTAGTTGTAGAGAGCGATAAGGTCTCCCCTCAGCCTCCTTTTCTCCAGGCTAAACAACCCCAGTTCCCTCAGCCGCTCCTCATAAGACTTGTTCTCCAGACCCCTCACCAGCTTTGTTGCCCTTCTCTGGACCCTCTCCAGCACCTCGGTGTCTTTTTTGTGGTGAAGGGCCCAAAACTGGACGCAGTACTCGAGGTGGGGCTTCACCAGTGCCAAGTACAGGGCTCTTTACATCTCAAAGTTTATTGCCTCAAAGATGTGTCATTCATTGTGTCAGATGTATCTTTAGTAATTGTCTTCTGCCTCCTATTGCCTTGCGTAGAAGTTTAGGGTGGGGATCTCCTTTCCCATCTGCAAATCAGTAGCGGTTTCATTACTATTATTTCTCACATTCCATCACAATTTTTCTGTGGAAAACTAATTTTACATCATCTTTGCTATACCTTCTATTCTTAAAGTCATATTCAAATAGAAAAAAATGTTTTATTGTATAGCTATGAGAACCTCAGCACCTGGACCTTCGTGGCTTAGTTATGTATAAACAGAATAGAAGCTGGCCTATCACTCTCTCAAAGCTTATAATTTAAATCATTGAGAGGAATAGGGAATTGTGGAAACATAACATAAATAATCAGAGTAAATATGTTTGCCAAGGGCATAAAAACTAGTAATAAATCCTTTTTTCCAGGGAACTGGAAGTCCACAAGGAAGAATGTAAGGTCAAAAACTGAGCAAGTAATAAAATGAGCACTCAGGTAAGATAAGCAATAGAAAAATGATTTAGCTTTTCATTAACGTTCACAGTTTACAAACAGAAGTTTGCAGAGGATCTCATTTTACCCTTTCTCTACAGGGGCTGTGTTTCAATTTGAACTGCAGGCAGAAATTACCAGACAAAAAATGAACAGAATCAAGTTGTCACTCATATTCACTTAGGATTTTAAAAAAAAAAAAAAAAAAAAAAAAAAAAAATCAATCAAATCCTGTTTAAAACCCTATTGGTATTATGGGACTGGAAGATAGCAAAGGTGATGCCAGTTTTACCAATGCTGTCCATGAGGAATCCTGAGTTATGAACAAATAAGTTTTATGTCTGTAGCTACCCTACGGGTAAAAAAAGTGTAAGAAAAGGTAGGATTAGTGGATAAATGCAAAATTAAACAGTCTTTCCCCTCTTTGAAAAGGGATATCATACTTGACAAACTCATTTGTTCTTTGTGGGAGTTAGCACACACACAAAAAAAGAGACATGATTTACTCAGATTTCCGAAAGACATTTGGCAAGGTTTCTCATGAGGTGTTCTTCAAGAAGGTAAACTGCTGTGGGGTAAAAGAGAAGGTCATTGCATGGAAATAGGGGTCTTCAAAAGGAGAGAAACAAAAGTAGGAGGCAATGGTCTATTTTTCTAGTGGAGGGTGGTTACTACTGGAGAAAGGGCCATAGGGATCTATACTGGTGCCTGTGCTATTCATAAACGCTCCAGAAAAAGAGACAGTTAGGTGATAAAGTCTGCTAAGAACACTGAATGTCCACATAGAACAATTCAATACATATATATTTAAAGTAATACCCTTAGGGAAAAAGTAATCTGAATTTTCCATGTGCATTGGTGGCTCTAAATGAGCAATTAGAACTCAGGAAAGAGATCTTGACATGTAATAAGTAGCTGTGTGCAAACATCAGTTCAGTGATCAGTAGCAAAGCAAAAACATACACATTAGAAATGATTAGGAAAAGAACAAAGTTTGTTGTTTGCTTGTTGGTTTTTTTTTTTTTAAAAAAAGAGAAGACATCATGTCCCACTATGCAAATCCATCCTCTCTCATCCTGAATAGTATGTAGACATCTGACTCCCCTATTAAGGAAAGAATATGGTAGTTTTAGAAGGATATAGGAAAACAACAGGAATTATTTAATTCCAAACAGTAGGGAACCATTCCCCACGCAAGGAACCATTAAAGAGAAAGACATTCTTCAACCTTCTAAATTGACACAGGGAGGAAATGGACAAGGAGATGTAACAGAGTTCTACAAAATTATAAATGACATGGAGAATAGAAATGGGGAAAGATTTGTCACTGCCTATTCAAATATAAACATTAGGAAGCATCAGATTAAATTGACAGTGGAACTCTCTGACGCAAGTTACTTTGAATGTCAATAGACAGCAAAGGCTTCTGAAAGCAACTTTAAACTCACAGAGAAATTCATAGGAAAAGAACCCATTGAGGGCTATTACACACAAAGATAGACCTCCTTGCTCATAAAGTTCATGACCTACAAATTTCTGGGAGTGTATTGAAGACCGTGTCAGTAAAAGCATTCTGTTTTCACTAGTCTTTTCCTCATACTTTCACCTACGCATCTGTTGTTAGCCATTATCATAGACCAGATACCAGATTTGATGAGTCTTTGATTTGATGACTCTTTCAATAATTCTAACAGTTTGTGTATTTTCAAACATGATTTCCAACTGTTTGTGAAGTAACAGATTCTTCCATTTGTCTCTCTGTTCCTAAGCCTCTTCTGGTTTTATCAACTCCCTGAAAGAAAATATAAAATAATTAGTACTGAAATTTTTAGGTGATACTACAGAACATTTTGATAAAAATAGGAAGTTTTTATTTATACATATTGACTTGGACAGATTTATAAGGTGGAAGTAGCAGAAAGAAAATAAGGACCTCCTAAACGATGAAGATCTGTATTTTGGAATAGGGTTTCAATAAATTCTTTGTCATTACTAGTCGGTTTGTAGTGCAATCATAAGTTACAGGATTGTTAAAAAAAATACTTGATGAGATTTCTTGGTCTCTATATGCAGATGGTCAGACATCATACCATTAAAATGGTTAGATCAATGAGTAATTATCTCAGTTCTGCACTCTCTGACTTTGGGGTTATGGTCCTGAGATTCATCAGGAGGTCTAGACAGTAGTAAAGTCTACTGAATCATTCTAATTGTTTTCTCTGTTTTTTATCTCATGCCTGTTGCCATGAGACTGAACACAAAGATAATGAAAAAATACTCCTTCCTTCAGCCCAGTCACTTTATACAGAATCCTTATATTTCAGCATCCTCAATGATTCCCAGATTCATTGCTTTTTTACTTATCAGGTGGTTTATCAAAAATCCTCTCTGGCTTAAAGATTTGGGGATCACATTGAATTTAGTGTTGCAGTATATATCTCTGACTAAATAAATCTCAGAGTACACCTCATCATAACTGTCAGTCTCTGGACCCGAAATAATATCATTCTACTATGATTATGCTTTGGATTTTATTTTTTACCACACTGCTTTCTTTTTGCCTGTTTTCTTAAATGATGGATTCAACTATGCTTCTGATGTGCTTTTTTTCTTGAGTCTACTAAAAGAAGGACATGAGATGTCAGATAATTTCTGCTTCTACTTTGCTGCTTTAGCTGAATCCTTTATTAATAAATTATTTGCAAGGCGTTCACCTTTTTATTAGAATGTTTTTGCTATTGCTCTGCATTGAAAACTTGTTTGATCTTTCCAGTGTGTTTAACATGCCACCTTTCTGTTTTCTCCTATGAAAAATGCCTGCTGTCTTTAGTGCTCACGTAATATCACAAAAGACTCTAAAAAGGTCCAAGGACAGTTACTATCAAAATCAGCCCGTGAAGGAGCTTTCATGGAAACAGAAGACATAGGAAGACCAAATTACTTTGTGTTATATTTTTGTCATAAGATTAAACCTCTTTGAAACAGTATGCAAGCTGGAGCTAATTTTTTTGTTGTGACTACAATGTACTGTGGCTACAAAGATTAAAAAAGGCCAAAATATATTAGTACTCCAAATACTTTGCCCATATAAATGTAGCTTACCGTGACGATATAAATCAGTATAAAAGTAAATCTTGTTTTGGAAGGAATGGTGCTGTATGCTATTGATTTTTGTCAGCCTTCATTCTAATAAGCGTCTTCTACTTTTGGTCTCTATGCAAACTCCATTTCAAATATATATATGTGTATAATAAGCTGAAAGTTGCAGTACACTCTGCCTCTACACTCATCATACTAAAATATAGAGTACTATCAATCCTCATGCACAGGAATAAAGTCACCAACTAAGATGGTTGTTGTTATTATATTAGTATTATACAATCAAGAACACAAGTGAATTAACTCCATTTTAGGAAATATTCAGCTTTGAGCTTTGCTGGATACAGAAAAGCACAGAGGACAGTAAGGCAGCTCTTATAATCACAATACGTCTTTTGATCACCACGTAGAAATAGCTGCAGAATTACTTTGCTTTGAATTCACTTTAGATGCCTTTGTTTGGTGCAAAAAATACTAAAACGAAACTTGACTGGCCAGAATTTTGTGGTTTGCTATTTCTTTTGTGTGTAGAGGATATAAAGTGCTATTGATACCATTAGCTTTCCCTATGCAAGGGTGGAAATGGATACAAAAGGTGCAAGACAGTGAAGGATCAAACATGTTATTTTCAAGTAACATAGCATATCATCTTCTGGAAATTATTCTGAAAACCACAACTCATGTATGAACTCTTGCTTATCTGATTTACAGTGCCATCATAACTTCTAATGAAGTGCCTGCCAGCATTCTCAAGAAAAAAAAAAAATCTAAAATTAAAATTTTTAAAACATTACATTATTTCCCTCCCTTAGTTTTAGAGGACAGGAAAAGTCAGAGCAACAATATTTCAGCTGGACAGGTCAATCTGGCAACGTGTTTTTGTGAGTAAACATCTAGTTTATGTGGAAGGAATTCTGCTTGAATCAAATATAAAACAGAATGTATAATTGTGACTCCAACTTTGTATAAATGGAAAATCTGTACTACTGACAAGTTGAAGGCATCCTAGTGTCCGTTGTGTGAAAATCTTCCTATTGTCTTCAGGAAGCATTTGACTCAACTGTTAGTGCATAGTGTTCCATGGGATTGTTTAACCTAGAGAAAAGGAGGCTGAGGGGAGACCTTATCGCTCTCTATTATTACCTGAAAGGAGGTTGTAGAGAGGTGGGGGTTGGTCTGTTCTCCCAAATAACAGGCAATAGGACAAGAAGCAACACCCTCAAGTTGCACCAGGGGAGGTTTAGACTGGATATTAGGAAAAATTTATACACTGACAGGGTTATCAAGCATTGGAATAGGCTGCCCAGGGAAGCTGTGGAATCGTAACCCCTGGAGGTATTTAAAAGACGGGTAGATGTAGTGCTTAGCGGTATGGTTTAGAGATGTTTTTTGTCTTGTAGGCTGATGGTTGGTCTTGGTGATCTGAAAGGTCCCTTACAATAGGAATAGGGGCCACAGACAATTCTATGAGTCTATGATAAAACTCTATAAACAATTTTCTTCATGTTCATGTATGCATAGAAATACAGCTATGTAACATTCTTGGGGTTGATTGTGAAAATAGCTATATGCATAAAAGCTTTCTGCAATGTGAAACTAAAAAAAGCATATTTCAGGACAAAGCCTGTATAATTCTGTGACTTCAAAGGATTCCATGCTTAGTTGAAGATGTCTCATAAATCTGTTACTTGGAATGGCTTGTTGGGTGTTCGCTAGGAGAGATTTAGATAAACTCTGTCTTCTGACATAAACAGGTTAGAGTTTGCTTCTTATCAAGGCAAAAAGAAGATTAAATCAGAAGATTAAAAAAAAGAAGCAATAAACTGCCTCAAAGATGATTTTGAGGAATAGCATGCACAGAAAGGCCTTGGAAACAATTAATTTACTTTATTGAATTAAGCCATTATTTACTTGCCATACCCGTGTATTTATTATTTTATTTATCTGCAGGAATCTGTGGAAAGGAAGCAACGGAACAGGACTGAGGAAAGAAGAGGAGTTGCAGATGAGGAAATGTTTCTTTCCGACAATCTCCCAGTCACCATAACAAAAACTAACATCAACCACTCTAACACACAGAAAGGAACAAAGGGGCCACAAAAAAAGGGTGACCTTTCATTTTCCACTCTTCTTCCCTTAATTGCATTGGACACCAAATTGTCTGATTTGGGTATCTGGTTGAATATATGTAGGCAAATTCCAACTAAACTCCTTAACACTTTTGAACCTCATCACCAAACCATCTTTTCCTTTTGTTATTCAATGGCAATATTGGCTGTTCAGTGGCAATGTGAGTATAAAGCCAATGCATCCAAGGTCTGTCTCATATTCTGAGAAAATTAAATCCTATAAATTTATATCAATACATATAAATTTGTAGTGTCATGTAGTAAAATAGCTAGAAGTCTGTGGAGCTAATGCACACCTGAAGAGGAGATAGTGCCAGCATGTGTCACTAAATTCAACTCTCTTGTTTTCTTTATATGTCTATGATTATAATTTTTTAATTGAAGCTTATCTTTAAGTATTTTGCTGGTAAATATTGCTGTAAGCAACAAACATTTTTCCTCATGAGAGATTAAGATTATAAATACTTTAAATCATTTAAAGTTGATTCCCTTTAGGCTTCAAAACTTCTGTA